>CM026266.1:13497171-13947614 GCA_014851425.1 Senna tora
CGAAAACTTGAAATTTATTTTTCATTTTTTTAATCAGTTTTCGCCGATAAGTGTTTCGAAAACTTTATATTCATTTTTATTTTTTTACTCAGTTTTCGTCGATTAGTGTTTCGAAACTGGATATTCATTTTGCTTTTTTTAGTAAGTTTTCGCTAATGAGTGTTTTCGAAAACTTGATATTCATTTTTTTTACATTTTTTATTAGTTTTTGCCGATGAGTGTTTCGAAAACTTAATATTCATTTTTCTTTTTTTAATCAGTTTTCGCCGATGAGTGTTTTCGAAAACTTGATAATTATTTTTCCTTTTTTAATTAGTTTTCGCAGATGAGTGTTCTGAAAATTTGATATTCATTTTCTTTTTTTAATCAGGTTTCTCCGATGAGCGTTTTGAAAACTTGATATTCATTTTTCTTTTTTAATCAGTTTTCGCCGATAAGTGTTTCAAAAATTTAATATTTATTTTTCTTTTTTTCAATCAATTTTCGCCGATAAGTGTTTCGAAACTTAACAGTAATTTTTTAATTTTTTAATCAGTTTACTTCGTTGAGTGTTTCGAAAACATAATATTCATTTTTCGTTTTTTATATAGTTTTCACCGATGAGTGTTTCGAAACTTGATATTCGTTTTTTTCTTTTTTTAATCAGTTTTCGCCGATGAGTGTTCTGAAAACTTGAAATTCATTTTTTTAAATCAGTTTTCGCTGAAAAGTGTTTTGAAAACGTAATATTCAATTTTCTTTTTTTTTTTAAAATATTTTCACCGATGAGTGTTTTGAAAACTTGATATTCATTTTTATTTTTTTAATCAAGTTTGGTCTATTAGTATTTCGAAAACTGGATATTTATTTTCTTTTTTTAGTAAGTTTTCGCTGATGAGTGTTACGAAAACTTGATATTCATTTTTTTTAATCAGTTTTCGCCGATGAATGTTTCGAAAACTTAATATTCATTTTTCATTATTTAATTCGTTTCATCGATGAGTGTTTTCGAAAACTTGATATTCTTTTTTCTTTTTTTGATCATTTTTCGCCGATTAGTGTTTTCGAAAACTTAATATTCATTTTTCTTTTTTTAGTAAGTTTTCGCTAATGAGTGTTTCGAAAATTTGATATTTATTTTTCTTTTTTCAATCAGTTTTCGCGGATGAGTGTTTTCGAAACTTGATAGTAATTTTTCATTTTTTAATCTGTTTTCGCCGTTGAGTGTTTCGAAAACTTAATATTCATTTTTCTCATTTTTAAATAACTTTCGCCGATGAGTGTTTCGTAAACTTGATATACATTTTTATTTTTTTAATCAGTTTTCGCCGATGAGTGTTCTGAAAACTTGATATTCATTTTTCGTTTTTTAATCAATTTTCGTCGATGACTGTTTTGTAAACTTGATATTTATTTTTTTTTTAATCAGTTTTTGCCGACGATTGCTTTCGAAAACTTGATAGTCTATTTCCTTTTTTAATAAATTTTCGACGATAAGTGTTCTAAAAACTTGATATTCATTTTCTTTTTTTAATCATTTCTCGCCGATGAGTGTTTCGAAAACTTAATATTTATTTATTTTTTTAATCAGTTTTGCCGATGAGTTTTCGAAACTTGATATTCATTTTTCCTTTTTCAGCAAGTTTTTGCTAATGAATGTTTCGAAAAACTTGATATTCTATTTTATTTTTTAATTAGTTTTGCCGATGAGTGTTTCGAAAACTTGATATTCATCTTTCTTTTTCTTAATCAGTTTTCGCCAAAGAGTGTTTCGAAATTTGATAGTAATTTTCATTTTTTAATCAGTTTTCGCCGTTGAATGTTTTCGAAAACGTAATATTCATTTTTCTTTTTTTAAAATAGTTTTCGCCGATGAGTGTTTCGAAAACTTGATATTCATTTTTCTTTTTAATTAGTTTTTTGCCGATGAGTGTTTCGGAAACTTGATATTCAATTTTTTTTTAATCATTTTCGCTTATGAGTGTTTCGAAACTTGATAGTAATTTTTCATTTTTTATTCAGTTTTCGCCATTGAGTGTTTCGAAAACGTAATATTCATTTTTCTTTTTTGAATACTTTTCGCCGATGAGTGTTTCGAAACTTGATATTAATTTTTTTTTCTTAATCAGTTTTCGTCGATTAGTGTTTCGAAAACTTGATATTCATTTTTCTTTATTTAATTAGTTTTATCGATGAGTGTTTCGAAAACTTGATATTCATTTTTCTTTTTCTTAATCAGTTTTCGTCGATAAGTGTTTCGAAAACTTGATAGTAATTTTTTATTTTTTTAATCATTTTTCGCTGTTGAGTGTTTCGAAAACGTAATATTCATTTTACTTTTTTTTTTAAATAGTTTTCGCCGATGAGTGCTTCGAAAACTTAATATTTATTTTTCTTTTTTTAATCAGTTTTCGCCGTTAACTGTTTGGAAAACGTAATATTCATTTTTCTTTTTTTAAAATAGTTTTCGCCGATGAGTGTTTTGAAAACTTGATATTCATTTTTCTTTTTTTTATATAATTTTCCCCGATGAGTGTTTCAAAAACTTGATATGCATTTTTTTTTTCTTATCAGTTTTCGCCGATGAGTGTTTCGAAACGTGGTATTCATTTTTCCTTATTTAATTTGTTTTCACCGATTAGTGTTTCGAAAACTTGATATTTATTTTCTTTTTCTAAGTCAATTTTCGCCGATGAGTGTTTGGAAACGTGATATTCATTTTTTTAATCAGTTTTGCCGATGAGTGTTTCGAAAACTTGATATTCATTTTTCTTTATTTTTAATTAGTTTTCATCGATTAGTGTTTCGAAAACGTAATATTCATTTTTCTTTTTCTTTTTAAATAGTTTTCCCCTGTCACGACCCCGATTCCAGGTATCCGTGACCGGCACGAGAATAGAATTTAGCCTCTAAACCCGTAAGCCTTATCTATAATCATAAATTATCTACCCTTATATACATTCATCATTCAATATTCACATAGTGTATATAGTGGCCACACCATCATTGGTGGCCTAGATAACCTGCAATCCACGGCGCTCAATGCGCTCAGCCCATTTCATGTATATATACACCCATACACTCAAAACATTCACACATAAATATATACACATAGTGATCAACCCCAAAGGAATGATCTATCCTATTCACACACAATATACATATAAACCTGTCATAATCACACATGTACACTCACACTCACAGTTAAGTATACATAGTGATTACACGCCTCAATACGTGTAATCTATCCTATTCACATGCAGGGTTTATATCTTACATCCATCATATACCAAGTCACACATATATATATATATATAAAGCATATACATATTGATCACACACCATCATGTGTGACCTATCCTATTCACATACACAGATATATATATATAATCATAACATGACTTTCCCAACACCCAGAATCCTATCAGTAAGTACATGTGAAGCCGACATGTCTAGATATAGTATAATTCAAAAGCTGTAAATAATTACATCGCATTTACAACTTTAGAATATATACAACTCAAAATAATGAAGACTAAACAACAAAAAGATGTCCACCCACGCGAACAAATGCAGTGCAAGTGGATAGGTGTCCGTATCATTGTCCGGACGTCGAAGCCTGCCCAATTCCTGTATCTGTAACAATTAAACAGAGGGAGTGAGTCCAACAGACTCAGTGAGAAGCTTCACATCCTCGGCGTAGCGGCGGGTACCACTACAGCTGGGGAAAGGGAACCACTCACAACCACAAGCGCACGAAATTCCAGTTTATCATATGTTATATAATGATCAGACAACATTAATATAACATTACATCCCAGATAAACCTAAGAATCATGCTCCTCAATCCTGCTACTCATAAGCAATCAATAACATGAAACATTTCATATCAAAACTATAAATCATACAATCGACTCTAGTGCCACGCTAGAGCAATAGCCTCAACGGGCAAGTCTTTCAAATGCTATGCACCACCCTAGTGCCAAGCTAGGGCAATAGCCACAACGGGCAAGTCTATCAAATGCTATGCACCACTCTAGTACCAGGCTAGGGCAATAGCCACAACGGGCAAATGTCTGACGTCATATTTCACTCTCTTACTTTCAGTGGGGTTTGTAACACGGACTACCCATTTCTATTCTAAAGTGTCTTTACCTCAAGCAGTGTGAACTCCACTAAGAATTTCTAATCAATTATGAGATTTCTATTCTTTGCTTAGTACCCAACCCTTGATTAGGTGGATAACCTAGCTCTAAGGTATTTCCTAAGTTCATTTACCACAAATCACGTCGACGTGTATAAATAAGTCAGTTTCATTTCCTTAGTGGGTTTCTAATTATTAGGACAAACCAAAAATTGAACGAATCAATATCCTACCCCTTTTTACTTGTACTGTTTGGCGTATCCCATGTCATCACATGGATACCCTCCAGTACCACTTCAACTTTAATCAATCACATATATACAAATATTTTCACAATAACAGTTTAGGAACAACAATAGCATGTTATTCCTAACAATTCTTACAAACAAGCAAGTAAGCAAACCACGTATTCACATCCTCATTCAACCCTGTAGGGCAAGGATGGGAAACCCCTCACCTGGACGGCTTCCTGTTTTGGTCCTGGAGTCACTCTTGCTCCAGACAATTCGTGGTTACCTAACAAACATATTTACGTCATATCATCTTTATTATATGCAAATGTATGCATATGCCATGCTCATGTCTTTTAATACATTAAACTTTTTGCTAAGAACCAAGTCCTTGGTCTTAACCTTCTTCCTCTCTTTAATACTGTTTCCAAGTGTCTCACACTTATCCTCATCTCTTTATCCCTTTCTTTGAATACTCATTTTCACCTACAAGTGTTCGTATGTGACTTTTTACAATTCCCATATCCAATTGATGGCCTATGATAGTCATAGCCTCAAATTTTCTATGGTTGCTAATTACCAAACCACTCTTTCAACTTATATTCACATACGAACACATGTGGCCTAATATACTTAAAAATTGGGATTTTACCAAATAAAGACATTTTACTATTTAAATTAATCCCGGCGTCCATTTTGGTCTAACAGAAACTTCTAACCCATAACTTAGCTCCACATTCTAAATTGGATCGAAAAGTGTCTCTTTTAATACTTAATTGGTCTCCGGTTGAGACGGAATTACTCGGGCGTTAATCCCTCGCATATTCCAACAATCCCTACCATTCTATAACACCAATCCAACACACCAATCAATCCCAATTCAATTTATACTACACTTTATTTCACTTTAAATTCCATTGTTCTATAGTTTTCAAATTGGGCAACTTCCATCATCAATTTTCCAACACACACACTTCCAAATACCTCTAAACAACCCAATAGCTTCAAATTAGGACCAAAGTAATTATTCATGCCAATTAGGAATTTTCCAAAATCCCTAAAATAGTAAATTTGGGGTGGTTGAGGGATTCGGGACTTTTTACCTCGATTCAATCGGATAGGATGATGTAATAGGGTTAGAAAGAACTCCCGGTCACCTTCCCCGACTTCAAAACTGCGGACTCCGGCAAAAATTCCGGCGAAAACTACTATTCCGTCGTTATTCCCCTCTCTCCACCGTGAACCGCGCCGGACCACCTTCCTCCGGCGTTCCAGCGTCGCCGCGACGGTCTGATCCCAGCGAACGGCGGCGCACTTCCCGGCTGCTTCCGCGCGCGTCCCGGTCGTCTTCTCCTCCGCTGCAGCTCCGCGTCAATGGTCCTCATTTTTTTCTCGCTTGCTTCACGTCTCGGGCTTCTCTGGACCAAAACAATTTGGGGCCCACTTTAACATTAAGGGGGGTCACGTGTGTGACCCCCTTCTTCCCCCATATACATATATTTTTTTTAAGAATTTGTATATTTATAATATATATATATATATATATATATATATATTTAATACATTATTAGTTATAGTTAAAATCAACTTTGGGGTCAATAGACTTACACCCAATATTTCCCTTTTAGGTTCTAATTTTTGGTCCAAATAAAATTTCTTTATTTTAAAATTTTCTCCTTTTTCCTTCCAAATTTAAAATAAAAATTAAATTAGGACCTTAACGTTGATTGGAAAATTTCGGGTATTACAATCTTCCCCCCTTAAGAAATTCGGTCCCCGAATTTCAACCACATACTAACCTTAGTTTCCAAATAGGTGAGGATACGTCCTGCGCATTTCTCCCTCGACTTCCCACGTAGCTTCCTCGGTCGAGTGATTTCTCCACAGAACTTTCACCAATGGTATTTCTTTCGATCTCAACTTCTTCAATTGACGATCCTAAGATTTCCACCTGGTATCTCCTCATACGTCAAATCTTCGGTTAGTTGTATCTCCTGGGGTTGGATTACATGAGAAGGATCTGGCAAGTACTTGCGAAGCATTGATACATGAAACACCGGATGAACTCCTTCTAGTTCCGCCGGCAACTGAAGACGGTAGGCAACATTTCCCACACGTTCAAGTATCTCAAACGGTCCGATATACCTTGGACTTAGCTTGCCTTTCTTGCCAAACCTCATCACGCCTCTCATTGGTGAAACTTTCAAAAAGACTTGCTCACCCACAACGAATTCTAGTTCTCTTCTCCGATTGTCGGCATATGACTTCTGTCTACTCTGAGCCGTCACAAGCTTTTCTCTAATACCTTTACCTTGTCCAACGCTTCTTGAACAAGTTCTGGACCAACTAACTTGGCCTCTCCGACCTCGAACCACCCAATCGGGGATCTACACCTTCGACCATATAAAGCCTTCAAAAGGTGCCATCTGTATACTGGACTGGTAACTGTTATTGTAGGCAAACTCTGCTAATGGTAGATATTTTTCCCAACTTCCGCCGAAATCCATAACACATGCCCTTAGCATGTCCTCCTAAAATCTGAATAGTCCTCTCAGATTGCCCGTCTGTCTGGGGATGAAATGTTGTACTCAGATCGACCCTTGTCCCCAATGCCTCCTGCAATGCCTCTCCAGAATCGAGAGGTAAACTGTGGTCCCTCTGTCAGAGATAATCGACATCGGCACTCCGTGTAACCTCACTATCTCTGATAGGTATAACTGGGCATACTGACCCACTCCGTAAGTGGTCTTAACTGGCAGGAAATGAGCGGACTTGGTCATCCGATCAACTATTACCCAAACTGAAGTCGAAACCCCCTCTGTGATCGCTGGCAATCCCTGACACAAAATCCATAGTAATTCCTTTCCCACTTCCACTTCATGGAATTTCTATCTTTTGAAGTGTTCCGGCAGGCTTTTGGTGTTCAGCCTTAACTTGCTGACACACTAAGACATCTAGATACATAGTCTGCCACATCTCTCTTCATACCATTCCACCAGTATAACTTCCCTAAGATCCTGATACATCTTGTTACCTCCTGGATGGATAGTATATGCTGTCTTGTGTGCCTCATCAAGAATTCTTTCTTTCAAACCATCCACCATAGGTACACACAATCGTCCTTCCAACCGGAGTATGCCATTGTCATCTATGGAGAATCGGACGTCGTCCTTCTCCCCTTTAACCACTGTATCTTTGATCTGTTTGAGGTCGGCGTCTTGCTCTTGCTTGGATTTAACTTCTTCAATTAGAGACTGACTTAGCTTGGATATGGGCTAGAAACAAGTTGGAATTCCAATTTCAAACTGAGTTCCAGACTGTTCCAGCTCATGTATTTCCCGAATCAACGGTCCTTCGTACTTCACTGATATGGGCTAAGCTACCCATTGACTTTCGGCTCAAAGCATCTGCTACAACATTCGCTTACCAGGATGGTAAAGAATCGTACAGTCATAATCTTTTATCAACTCCATCCACCTGCGTTGTCTCAGATTCAAGTCTTTCTGTTCAAAAATGTACTTGAGGCTTTTGTGGTCTGTGTATATCTCACACGATTCACCATAAAGGTAGTGTCTCCAAATCTTCAAGGCAAACACCACCGCTGCCATTTCAAGATCGTGAGTCGGGTAATTCTTCTCATGCTTCCGGAGTTGCCTAGATGCATAAGCAATTACTTTCCCATATTGCATAAGAACGCACCCTAACCCAATTCGCGAAGCATCACAGTAAACCACATATCCCTCCGGTGCCTTCAGGAAGTGCCAACACTGGTGCTGTAGTGAGACTTTCCTTCAGTTTCTGGAAACTTTCTTCACACTTGTTACTCCACTCAAACTTTACCCCTTTTTGAGTCAACTTGGTAAGAGGTGCAGCAATCTTCGAAAAGTCCTGCACAAACCTCCTGTAATACCCAGCCAAACCTAAGAAACTACGAATCTCTGTGACTGAGGTTGGTTGGGACCAATTCTTCACTGCTTCTACTTTGCTTGGGTCCACATGGATTCCCTCTGAAGATACCACGTGACCAAGGAATGCCACTCTGTCAAGCCAAAATTCACACTTTGAAAACTTAGCATACAACTTCTCTTCTCTTAGCTTTTGTAATGCCAGTCTCAAGTGGGTTGCGTGCTCCTTCCGCATTTTTGGAATAGATTAGAATGTCATCTATAAATACAATGACAAACCGGTCTAGAAATGGCTTGAAACCCGGTTCATCAGGTCCATAAAAGCTGTTGGTGCATTAGTTAGACCGAATGACATAACTAGAAATTCATAATGGCCGTATCGGGTTCGAAAAGCAGTCTTGGGTACATCTTCATTTCTAATCTTCAACTGATGATACCCTGATCGCAAATCGATTTTTGAAAACCTCTTAGCACCCTGCAGTTGATCAAACAGGTCATCGATCCTTGGAAGCGGATACTGATTGCGGACCGTCACCTTATTCAACTTTCGGTAATCGATACACAATCTTAAAGTTCCATCCTTCTTCTTCACGAATAACACCGGAGCACCCCATGGTGAAAAACTGGGTCTGATAAAACCCTTATCAAGTAACTCCTGTAATTGAGCGTGTAGCTCCGTCAACTCTTTCGGAGCCATTCTATAGGGCGGTGTGGACTATCGGCTGTGTTCCTGGTAACAGTTCAATCTCGAACTCAATTCTCGATCAGGCGGCAATCCTGGCAGTTCATCAGGAAACACATCAAGGAACTCCCGAACCACTGGCACCTGATCTAGCGGGAATTACCTCTTTCGTCTTATCCCTCACAACTGCCAAATATCCCTTACACCCTTTCTCAAGTAGTTTGGAAGCTTCCATTGCCGAAATTAGGCTTGGATGTGAGGCACCACCATCACCCCCATACTACAAATGGTTCCTCATCAGGCATATTGAACTTTAAACACTTTGCCCTGCAGTCAACCACCGCATGACAAGATGCCAACCAATCCATGCCCAAGATGACGTCTAGGTCTACCATGTATAGTAGTCGTAGGTCTACAACCGTCTCATGACCCTCGACTATAACAACACATGACTCATAGACATACTTAACTTGAATCGAATCACCCATCGGAGTAGAGACCTTTTCTGTCTCCTTCAACCTGGTCGGGCGTTTCTCAACCTTTCGTGCAAATGCATGTGAGATGTAGGAATGTGTTGAACCAGAATCAAATAATACAAGAGCCTTGAGAGAGCATACTGTAAGTGTACCTGTCACAACTGTATTTGAGGCATGTGCATCCTGCCGAGACAAAGCAAATACTCGTGCCTGTCCTCCTCCCCGGCGCACCTGAGACCTCTACCACCTGCTCCTGCTCCTCTACCTCTGCCCGCACCTGAAGTGTTAACCTGGGGTGGTACAGTTCTAACTGGTGGGGCTGCAATCGGAGTACTACCTGGAGTAGGATTACTTCTGACACTTGTGTTGCTCCTCTTCTGTGGACATTCCCTAGCCATATGTCCGAATTGCCCACAATTGTAACAACTTCCTCTCTTGGCTTTGCACTCTCCAAAATGAAATCTCCCACATGTTCCACACTGCGGTTTCTGGTTACCGCCCTGACTACTGCCTTGGAACCTCTGCCCACCTTGGGTGTTACTCTTCCCAGAACTTGTGGTGGTAATAGCAGACTGCCCACCAACTTGTCCTGCATAATTTGAAACTATACCAGAATTACCAGCTGTCTTTTGCTTCTTCTTCCATCCTTGGCCCTCATTGCTCATCAATAATTTATTCTTGGGATTCGCCGACGTCCCAAACTTCTTTCTATTTTCGATCACTCTTGCACAATCTGCAGCCTGTGCTAAAGTTTCAAATTGATTACACTGGGGTAGTAGCACTACGAACAACGGCTCTACCAGTCTGTGAATGAACCTCTTGATCAATTCCCTCTCATCAGGAACTAATTCAGGAGCGTATTGAGCTAGCTCTGTGTACTGCAGTTCAAACTCGGTCACAGACATATTCGGCGTCATCCACAAGTCTTCGAACTGTTGACGCTTGGCATACTTCATTCCTTCAGACAGAAACCGACCCAGGAATTCCCTCTGAAAATCTTCCCAGGTCATAGGAGCAACTCTCCTTGCATATCTCTTCTGTACTGATTCAATCCATATTCGTGCAGCAGCCTCTCAACTGAAACGAGGCAAGTTCCACCATCTCTCCTCCTGGACACCTCAGTAACTGCCCAATTCTGATTATATCACGGAGGAAATGTTGAGGGTCCTCCTTGGTTTCGGTTCCGCAAAATGTGGGCGGATTTAACTTCAAGAATTTTGTAATTGGCAATTCCCTCGGAACTCCCCTCGATCTCCTGGGCACGTCCCTTAGTTGCCAATCACTTCTAGGTTCTTCCTCCCTTGTTTCAGTTTCCTGTTCAACCGATATCACTTGCTCTTCTTCTTCGTCGACAACTAAACGACGGACTTCTTGTTGAATTTGGCGGGTCATTTCGGCTCTCAATTCCTGAAATCCCGCAAGTCAACATCTCAGCCACCGACGGAGCACCCGTCTCAACCTGTGGCTCTGAGGGTTGTTCTCTATGTGTCTCTCTTACTGGTGCTCTTCCACGACCGCAAGCACGACCTCTAGCTCGGCCTCTGGGAGGTATTCTCTCCTCCCTAACCGATTCCTCATCCGCTCTTGCAGGGACCCTACCACCCCTCCTACCTCGTCTAGTAGTTGGCGGCATCCCTATACTGCACAAGAACGTCATCTGATCGTTAGTTGCTTATCTATGACAATTTATGGAGGAATGAATAAAAAGCTGACTCAAACTGTCCTGGGTATTCCCACAAGTGACTTTTTACTCCCACTTTGAGCCCGGGTACACAAAGAAGGGTAAACCGACACCCGGTTATACCAATGGCTTCACATGACTTAAAGAATAACCAGGCTCTGATACCAACTTTGTCACGACCCCAATTCCAGGTATCCGTGACCGGCACGGGAATAGAATTTAGCCTCTAAACCTGTAAGCCTTATCTATAATCATAAATTATCTACCCTTATATACATTCATCATTCAATATTCACATAGTGTATATAGTAGCCACACCATCATTGGTGGCCTAGATAACCTGCAATCCACGGCGCTCAATGCCGCTTCAGCCCATTTCATGTATATATACACCCATACACTCAAACATTCACACATAAATATATATACATAGTGATCAAACCCCTAAGGAATGATCTATCCTATTCACACACAATATACATATAACCTGTCATAATCACACATGTACACTCACACTCACAGTTAAGTATACATAGTGATTACACGCCTCAATACGTGTAATCTATCCTATTCACATGCAGGGGTTTATATCTTACATCCATCATATACCAAGTCACACATATATATATAAAGCATATACATATTGATCACACACCATCATGTGTGACCTATCCTATTCACATACACAGATATATATATATATATATATATATATATATATATATATATATATAATCATAACATGACTTTCCCAACACCCAGAATCCTATCAGTAAGTACATGTGAAGCCGACATGTCTAGATATAGTATAATTCAAAAGCTGTAAATAATTACATCGCATTTACAACTTTAGAATATATAAAACTCAAAATAATGAAGACTAAACAACCGAAAGATGTCCACCCACGCGAACAAATGCGGTGCAAATGGATAGGTGTCCGTATCACTATCCGGACGTCGAAGCCTGCCCAATTCCTGTATCTGTAACATTTAAACAGAGGGAGTGAGTCCAACAGACTCAGTGAGAAGCTTCCCATCCTCGGCGTAGCGGCGGGTACCACTACAGCTGGGGAAAGGGAACCACTCACAACCACAAGCGCACGAATTCCAGTTTATCATATGTTATATAATGATCAGACAACATTAATATAACATTACATCCCTGATAAACCTAAGAATCATGCTCCTCAATCCTGCTACTCATAAGCAACCAATAACATGAAACATTTCATATCAAAACTATAAATCATACAATCGACTCTAGTGCCACGCTAGAGCAATAGCCTCAACGGGCAAGTCTTTCAAATGCTATGCACCACCCTAGTGCCAAGCTAGGGCAATAGCCACAACGGGCAAGTCTATCAAATGCTATGCACCACCCTAGTGCCAGGCTAGGGCAATAGCCAAAACGGGCAAATGTCTGACGTCATATTTCACTCTCTTACTTTCAGTGGGGTTTGTAACACGGACTACCCATTTCTATTCTAAAGTGTCTTTACCTCAGCAGTGTGAACTCCACTAAGAATTTCTAATCAATTATGAGATTTTCTATTCTTTGCTTAGTACCCAACCCTTGATTAGATGATAACCTAGCTCTAAGGTATTTCCTAAGTTCATTTACCACAAATCACGTCGACGTGTATAAATAAGTCAGTTTCATTTCCTTAGTGGGTTTCTAATTATTAGGACAAACCAAAAATTGAACGAAATCAATATCCTACCCCTTTTTACTTGTACTGTTTGGCATATCCCATGTCATCACATGGATACCCTCCAGTACCACTTCAACTTTAATCAATCACATATATACAAATATTTTCACAAATAACAGTTTAGGAACAACAATAGCATGTTATTTCCTAACAATTCTTACAAACAAGCAAGTAAGCAAACCACGTATTCACATCCTCATTCAACCCTGTAGGGCAAGGATGGGAAACCCCTCACCTGGACGGCTTCCTGTTTCTGGTCCTGGAGTCACTCCTGCTCCAGACAATTCGTGGTTACCTAACAAACATATTTACGTCATTATCATCTTTATTATAGCAAATCGTATGCATATGCCATGCTCATGTCTTTAAATACATTAAACTTTTTGCCAAGAACCAAGTCCTTGGTCTTAACCTTCTTCCTCTCTTTAATACTGTTTCCAAGTGTCTCACACTTATCCTCATCTTTTATCCCTTTCTTTGAATACTCATTTTCACCTACAAGTGTTCGTATGTGACTTTTTACAATTCCCATATCCAATTGATGGCCTATGATAGTCATAGCCTCAAATTTCTATGGTTGCTAATTACCAAACCACTCTTTCAACTTATATTCACATACGAACACATGTGGCCTAATATACTTAAAAATTGGGATTTTACCAATAAAGACATTTTACTATTTAAATTAATCCCGGCGTCCATTTTGGTCTAACAGAAACTTCTAACCCATAACTTAGCTCCACATTCTAAATTGGATCGAAAAGTGTCTCTTTTAATATCAAATTGGTCTCCGGTTGAGACGGAATTACTCGGGCGTTAATCCCTCACATATTCCAACAATCCCTACCATTCTATAACACCAATCCAACACACCAATCAATCCCAATTCAATTTATACTACACTTTATTTCACTTTAAATTCCATTGTTCTATAGTTTTCAAATTGGGTAACTTCCATCATCAATTTTCCAACACACACACTTCCAAATACCTCTAAACAACCCAATAGCTTCAAATTAGGACCCAAAGTAATTTATTCATGCCAATTAGGAATTTTCCAAAAATCCCTAAAATAGATAAATTTGGGGTTTGAGGGATTCGGGACTTTTTACCTCGATTCAATCGGATAGATGATGGAATAGGGTAGAAAAGAACTCCCGGTCACCTTCCCCAACTTCGAAACGGCGGACCTCCGGCAAAAATTTCGGCGAAAACCATACTCCGTCGTTATTCCCCCTCTCTCCACCGTGAACCGCGCCGGACCACCTTCCTCCGGCGTCCAGCGTCGCCGTCGACGGTCCTGATCCCAGCGAACGGCGGCGCACTTCCCGGCTGCTTCCCGCGCGCGTCCCGGTCGTCTTCTCCTCCCGCTGCAGCTCACGCGTCATGGTCCTCATTTTTTTCTCTGCTTGCTTCACGTCTCGAGCTTCTTGGACCAAAAACAATTGGGGCCACTTTAACATTAAGGGGGGTCACGTGGTGACCCCCTTCTTCCGCCATATACATATATATTTTTTTAAGAATTTGTATATTTATATATATATATATTTAATACATTATTATTTATAGTTAAAATCAACTTTGGGGTCAATAGACTTACACCCAATATTTCCTGTTAGGTCCTAATTTTTGGTCCAAATAAAATTTCATTTATTTAAAATTTTCTCCTTTTTCCTTCCAATTTAAAATAAAAATTAAATTAGGACCTTAACGTTGATTGGAAAATTTCCGGGTATTACATCCCGATGAGTGTTTCGAAAAGATGATATTCATTTTTCTTTTTCTTAATCAGTTTAGTCGATTAGTGTTTTGAAACGTGATATTCATTTTTCGTTTTTTAATCATTTTTTGCTGATGAGTGTTCTGAAAACATGATATTCATTTTTCTTTTCTTTTTTAACCAGTTTATGCCGATGAGTGTTTCAAAAAACTTGATATTCATTTTTCTTTTTCTTAATCAGTTTTCGACGATAAATGTTTTGAAAACGTAATATCATTTTTCTTTTTTTTTTAAATAGTTTTTTGCCGATGAGTGTTTCGAAAAGTTGATATTCATTTTTTTAAAACAGTTTTCCCCGATGAGTGTTTCGAAAATTTGATATTCATTTTCTTTTTCTTAATCAGTTTTCGCCGATTATGGTTTCGAAAACGTGGTATTCATTTTTCCTTATTTAATTAGTTTTCAGCGATTAGTGTTTCGAAAACTTGATATTCATGTTTCTTTTTCTAAATCAGTTTTCGCCAATGAGTGTTCGAAACGTGATATTCATTTTTCTTTTTTTAATCAGTTTTCGTCGACAAGTGTTTCGAAAACTTGATAGTAATTTTGTATTTTTTAATCAGTTTTCGCCGTTAAGTGTTTCGGAAACTTAATATTCATTTTTCTTTTTTTCAATAGTTTTCGCCGATGAGTGTTTCGAAAACTTGATAGTAATTTTTCATTTTTTAATCAGTTTTCGCCGTTGAGTGTTTTGAAAACTTGATATTCATTTTTCTTTTTCTTAATCAATTTTCTCCGATGAGTGTTTCAAAAACTTGATATTCATTTTTATTTTTTTAATTAGTTTTTACCGATGAGTGTTTCGAAAATTTAATATTCAGTTTTCTTTATTTAATTAATTTTCATCGATGAGTATTTTCAAAAAATTGATATTCATTTTTCTTTATTTAAGTAGTTTTCATCGATGAGTGTTTTCGAAAACTTGTTATTCATTTTTCTTTTTTAGTAAGTTTTCGCTAATGAGTGTTTTGAAAACTTGATATTCAGTTTTTTTTAATTGTTTCCCGATGAGTGTTTCGAAAACTTGATATTCAACTTTCTTTTTTTAATCAGTTTTCGCCGATGAGTTGTTTCGAAAACTTGATAGTAATTTTTTTATTTTTTAATCAGTTTTTCGCCGTTGAATGTTTCGAAAACATAATATTCATTTTTCTTTGTTTTAAATAGTTTTCGCTGATTAGTGTTTCGAAAACTTGATATTCATTTTTATTTTATTAATCAATTTTCGCCGATGAGTGTTCTGAAAACTTGATATTCATTTTTCTTTTTCTTAATCAATTTTCGCCATTGAGTGTTTCGAAAACTTGATATTCATTTTTCTTTATTTAATTAGTTTTCATCGATGAGTGTTTCGAGAACTTGATATTTATTTTTCTTTTTTTAATTAGTTTTTACCGATGAGTGTTTCGAAAATTTAATATTCATTTTTCTTTATTTAATTAATTTTCATCGATGAGTGTTTTCGAAAAATTGATATTCATTTTTCTTTATTTAATTAGTTTTCATCGATGAGTGTTTTCGAAAGCTTGATAATCATTTTTATTTTTTTTAATATTTTTCGCCGATTAGTGTTCGAAAACTTAATATTCATTTTCTTTTTAGTAAGTTTTCATAATAAGTGTTTCGAAAATTTGATATTTATTTTTTTTTTTAATCAGTTTTCGCCGATGAGTGTTTCGAAAAACGTGATAGTAATTTTTCATTTTTTAATCAGTTTTCGCCGTTGAGTGTTTCGAAAACTTAATATTCATTTTTCTTTTTTTAAATAGCTTTCGCCGATGAATGTTTCGAAAACTTGATATACATTTTTATTTTTTTAATTAGTTTTCGCCGATGAGTGTTCTGAAACTTGATATTCATTTTTGTTTAATCAATTTTCGTCGATGGCTGTTTTGTAAACTTGATATTTATTTTCTTTTTTTAATCAGTTTTTTGCCGATGATTATTTTCGAAAACTTGATTTTCTTTTTTCTTTTTTTAATAATTTTCGCCGATAAGTGTTCTAAAAACTTGATATTTATTTTTATTTTTTTAATCATTTCTCGCCGATGACTGTTTCGAAAACTTAATATTTATTTTCTTTTTTTTAATAGTTTTGCCGATGAGTTTTTCGAAAACTTGATATTCATTTTCTTTTTTTTAACAAGTTTTCGCTAATGAATTGTTTCGAAAACTTGATATTCATTTTTCTTTTTTTAATTAGTTTTGCCGATTAGTGTTTCGAAATCTTGATATTCATCTTCTTTTTCTTAATCAGTTTTCGCCGATGAGTGTTCGAAAACTTGATAGTAATTTTTCATTTTTAATCAGTTTTCGCCGTTGAATGTTTCAAAAACGTAATATTCATTTTTCTTTTTTTTTTTAAATAGTTTTCGCCGATGAGTGTTTCGAAATCTTTATATTCATTTTTATTTTTTAATCAGTTTTCGCCGATAAATGTTCTGAAAACTTGATATTCATTTTTCTTTTTCTTAATCAATTTTTGCCGATGAATGTTTCGAAAACTTGATATTCATTTTTCTTTATTAATTAGTTTTCATCGATGAGTGTTTCGAAAATTTGATATTCATTTTTTTAATTAGTTTTACCGATGGGTGTTTCGAAAACTTAATATTCTTGTTTTTTTTAATCAGTTTTTGCCGAGGAGTGTTTTCTAAAACTTGATAATTATTTTTCTTTTTTTAATTAGTTTTTGCCGATGAGTGTTCTGAAAACTTGATATTCTTTTTTTCTTTTTTTTTTTTAATCAGGTTTCGCCGATGAATGTTTGAAAACTTGGTATTCATTTTTCTTTTTTTTTTATCAGTTTTCGCCGATATATGTTTCAAAAACTTAATATTTATTTTTCTTTTTTTTTTTAATCAGTTTTCGCCGATAAGTGTTTCGAAAACTTGATAGAAATTATCATTTTAACGAGTTTTCGCCGTTGAGTGTTTCGAAAACGTAATATTCATTTTTCTTTTTTTAAATAGTTTCGCCGATGAATGTTTCGAAAACTTGATATTCATTTTTTTTAATCAGTTTTCGCCGATGAGTGTTCTGAAAATTGATATTCATTTTCTTTTTTAATTAGTTTCGCCGATAACTGTTTGGAAAACGTATATTCATTTTTCTTTTTTTAAAATAGTTTTCGTCGATGAGTGTTTCGAAAACTTGATATTCATTTTTTCTTTTTCTTAATCAGTTTTCGTCGATGAGGTTTCGCAAACGTGGTATTCATTTTTCCTTATTTAATTAGTTTCACTGACTAGTGTTTCGAAAACTTGATATTCATTTTTCTTTTATAAATCAGTTTCGCCGATAAGTATTTTGAAAACGTGATATTCATTTTTTTAATCAGTTTTTGCCGAGAGTGTTTCGAAACTTGATATTCATTTTTCTTTTTCTTAATCAGTTTAGCCGATGAGTGTTTTGAAAACGGGATATTCATTTTTCTTTTTTTAATCAATTTTTCGCTGATAAGTGTTCTGAAAACTTGATATTCATTTTTCTTTTTTTTTTCTTTTAACCAGATTTCGCCGATTAGTGTTTCAAAAATTTGATATTCATTTTTCTTTTTCTTAATAAGTTTTCGATGATAAATGTTTTGAATACGTAATATTCATTTTTCTTTTTTTTTTTAAATAGTTTTCGACGATGAGTGTTTCGAAAACATGATATTCATTTTTTTTCTTTTTAATAGTTTTCCCCGATGAGTGTTTCGAAAACTTGATATTCATTTTTTTCTAATCAGTTTTCGCCGATTAGGGTTTCGAAAACGTGGTATTCATTTTTCCTTATTTAATTAGTTTTCAGCGATTAGTGTTTCGAAAACTTGATATTCATTTTTCTTTTTCTAAATCAGTTTTCGCTGATGAGTGTTTGGAAAACGTGATATTCATTTTTCTTTTTATAATTAGTTTTTGCCGATGAGTGTTTCGAAAACTTGATATCATTTTTCTTTTTCTTAATCAGTTTTAGCCGATGAGTGATTGAAAACGTGATATTCATTTTTCTTTTTTTTTAATCAATTTTCGCTGATGAGTGTTCTGAAAACTTGATATTCATTTTTGCCTTTTAACCAGTTTTCGCCGATGAGTGTTTGAAAATTTGATATTCATTTTTCTTTTTCTTAATCAGTTTTCGACGATAAATGTTTGAAACACAATATTTATTTTTCTTTTTTTAAATAGTTTTCACCGATGAGTGTTTCGAAAACTTGATATTCATTTTTTTTCTTTTTTAAATAGTTTTTCGCCGATGAGTGTTTCGAAAACTTGATATCATTTTCTTTTTCTTAATCAGTTTTCGCCGATGAGGGTTTCGAAAACGTGGTATCATTTTTCCTTATTTAATTAGTTTTCAGCGATTAGTATTTCGAAACTTGATATTCATTTTTCTTTTTCTAAATCAGTTTTCGGCTATGAGGTTTCGAAAACGTGATATTCATTTTTCTTTTTTTAATCAGTTTTTGCCGATGAGTGTTTCGAAAACTTGATATTCATTTTTCTTTTTTAAATAGTTTTCCCCCGATGAGTGTTGATATTCATTTCCTTTTTCTTAATCAGTTTTCGCCGATGAGTGTTTCGAAACGTGGTATTCATTTTTCTTTATTTAATAGTTTTCCACGATAAGTGTTTCGAAACATGATATTCATTTTTTCATTTTTCTTTTTTAAATAGTTTTCGCCGATGTGTGTTTCGAAAACTTAATATTCATTTTTCCTTTTTTTTAATCAGTTTTTGCCAATGAGTGTTTCGAAAACTTGATATTCATTTTTTTTCTTTTTTAATTAGTTTTAGCCGATTAGTGTTTTCGAAAACTTGATATTTATTTTTTTTTTTTATTCAATTTTCGCCGATGAGTGTTCTGAAAACTTGATATTTATTTTTTGTTTTTTTAATCAGTTTTCGCCGATGAGTGTATTCGAAAACTTAATATTTAATTTTTTTAATCGGTTTTTGCCGATGAGTGTTTCGAAAACTTGATATTCATTTTATTTTTTAATCAGTTTTTGCCGATGAGTGTTTCGAAAACTTGATATTCTTTTCCTTTTTTTAATCAGTTTTAGCCGAGGAGTGTTTCGAAAACTTGATATTCATTTTTCTTTTTTTAATCAATTTTCGCCGTTCAGTGTTTCTGAAAACCTGATATTCATTTTTTTTTAATCAGGTTTTGCCGATAAGTGTTTCGAAAACTTGATATTCATTTTTCTTTTCTTAATCAGTTTTCGCCGATTAGTGTTTCAAAAATGTGAAATTCATTTTTTGTATTTAATTAGTTTCATCGATGAGTGTTTTCGAAAACTTGATATCATTTTTCTTTTTTTAATCATTTTTCGCAGATGAGTGTTTCGAAAACTTAATATTCATTTTTGTTTTTTTAATCAGTTTTCGTCGATGAGTGTTTCGAAAACTTGATATTCATTTTTCTTTTTTTAGTAAGTTTTCGCTAATGAGGTTTTGAAAACTTGGATATATATTTTTCTTTTTTCATCAGTTTTCGCCGATGAGTGTGTAATACCGGAAATTTTTTTCAACATTTAAAATGAAATGAAAGGGGAAAAAAAGAAGTAGAAAATCATTTTTGGACTTAATTCAGGACTTAAGGAATTGGAAACCTGAATTAAGTAGGGAAAGGGAATAAAATTGAAATTTATTTTTTCAGCCTTACTTATTTAATATTATTATTTTTATATATTAGAAAATAAAAGAAATAAAAATTTAATTGGAAGGAGGAGAGATTAATTGGGGATATTTTCAACTTTTTTTTATATTATTATTATTATTAGATTATTATTTAGTTATTTTATAATTAATTATTGATTATTTTAGTTTATTTTAATTATTATAGTTATATAATTATTTAATTGTTTTATTTTAAGGGTGGGATCCGTGGTTTAGAAAAGGAATAAGAAATAAAAGAATTAGAGAAAGAGTAAGAAAGGATAGAGAGAGAAAGAGTTCGAGAAAGAAAGAGAGAGATAGGAGACGAGAAGAAGAAGAAGAAGGGGAAGGAGGGGATCTTGCCGGAAAAGTGGCCGGAGGGAGCTAGCCGAAGCCGAAAAAAGTCATCGGAGCTCGGGTACGACGTCTCCCAACCTTCCACCGATCGAATCAAAGGTTGGTAACCCCAATTTCATTCGAAACCCTTAATTTCTCCATTTTTAAGGATTTCTTCGATTCACCTTCGATTGAATTGTTTGAGGGTTAGATTGAGACTAGAAAGTGTTCTTGAACACTTAGTTGGGGGGTAGGAATCGAGAACTATATCCTCGTTTTTGACCGGATTCGAATTTGGAAGGATTTGGGGTTGAAATTTGAATAATTAACTCTAATTGAGAAATTATTGTTAGCTTAGGAATTGAGCTGGGTTTGAGTAAATAGGTTTGGATTGGTATTATTGAAATTATATTATTGAAATATTAGCTGAATAAGGACTCGTGAAGAGCTGGCCCGAGGTTACTAAGGTTTGTACCTTGACGTTAACGTGCCGGGTCCCTGCTCAGATTGCCCAAATACATTTTAAGGGTGACGTTGAGGGCTTCAAACCTCTTCTTTTCAATCTTAAACACCCTAGAATAATTCTAAGTATGCTATCAAGGATCAACAATTATTTTAGGTACTTTCTTGTTTCTCAAGGATGGAAACTTGTGGAACAATAAAGTCCAAAATTTAAAATGGCAATTTAATTCCTTCGTAATTATTAGGAAACCTTAAGTAGGATAATTTAGAAGCATATCGAGGTTTAGTAACTCAAATCCAAGGCATTAAAAATTCATTAAAGGTGATCGATAATTATACGAAACCAAGTATGTAGCACATGAGACTCTCATGGAAGAGAGGGAAGACGGATAAGACCAAGGATTCGGTTCTTGGCGACGTCTAGATGCATTTTTAGGTACGAGCATGTCATATGCATATGAATTACATATAGTTTGAGATGTTAACCACATGAATGCATTCGTTAGGAAACCACGACTCGTCCGGAGCGGGAGTTACTCCAGGACTAGCACAGGGAAGCCGTCTAGGTGAGGGGTTTCCCATCCTTGCCCTACAGGGTTGATTGAGGATGTGGATATGTGGTTTGCCTATTTGTAAGAATTATTTAGTGGTTAACATGTTATTGTTGTTCCTAAACTGTTATATATGAAAGTATTTGTATATGTGTGTTTGACTACAGGTAAAGAGGTACTGGAGGGTATCCATGTGATGACATGAGATACGCCGAACAGTACAAGCAAGGGGGTAAGTTGTTGATTGAGTCCAAGGTTTTGGTTTACCCTATTAATTAGAAACTCATTAAAGAAATCGTATAGAAGTTGTTAGTAAACGTCGATGTTTTATGATAATTTAACTTAGGAACGGCGTTAGAGGTAGGTTTTGATCTAATCAAGGGTTCGGATATTAATTGAGGATTAATACGATCTCTTAATTGATTAGTGAGTCGTAGGGATGTCACACTACCTAGGTAAAGTCAGTTTAGGATAGAAATGGGTAGATAGAGTCAGGATCCCAGCTGAAAGCTTGGGAAGAGAAACAAGTTAAAGTATTTGCCCGTTGAGGCCATTGCCCTAGCCTGGCACTAGGGTCAGTAAAAGGCTAAAAGATTTGCCCGTTGAGGCCATTGCCCTAGCCTGGTACTAGGGTTAGTAAAAGACTAAAGATTTGCCCGTTGAGGCCATTGCCCTAGCCTGACACTAGGGTCAGTTAAAGGTTTAAAAGAAATTGCCCGTTGAGGCCATTGCCCTAGCCTGGTACTAGGGTCAGTTGTGTGATTACAGTTTCCAAATGATATGTTAAAAGTGTTTACTTGTTTATGAAAAGCATGATAGAGGAGCATGATCCGTAGGTTTATCCATGATTTTATGTTATATTAATATTGCCTGACCATAATATAAAATTGATAAACTGGATTTTCATGCGCATGTGATTGTGGGTGTTTCCCTTTCCCCAGCTGTAGTGGTACCCGCCGCTACATCGAGGATGGGAAGCTTCTCACTGAGTCTGTTTGACTCACTCCTTCTACTTCAATGTTTCAGATACAGGGATCGGGCAAGCATCGACGTCCGGACAGTGATACGGACATCAGACCATCCTTATGCTCTTGTTCGCGTGGGTGGACTCCTTTGGTTATTTTGATTTCTCTTGTTGTACATATTTTAAAGTTGTAAGAGTTGTATATATATATATATATATATATATATATGTGTGTGTGTGTGTGTGTGTTATAAGAGAAAAGAGTAAAGAATAAGGAAAAAAAAAGAAAGCCGTGAAGTAGAAGAAGAGAAGGAGATAACGCGAGAGGGAAGAGGGAAGAACGGAGAAACACGGAGAGAGAGCGGGCAGCGAAGTCGTGCACGGAGGAGCTCACGGACGGAGGGCCGAACGCACGGGCTGAGCACGGTGGTGGCCGGAGTCGCGTCCACCGGAGCCGTAGTCGCCTTTGTTGTGCTAGAGAGTTCGGGCTAGAGAGAGAAACAAGAGGAGAAAGCTTTCTCGTCGGAAAACTCGCCGGAAAACACCGTCTCTTCACCGGGGAAGGTAGCTGGGAGTCTCCTCTACTCCATATCATCCTTCTAACCAGTTGAATCGAGGTGAGAAGTCCCGAAACTCTCAAACCCCAATTTTATCAATTTTAGGGATTTTTGGAAAGACCCCAATTGATTCAATCTGAGTATTCTGGGTCCTAAATTGAAGTATATGCATGTTAGGAAGTGAGTTGAAAGCTTTGGAACCGGAACCAAATTGATGGAATTTATCCGGGTTGGAAAAAGTGTAGGAAAAGGTGGTGGTTAAGGTTTAAGGGTGTTGTGGAATGATTTGGGGTGCATTGAAAGGTTGAATGATAATTATATAATTGTTAAAAATTATTGGAATGTACGAGGGATTAAAACCTGAGTAATTCTTGTCTCACCCGGAACCCGGCTCGGGGAAAAGAGACACTTTCCTAATTTTACACGTATCCGAATATGTGTATTCATGTGTAGGTAAAGTATTGAAAGTTATTTTAGTAAATGGAAGTCTTAGACAAATAGGATTTATGACTCTCTTGAGCTATAAATTCAAGATTTGCGCAATGGAAACTTCGCATGGACACATAGAGGTGGAAACGGGGGTAACCTTGCATTCCCAAATTCAACGTTTCCGAATAGTGTGATTAAGAAAGGGTTGGACACAATTAGAAGCATGCTAGGTGTCCTAAAACTAGTTGAGGGCATTTCCAAGCCAACAACTAGTCTATGGAATTAATTAGAAAGAACATGAGCATTAGCGTTACATGTACACGATAGTGGTTGAATTTTCAAGTTTCTGAATCTCTCAAGTGTATGTGTATAGGGCACCATACTATGAGTGGACTTTCGGGCGCATCGAGAGCCGATCAGAGGGGGCCAACCAGGTGAGGGGCTTTCCTATCCTTGTCGTATAGGGTTGACTGCGGATATGGATATATGGTTTGCCTTCTTGCCTATTTGTAGGAATTACATGTTAGATAACATGCTATTGTTGTTCCTAAATTACAGTATATGTGAAAACGTGCTATATGTGTGTATGTGAATTGTAAAAGCAATGGTGGCTCAAGGAGCCTTATATGCAAAGAAGGTCCTCGGGACCTAGAAGATATCGAGGGTAGGATCGAGTCAATTTTATTTGTGAGGGTCTTGTGGTACTAGAAACAAACCTCATCGATCATTACCTGAAAAGTGTGATTTGTATGTAAATCCTTAAAGGAAATAAACATAGGTGACTTTGTTTTGAATCAAGAGTCCGAATTAGAAACCGCTTGGAAATCTAGGATGCCTAACCAGAAGTAAAATGAACAAGTAGTGGTCCATAGGGTCATTTATTGCACAACGCGGGAACCGAGTCTATCACGGACGGTCCGGGTAGATTGAGTCTCTTGTCTTGAGTCAACCCACAGAAATACAGAGTATATGAGTATACCACATTTTGGCTATTGCCTTGGGTAAACCGAGGTCAGATGAGTCGCCGGCTATGCTCCAAGTGAAGTCTTGGGGTCAGATTATTGTTTCAAGTATAGTCTTGGGACCAGGGGTTCCTAGAATGATCAACTAGGTTCCCATATTGCTCACGTGAGATATTGCCTTTGGGCCAGATTCCCTCCTAACGGAGATATTGCCTTCGGGCCAGATTCTCTCCTAACGGAGATATTGCCTCCGGGCCAGTTTATGATTACGGTTAATTGAATACGGGTGACCACATGGAATTATATGTTAAATCATGATATGATGTATGTGTGAATTTAAATGTATGTAAATCCATGCTTTAAATTCTTTATTGTGAATATGATATATGTTAATTGCCTGACCACCTAATATATGAAAATTTAAACCCGTTATATGCGTATGTGTTTGTGATTGGCTCCTCTTCCCCAGTTGTAGTGGTACCCGCTACTACACCAGGGATGGGAAAGCCTCTCACTGAGTCCGTTTGACTCACCCCAATATTAAATGTTACAGACACAAGTGGTATAGGCATCGGGAGCGCGTCCACTTCATCTCAGGGAGGCGGACAGACTTAGAGACCGCACGCATTGTTCGCGTGGGTAGTATTGATATATGTATTTTGTCAGGATGTATATGTATATGAACCATTTGGTATAGCATTGTTTTGTACATTTGCTATACATATATATGTATATGTCACACTCTAGAACTGTCGGCTTCATACAGATTAAAGATTGGTATTGTGGTTGGGAATATAGGTTATGATATGCTGAATATCATGTGTATATATATATATGAATGTGACTTCCGCATGTGAATAGGATAGATCACACGCACTGAGCGTGTGGTCAATATGTAAATTTATATATATGTGTGATTGAATGCTTGATTGTATGAAAATACAGCTTCCGCATGTGAATAAGATAGGTCACACACATTGAGGCGCGTGATCAATATGTAAATTATATGCAGGTGTGTGATTGAATATATATGCTTGACTGTATACAGGATTCTGCATGTGAATAGGACAGATCACCCGCCTTGAGGCGCGTGATCACTATGTATACTATATATACGTGTGATTGATTATGTGTATATGTATAGACTAAAGCGGCGTTGAGCGAGCCGTGGATTGCGTGCTACTTCGGTCACCGGCTAGGGATGGCCATATATAACATATATTGTTTGTTTTAGAAATGGGTAGTTATGCATATATAAAATGTCAATCAGGAATTAGAGGCTTACGGGATAGGAGAAATCCTACTTCCCGTGCCGGTCACGGACGCCCGATAGGGGGTCGTGACATGAATATCAAGTTTTGGAAACACTCATCGGCGAAAACTGATTAAAAAAAGAAAAATGAATATCAAGTTTTCGAAACACTTATCTACGAAAGCTGATTAAAGAAAATAAAAATGGATATCAAGTTTTCAAAACCACTCATCGGCGAAAACTGATTAAAAAAAGAAAAATGAATATCTAGTTTTCGAAACACTCATCGGCAAAAACTACTTAAAAAAAGAAAAATGAATATCAAATTATCGAAAAACTCATCGGCAAAAATTGATTAAAAAAAGAAAAATAAATATTAAGTTTTCGAAACACTTATCGGCGAAAACTGATTAGAAAAAAGAAAAATGAATATCAAGTTTTCATAACACTCATCGGCGAAAATTGATTAAAAAAAGAAAAATGAATATCATGTTTTGGAAAACACTCATCGGCTAAAACTGATTAAAAAAGAAAAATGAATATGAAGTTTTCGAAACACTCATCAACGAAAACTTACTAAAAAAAGAAAAATGAATATCCAGTTTTCGAAACACTATTCGACCAAAACTGATTAAAAGATAAAAATGAATATAAATTTTCGAAACACTCATCGGCGAAAACTGATTAAAAAAGGAAAATGAATATCATGTTTTCGAAACACTCATCGGCGAAAACTGATTTAAAAAAGAGAAATGAATATCAAGTTTTCGAAATACTTATCTACGAAAACTGATTAAAAAAGGAAAATGAATATCAAGTTTTCGAAACACTCATTGGCGAAAACTGATTTAAAAAAGAGAAATGAATATCAAGTTTTCGAAACACTTATCTACGAAAACTGATTAAGGAAATAAAAAATGAATATCAAGTTTTCGAAACACTCATCGGTGAAAACTGATTAAAAAAAGAAAATAACTATGAAGTTTTTGAAACACTCATCGGCGAAAACTGATTAAAAAAAGAAAAATGATTATCAAGTTTTCGAAACACTCATCGATGAAAAACTAATTAAATAAAGAAAAATGAATATCACGTTTTCGAAACACTCATCGGCTAAAACTGCTTAAGAAAAAGAAAAATGAATATCATGTTTTCGAAACACTCATCGGGGAAAACTATTTAAATAGAAAAAGAAAAATGAATATTACGTTTCCGAAACACTCATTGATGAAAACTAATTAAATAAAGAAAAATGAATATAACGTTTTCGAAACACTCATCGGCGAAAACTGATTAAGAAAAAGAAAAATGAATATCAAGTTTTTGAAACACTCATCGGCAAAAATTGATTAAAAAAAGAAAAATGAATATCAAGTTTTCAGAACACTCATCGACGAAAATTGATTAAAAAAACAAAAATGAATATCATGTTTTGGAAAACACTCATCGGCTAAAACTGATTAAAAAAAGAAAAATGAATATCAAGTTTTCGAAACACTCATCAGCGAAAACTTACTAAAAAAAGAAAAATGAATATCCAGTTTTCGAAACACTATTTGATCAAAACTGATTAAAAAAATAAGAATGAATATCAAGTTTTCGAAACACTCATCGGTAAAAACTGATTAAAAAAAGAAAAATGAATATCACGTTTTTGAAACACTCATCGGCGAAAATTGATTTAGAAAAAGAAAAAAGAATATCAAGTTTTCGAAACACTCATCGGTTGAAACTAATTAAATAAAGAAAAATGAATACCACATTTTCGAAACATTCATCGGCGAAAACTGATTAAGAAAAAGAAAAATGAATATCAAGTTTTTGAAACACTCATCGGGGAAAACTATTTGAAAAAAAAAGAAAAAAATATCAAGTTTTCGAAACACTCATCGGCGAAAACTATTTAAAAAAAAAGAAAAATGAATATCAAGTTTTCAAAACACTAATCGGCGAAAATTGATTAAAAAAAGAAAAATGAATATCATGTTTTGGAAAACACTCATCCTAGAACTGATTAAAAAAAGAAAAAAGAATATCAAGTTTTCGTAACACTCATCGGCAAAAACTGATTAAAAAAAGAAAAATGAATATCACGTTTTCGAAACACTCATCGACGAAAACTGATTTAGAAAAAGAAAAATGAATATCAAGTTTTCGAAACACTCATTGGTGAAAAACTAATTAAATGAAGAAAAATGAATATTACGTTTTCGAAACACTCATCGGCTAAAACTGATTAAGAAAAAGAAAAATGAATATAATGTTTTCGAAATACTCATCAGGCAAAACTATTTAAAAAAAAAAGAAAAATGAATATTACGTTTTCGAAACACTCATCGGTGAAAACTAATTATATAAAGAAAAATGAATATCACGTTTTCGAAACACTCATGGGCAAAAACTGATTAAGAAAAAGAAATGTAATACCCGAGAGATTTTCGATGTTTTAAAAGAAAAGGAAAGAAAAGGGGTAGAAAATTTTCAGTGTTTAAATTGGGACCTAGGGGAGTAGAAACTTAAATTTTGTAGGAGGAGGGATTAAATAGGAAATATTTTTCAGCCTTACTTATTTAATAATAATAATATTATTATTATATATTAAAAAATAAAAGAAAATAAAAAGAGGAAGAAAAGAAGTAGGAAATAATTTTTAGGATTTAATTTAGGACCTAAGAAATTTAAAACCTGAATTAAATAGGGTGAAGGGAGTAGGAAATATTTTAGGGTATTTAAATTTGGGATATAAAAGAAAAGAAATAAAAGTTTTAATTGGAAAGAGGATGATTTAATTGGGGATATTTTCCACCTATTCTTTTTGATAATAATAATAATTATTATTTAGTTATTATCTATTTATTTTGATTATTTAATTATTAATCATTTTATTAATTAATTATATTACTTTTAATTAATTAATTAATTATTTATTTATTTTAATCAAATTGGGGTCGGGGTGCCGTCACTTACAAATACAAAGGGGAAAAGAAGAAGAAAGGAAAAAGAGAGTGAGAGAGATGTGTGAGGAAGAAAGAAAGAAAGAAAGAGAGAGAAAGAAGAGAGAGAGAGAGAGAGAGGAGGAGAGGCGTGAGGAAGAAGAAGAAGAAGAAGGGTTGGGGTTTGCCGGAAAAGTGACCGGGGAGAGCTAGCCGACGCCGAAAAAGTCACCGGAGCTCGGGTACGACATCTCCTACACCTTCCACCATTCGAATCAAAGGTTGGTAACTCCAATTTCATTCGAAACCCTCAATTTCTTCATTTTTAGGGATTTCTTCGATCCACCTTCGATTGGGTTGTTTCGAGGGTAGATTGAGACCTAGGAAGTGTTCTTGAACACTTAGTTGGGGTAAGGATCGAGGCTATACCCTCGGGTTTAGCCGAATTCGAATTGGAAGGATTTGGGGTTAAAATTTTAGTTATTCCATAAATTGAGGAAATTATTGATAATTAGGAATTGAGCTTGGATTTGAGTAAATAGGCTTGGATTGGAATTATTGAAATTATATTGATAAAATATTAGCTGAACAAGACCCGTGAAGAGGCTGGCCCGAAGTTACTAAGGTGGAACCTTGACGTTTAAAGTGCCGGATCCCTGCTCGGATTGCCCAATTACACTTTAAGGGTGATATTGAGGGCTTCCAAACCTCTTCTTTTTCAATCTTAAACACCCTAGAATAATTCTAAAAATGTTATCAAGCATCAAGAATTATTTTAGGTACTTTCTTGTTTCCCAAGGATGGAAACTTGCGGAACAATAAAGTCTAAATTTTAAAGTGGCAACTTTATTTCATCGTAATTATTAGGAAACCTTAAGTAGGATAATTTAAAAGTATATTGAGGTTTAGTAACTCAAATCCAAGGCTCCAAAATCAATCCAAGGTGAGCGATAATTGTACAAAACCAAGTGTGAAGCACTTGAGACTCTCATGAAAGAGAGGGAAGACGGATAAGACCAAGAACTCGGTTCTTGGCGACGTCTAGGTGCATTTTTAGGCACGAGCATATCTTATGCATATGAGTTGCATATAGTTAAGATTGTTAACCACATGAATGCAATTGTTAGGAAACCACGATTCGTCCAGAGCGGGAGTTACTCCAGGACAAACGCAAGTAAGCCGTCCAGGTGAGGGGTTTCCCATCCTTGCCCTACAGGGTTGATTGAGGATGTGGATATGTGGTTTGCCTACTTGCTTATTTGTAAGAATTACTTAGTGGTTAACATGCTATTGTTGTTCCTAAACCTGTATATGTGAAAATATTTGTATATGTGTGTTTGACTACATGTAAAGAGGTACTGGAGGGTATCCATGTGATGACATGAGATACGCCGAACAGTACAAGTAAGGGGGTATGTCACGACCCCCTATCGGACGTCCGTGACCGGCACGGGAAGTAGGATTTCTCATATCCCGTAAGCCTCTAACTCTTGATTGAAATTTCCACCTATTTATAACTACCCTTTTCTAATACTAACAATACATAACATATATGGTCATCCGTTTCCGGTGACCTAAGCAGTTTGCAATCCACGGCTCGCTCAACGCCGCTTCAGTCTATACATATACACATATTCATTCACAAGTGCATATAATACATATTGATCACGCGCTTCAGGGCAAGTGATCTATCCTATCACATGCAGAAGTCCGTATACAGTCATACATATATTCAATCACCCGCTTACATATAGTTTACATATTGATCACACGCCTCAGTGCGTGTAATCTATCCTATTCACATGCGTGAAGCCATATTTCACACAAACAGGTATTCAATCACACATATATATAATTTACGTATTGATCACACGCCTCAATGTGTGTGACCTATCCTAGTCGCATGCAGAAGTCATATACGTATATACATGATATATATTATATCATAGCCTATATTCCCATCACCAAGACCTAACTTTAATCTGTATGAAGCCGACAAAGCTAGAATTCAAGTGTGACATATATATATACAACAGGTGTAAACGTACATACGCCACGCCCAAAAAGGATTCATATATATATATATATATATATATATACATCACAACACATATACATAATCAAAATAATACCGACGCAAACAAAGCGTGCAGTCTTCAGAGTTGTCCGCCTCCTTGAGAAGAAGTGGACGTGTTCCCGACTCCTGAACCACTTGTATCTGAAACATGTAAACAGGGGGGGTGAGTTGAACAGACTAAGTGAGAAGCTCCCCCATCCTTGGCGTAGCAGCGGGTACCACTACAGCTGGGGGAAGGGAGCAACCACAACCACATGCGCATGAAACAGATTTATATTGTGACCTTAAATATGATCAGGCAATCAATATATCATATTTACAATTAAAAATCCTAATTCATGCTCCTAACATGTTTATTAATCCGCATGTAAATCAATCATAAACATATATCATATCTTTTCATAAGTCATACATAGTTATGCTCGTAGGCATTCACTTTCTGTCTCCTGCATTACGCTAAGAGAAATACTGGCCCAAAGGCATTCACTTTATGTACCCCGCGTTACGCTAACAGAAATACTGGCCCGAAGGCAATGTCTTATTCGAACCTAGTTGATCAAACTAGGAACTTTTTGACTCCAAGGCACGGTTAGAGTAATAGCCGGCAACTTGTCTGACCCCGTTAAACCAAGGTAATGGCCACTATTTGGCATACTTACTGTTAATTGAATCCTGTCTGTCCGACCAGGATAACCGACTCGATCTACCCGGACAACCTAAACAAACTCAACTAACATATTTAACCTTGAAAGACGCCCTATGAGATCTAGTTGAATATTATATGTGATTACTAGTTAGGCCTAGTTTCCCCCTTTTTAATTATGCATCACTCTCACTCACACTTAACAACCTAGGTTCATTTTCCTCAATGTATCATACGGTCAAAACCTTTGCACGATGATCAATTTAAATGGGTTTCTAATATTAATAAACCCTCACATATGAAATTCCGACTCAATCCTACCCACGGTATCATAAGGCTCGGTGAGCCACAATATCGCATATTCACTTGAGAACGAACATATAAACATATAAACAGTTTGCACGTCTACTGTTTACTCACTAACCATATATGCGTAACATAAATCTATCATATAAATATATTCCATAAATCAATTTGCACAAAATAGAGCAAACCACATTCTCCACGTAGTCATCCAACCCTGTGGGGCAGGGATGGAGAGCCCCTCACCTCGTTGGCCCTCCTGTTCAGTCCTCAGAGTGCCTGAAGCTCCAATCGCTCTGTGGTGCCCTATACACATATATTTAGGAAATTTAGAACGTGTAACTAAGCATCTAAAAATGCGCGTGTCATGCTAATGCTCATGTACCCTCTAAATATTTCTAAGAACTAATTATTTAGTTCGTTACGTCGTCTTATTTACTCTTTCTGAAAGTCCAGAATGTCTCATATTCGACTTTCACACTTTCGAGCCATTTAGAACCTCTAACTGCTTAGGTTAGAGATTCTCGCTTGTCTGAATTTCCCTTCATGTGTTCATATGGGTATTTAACTAATAAAAGAATTAAATTCACGGTTCAAAAGAGGCTCTAACTTACTGTTGGATATATTGGGATCTTCAGGACTAAATATCCGCCCATGTGGGAGTCCGATCGGGTTGAGTGAGGATCCGTTGGAAAGCTCGCTGAGAGACGAACAAAACGACACCAAGATGACACTTATCGGAGGTCACACGAGTCTGCACTCGTGGCCCAAAGTGGGCTAAGTGATCATGATGGAAGCATGCTATTTTGTTCATATTCCAAGTCCCACATTGCTTGCGTCAACGATGGAAGCTCTCTCATCCTCCTATAAATAGGAGTGACTCCACACGTTTCTAGTTGCTCATTCCATGTGTTGGAAAGGGGGGTCCCGTTTGGGAAACCCCACTCAGTATAATATTTCTCTCTTTCTCTTGAGTCCTCTTCCGCGCATCAGTCGTGGACATGTGGCTCTACCTCTCATACGTAGAGTCCTCCGTTTGGTGCGGCCCTTTTCGGAGCTCATCGATTGGAGGTCAGCCCTGGTGGAGCAGAGGGACTGACAAGATCTGAGGTTTTAGCGATGACGTCCAGGTTAGTAGCTTCCGCAATTTATATTTTTGCCTAGATTTATTTTTGGTTTTTCTCTTAGGTCCTTGGGTCGGGTCATGTGGATTCGGACCTTTTCCTACATTGGTATCAGAGCCAGGTTATGCTAGAGCTCTATTCTCCAGGGATTGATGAACCGAAAAGGGTTAGGAACATGTTTATGTCTTGTATGATTTTTTATTTAAAACTTAGGAACATGCTTAGGTTCCCAGTTTTATTTAAATGTTTTAATTTTAATTTAAAACATGTGATAGTGAAATATTGTAGGGTAGGGTCCCATAATTTTTGAATTTAAATTATATGTGTTAATTTTTTAATGTATGTGTACCCTACCCTAAAACCTAGAAACATGTTTAGGTTCCCCTTTCAATATTAAAGACCCTAATTTGCATGCATGTATATATTATTTAAGGTATGTGTACCCTACGAATTAGATATATACCTGTGGTTGTATGCTACTGCTTTGGTGAAGGGGAAAGTTGACAAACGGGGATGACGTTGATCGGCCGGGAGGCTGACGGATTTTCCGTCGCCGGTAGCCGATCGGCTGCCGGCGCTACCGCATATCGTCGCCGGCGGGGACGTCCGGTCGCCGGCTCTGTCGTGGACCGCCGACGACAGCAGTCGGCCGATGGTTTACCAGCGACCGGCGCGGTCGCTGGCAGAGAACGGTGACCGGCGGTGACGGCCGAGGTCCGGCGACCTGCGTTGCCGCTGGGGACGTTCGTCGGTGACCCGCCGGAGGTTTGCCGGCGCCGATACCGGCAGAGGACCGGCGACCTCCGCCGCCGTGGGTCGTCGGTGTCGGTGATCGGCAACCGCCGCCGCCGTCGGTGGTCGGTCGGCAATTGGCCGGCGCGGCCGTTGACTGTAGGAGGTCAATGGTTGACCGTTAACTGGTCAACGCTGATCGTTGACCAGCGTCGCAAAATTTTCTATTGCGCATAATTTCTCCGTTTTAGCTCCGTTTACGACGATTTTTGAGTCATTTTTTCTCGTTTTAGCGAGTCAAATCCAAATTTGGGGAGAAATTGGGGTGAATTGAAGTCTAAAGAGCGGCTATGACCATCTCTTGACTCATTCACTTACACAACGAGAGAAAAGATTTAAGCGGTTTGTGATCGTTTAAGTTATCTTAAGCATTTTACTCGAGTGGGAGCTAGAGGTAGCATGTGGCAAACCCATAACTCAATGTAAATGCTTATCCATGTGGGAATTTAAATAGTAAGTGACTATTTAAATGATCGTAAGTCGTTGTAATCAAGAGGAAGTTCGAGGTCGCGCCTGGAGAAATCAAATATAATTTGGGAGTGTGAGTAAGCCTGAACAGTCCCCACTGGTAAACAGTGAGTTCAAACTGTTGTCAGATCTCTTCCCTCCTATTGGGAGTGCATATAGGTCATTCCGACCTTCACTAATACCATCAAGTTTCTTGATGATATTAAAACACCACCTAGTGCTCAAAGATTGGTGGCATAAGGCTGCAAAATCTATCGAGCACGTAGCCTAAGTGGCTAAAGTTACTTAGAGCTCTAGGGCTCCAAGAACAAGGACAATGGGTCCAAGAGATGTGGTGCTAGGAAGAGAAAGGGTAAGTGTAAGGTAAGTAGCCTCAATTCAAAGGAAAAAGCAAGAGAGAAAGAGATTTTGGCCAATGTCAAATGTTGCTTGTGTCATTCCACAAGGCACTATGCGCAAAAATTGTTGCAACAATCATTTTTCCTCTCACCCATGAGCATTGGTTCATGGAGTTCCGTCCTCTGCCCAATGGGAGCGGAAGTATACTCGTGGGAACAAAGCATGATTAAAGTTAAGAGGTTGGGCAGCTACAAAACGAAGTTGCATAGTGGCCACTCTTTTTCTTTATATATGTTTGGTGTTCTAGATACTGAACGGAACTTATTATAAGCTGTTTTTCCGTGAGAGAACTTAGGATATAATGTGATCTACATGTTTATCATGACTCCTTAGTGTTAGTTCTGATTTTTATGACTATGGTTGTGTTGTGATACACTTTGAATTACATTCCCGTAATTCAACTAGTTGCTTTGCAATGCCTTCCTCTGTGGTTGATAAACCTATTTGGCAAATGCGTGTGGGACGCAATTACGTATTAGCAAAGGAGAATTTGTGAGGACAAATTCCCAATGCTAGTTTGTAAACGTTGCCTTACAGACAAAGCAACTTGTTGTGTCTTCCTCTAGGTTGATACACCTATTTGGCAAGTGCGTGTGGGACGCAATTACGTATTAGCAAAGGAGAATTGTGAGGACAAATTCCCAATGCTAGTTTGTAAACGTTGCCTTACAGACAAAGCAACATGAGAACCATTCAGTCATGAAATCAGAAAACCCACTTTCATCAAATTAGTCAACTCGGACATCAGCTGTCCAATAAGCGTGAGGGCAAGGTAAGTGGCATAGTATTTTCTCACAGTTATGTGATGAAATTGGGATAGTTAAACAACTAACTATTCCACACACTCCACAGCAAAATGAGTTGCTCTTGGAGTTGGTTAAGTTGATAATGACTTAGGTGAACATTCCTATTAGGGAGATGCTTTGCCAACAGTCATTTTCGTACTTAACCATATGCCCTTTCAAATTATGTGAGTGACTCCTTATGACACTACAAGAAAAAACAGGATTAGCTATGGAAAAATCCGTAGCTAATCCCTAACTAATCGGATTAGCTAGGGATTAGCTACGGATTTTTCCCTAGCTAATATTTGGACGCTAATTGCTAGGGATTTTTTTCGTGGCTAATCCCTAGCTAAAATCCGTAGCTAATCCCTAGCTAAAATTCCCTAGCTAATCCGTAGCTATTCCCTAGCTAAATTCCGTAGCTAATCCGTAGCTAATCCGTAGCTAATCCCTAACTAACTCACCCCTCTAAAAATTGTCAACGGCGACCTCCTCCATCGGCCACCGGTGGCCCCTCCGACGACGGCCACCGGCGACCCCCTCCGACGACGGCCGCCGGCGACCCCCTCCGACGACGGCCGCCGGCGACCCCCTCCGACGACGGCCACCGGTGACCTCCTCCACCGCTGGCTGGCGGCCCCCTCCAGCGACCACCTCCGGCGACCAGTTTATATTTTTGAAAAATGGTCCTAGGAGGCCTCAAAGACAGGACACCATGGATGGTACCATTTAGACCAACCACTAAGCCATTTATCACTTTTTGATTTATTAATGTAAAACATTTTATATATACACTTATAATAAATTAGCTAGGGATTTTTTTCCCTTTCCCTAGCTAATTAGCTAGGGATTAGCTAGGATTTTTCCCTAGCAAATTAGCTAGGGATTAACTAGGGATTTTTTTCCCTTGCTAATTAGCTAGGGATTAGCTAGGGAAATTCGTAGCAAATCCCTAGCTAAATTTTCCCACCTTTTCGCACCAATTTTTTTTACCAAATTAGCTAGGGATTTTATCCCTAGCTAAGGAAATTTTCCCTAGCTAATTTCCGTAGCTAAATCAACTTTTTCTTGTAGTGTGAGTTCTAGTTAGGTGAAAGACCTTATCAGAGTATGCTGAGACCATGAGGGTATACAGCATACTTGATCCTTCCTATGAGTATGGGAAGCTTGACCCTAGAGGCAAGAAGCGTGTCTTGGTAAGATAGCTTGGTCACTCAAAAGGATACGTCTTCATTAGCGAGAATGAAGACACTTCTGTCACATAATTTGAGTCTAAGGATGTAATGGTCCTTAAGACAAACTTTTCTAGAGCAAGGGAGACGGATTTTGGGATGTGCATCTTTATTGAAAGGAGGTGGACCTACAACACGTTGAGAGGAACGTATAGACACATCTCCAGTTGTTGAGCCCAGTGGGAGTAATGCTTACGAGGAGCATATCTTCCACGAAGCACAATCCAAGAGGAGTACTAGTGGAGTACCAAAATTATCAAGTAGAACCTATGATAGTTTAAAAGGCTCTCTCCAGCCCTACTAGTAAAAGGTGGACTAAGACGATGGAAGAAGAAAAGACAAAGTCTATAAGGACATAGCAAGTATAAGACTTGGTGGCTCTGCCCCGCGTCACAAGGCATTTTGAGAACAAGTGTGCTCTCAAAAGTTAAGGGAGGCAGATGGGTCAATCGACCACTACTAGGCATATTAAGCAGTGAAGAAGTACACACAACAAGAAGGTATCGACTCTGACGAAACCTTCTCGTTTATTGTGTAGTAAGAGTCTGATTCTAGCTTTGGTCACCAGTTTAAGTCTGGGGGTACGTCAATTAGGATGTCAAGACTGCTTTCTTGTATGGCAAACTAGATGAAGGGATCTATGTGGAAAAGCAAATAGGTCTCATGGCACAAGGCCAAGAGCGCAGAGTATGCCGTCTTCAGGGATTTTTCAAGATCTCACATATTCATCTAGACTCGTGGTAATTGACCACTTAATCCATTTCAAGAAAGTTGAGAGTATTTCATTACCTCACGCTATATGTAGAAGACATATGGCAGCTAGAAATAACATAGAGGTTGCTTTAGCCAATTAAGGATGGTTGTCCTTTCATCTTTTAAGATAAAGGAATAGGTTTAGACAGTGGGAGTCAAGATTCATGGAGAATGCTCCAAGAATCGACTCACTTTGTCACAAGAATCCTATGAAGAAGAGATTCTTGGCGGATTCCATTTGAGGGGACATGAACCTGAGTTATGTGCTAGTAGCAAGAGGCAAGAATTTGAGTCTTGCTAGACGTCTTTAGACTAAGTCAGAGATGGAGTCATTGGATAGAATTTTCATACATGAAGTTGGTAGCTTGAAGTATAATGAGGATTATACTCGCTCCAACGTACCCTTTGTAGTCGGCTTGATGAGCCATTATCAGTCAAATCTAGGTCAGACACACTGTTTAGAGTGTTCTGTGGTACTTGTAGGGCGCTGCTGACAATCAATTGTTTTCATCATATTAGTGATTCGGAAACGGCGGGCCACACATTGATGTCGATTGGGTAAGAGACTTGGATGAGAGGACACCCACGTCTTGGTGTGCTTTGCTAAGCATTGGAACCATCTTGCAAAGTGGCAAGTAAAGATTATGCATTTCTCTGTCCACTAGGGACATGTAGTTTATTGCATGACCATCAGCAGTACAGGGAAATTTGGATTGGAAGATCTAAAGTCACTTATAGATTACAGACAAAGCTGTTGACCTAGTGACATTGATCTCATCAAGTAAACCAGCTATGGTTTACACCAAAGAAAGCCTGAGTACCACAAGAGAACGCAACACAACTTTGTATAAGACATCATTACACAGTAGTTAACTACCCTATTGTGACAGTCTAAGCATCAAGTGACCGGAGAGAGGGTTCTCACAGTATGACCTGTGATAGAGCATTGGCTCTATACCCTCACGGACCCGCATTGGTGGGTTGGCTGTATAGAGATACAAGCCGTAAAACTAGTGTTTTAGATACACAGGATTCCTTAGAACCAGGGTGATTTAACATAATTTATGTCATGAGGACAAACTTTGTGAGAACTCTATTTCTTGATCATAAGTAAAGTGTGATGCCTAGGCTTACCTTTATTTTGTGCAGATCAAGAAATAGAAGTACTTATTACACAATATATAAAGTATGTCGTACAGGCTTGGGAGGTTGGCTCTCTCACACGAGCAACCGCCTTGGACACGCAAGTGGTGTGGGCCAAGATGAGACTTGGGTGCTTTTTCCTTGAACACCAAAATGGGATATAGTGTGAATATCCAGAGGCAGCTAAAAAGCGCCAAGTGTTGGACAGGAAAACGCCACTGAGAATTGATAAGTCGCCCTAGTAAGTGTACTAGGATGAGATCCGCTAAGATATGAGGTCTTATGATCGAATTATGAATCCCCGCTATTCATAATGCTTGTAGCCAGATATGAGTGCTCCACTTGGCGCTATGTGAAGCGAGCGAAGTGTGGTAGCAAACTCAAGTCAGATTCTAAGTGAGTCTAGACTAAGGTCTGTGTGGTGTAAGTGATTGAGGATCAAAACCGACAGACGCTTGAGAACACCACAACGTGTGTTTCATACCGCATGTGCTTTAAGTACCGCAAGGGAAGCATGTGAATGAATCCCTGCTTCAATGCTGTGTGAGTCCCTGAAAGGATGCATCAATCATTTCAAAGGGTACCCTTATGCACTTTGACTCTGTTATGAAGAGATAAGGTAGTGCTTGCTACTTTGATATCTTTCCAAGAGGCTATGGAAAAATACGGCCCGATGGAAGACTGTCAGGAAAGCAGCTATCTTTGATTGAACTGATAAGACTCGAAAGGAAGATTGTGTTGACATATGCATGTGTGATAGTATCCTGAGGTCGACCCATTATGTGATCCCTTTGAGGTTCTCATGGATGTGGATACTTATTGCAACTGAGTGTGGCTGAAGTTCTAGTCTTATTGTAGACTTAGAGGGATTGGACTAGCCATGTATATGAACACGTCTAGGGAACCGATTGCATTATTTTTCGGTGAGACACGTGGTCACATCATTAGACACTTGGGTTGTAGCATCACTTATAGCTGGGCCCTAACAGGCTTCTAGTATAAGGCTCCCACATATCGTGCCAAGCGGTCACGACTGACACGGAGTATGAAAGAAGACACCGAGAGAAAGAGAAATAGAGAAGTCCTTTGTGGTAAGGATAGTTATGGGCCTCCCACCATGTGTGAGTGGGAGTATGTTGGATATATTGGGGTCTTCGGGACTAAATATCCGCCCATGTGGGTGTCCGATCAGGTTGAGTGAGGATCCGTTGGAAAGTTCGCTGAGAGACGAACAAAACGACACCAAGATGACACTCATTGGAGGTCACACGAGTCTGTACTCATGGCCCAAAGTGGGCTAGGTGATCATGATGGAAGCATGATATTTTGTTCATATTCCAAGTCCCACATTGCTTGCATCAATGATGGGAGCTCTCTCATCCTCCTATAAATAGGAGTGACTCCACACCTTTCTAGTTGCTCATTCCATGTGTTGGAAAGGGGGGTCCCGTTTGGGAAACCCCACTCAGTATAATATTTCTCTCTTTCTCTTGAGTCCTCTTCCGCGCATTAGTCGTGGACATGTGGCTCTACCTCTCGTAGGTAGAGTCCTCTATTTGGTGCGGCCCTTTTTGGAGCTCATTGATTGGAGATCAGCCCTGGTGGAGTAGAGGCACTGGTAAGATCCGAGGTTTTAGCGATGGCGTCCAGGTTAGTAGCTTCCGCAATTTATATTTTTGCCTAGATTTATTTTCGGTTTTTCTTTTATGTCCCTGGGTCGGGTCGGGTCATGTGTATCCAGGCCTTTTCCTACACTTACTCATTCCACCGTCTCCCTTATTCGCCGAGTAAAAGCTTAATATGACCTTCTTTAATTATATATAAAAATATAATTGGGTATACTTAGAGCCTTGGGACCAATTTAACGGGTCTTAGGTGTCCACCATGGACTTAGACTGAGGGTTCCAACCCACCGCACAGCTCTTACGGTACTGTGGCTTAGTATTTCGCCTCTTTTTCACCGGATTGGGTTCCGGTTGAGACGGTAAATACTCGGGCTTTATTCCCTTAATTATTTCCAGCATTTATAACACTTATCCTACTCCAATCCAAGCCTAAACATGCATCAAACTATCAATTTCGAATTTTAGAGCAATTTCCTAACCCAATTTTCCTAATTTCCCTACCCGGTCAATTCCTACGGTTTAACTTCGATTTTGAACCTCCCCAAGCTTTCAATAACATCCACTAAGTTCAAATTTCACCCCGGAATGCCCCGATTGGAAGTATTCGAAGAATTCCTAAAATACCCAAAATTGGAGAAATTGGGGTTTTGGGAGTTTGGGGCTTTCTTACTTGATTTCAATCGGATGGGGAGCTTGGTGGTGATGAAAGATGAAGTCCGGTCACCTTCTTCGGCACCGGCGTGCCTTTTCCGGCCGGTTCCCGTGGCTTCCTCTCCGTCTCGGTCTGTTGGCTACTGCTCTCGGTTCGTGCGTGGCCGTGTGCGTGAGTCTGCTTCTGTTCTAATTTTTTTTATGTGTTTGTTGCTTCACGTTTTGGCCCTTAACTTAACATATTATATATATATATATATATATATATTATTTTATTTTATTTGTGTGTTAATTGAATTGTATGGGGTCACGTTTTGCTCTGCATATTCTCTTTTTCTTTTTTTTATTTGTTTAATTGTGAGTGTGTGTGTAATGGGAGGATGGGTGTGTGTGTAAATGGGATGGGGGGTCACGTGGCCCCCCATATAAATTCTATTATATATATATATATATATATATATATATATATATATATATATATATATATATATATATATATTATATGTATATATATATCCTTTTTTTAGGTCATAAAAGAATACTTAGATTTCCTATTTTTTTCTCCCCTTAATTTTATTTTATCTTTAATTTAATTTATTTTTCTTTCTGAAGACAAAATAAATTTAATAAAAATGAAAATAATCAAATCTAAATATCTCGGATATTACAGGGTAAGTGTTGATTGAGTCCAAGGTTTGATTTACCCTATTAATTAGAAACTCCTTAAAGAAATCATATAGAAGTTGTTAGTAAACGTCGACGTTTTATGGTAATTGAACTTAGGAACGGCCTTAGAGCTATGTTATGATCTAATCAAAGGTTTGGGTATTGAATAAGGATTAAAAAGATCTCATAAATGGATTAGTGAGTCATAGGGAGGTTCACACCACCTAGGTAAATTCAGTTTAGGATAGAAATGCGTAGATAGAGTCAGAATCCCAGCTGAGAGCTCGGGGAGAGAAACGAGTCAAAAAAGATTGAGTAAATTACACTGCCCTACCCTGACAGATCCTAATATTACACTGCCCTCCCCTCTCCTTTCAAATATTACACTGCCCTCCCTTGAGACATTAAAATACCAAACAATTCAGTCCAAAAGCTATCTTCCGTTAAATCTTACCGTCAAAATGGATGTTTGGATGCATTTTACTAATTTGTCCTTACACTTATACCCAATACCCAATGGTCTTTTCATTTTTCATCTTTTCTCATCACGGTAAAACCTAAATCGTTGTTCATCTTCTCCCACCTTTCACTCTTACTTGGCTTCATCTTCAACGGTTTAGAGGAGGCATCGAGGATCTCAACCGGTTGCCGATGCGTCCTTGGCCATCATCACCGGTAGTTGTTGACGGGCCGATCGCCGTTGTTTGTCATGTAAGTTCCGTTTTCAAGCTCTTCATGGGTTTTCGGTGGGTACGGTGGTTTTCGGTGGTCGATATGGTGGTTTTTGGTGGTCGATACGGTGATCTACGGTGGTTTTCAGTGGGTTACAGTGATTCTACTTGACATTGGGTATTTTTTTAATCAAGGCTTAATCTCTCAAGGTTAGTGCTTTTCTTTGATGTTTTAGTGTATTTGGTCTTGCTTTATCTGGGAAAAATCAATGCCACCAAATAGAACTTGGCTAGAAATAGCATATATATATATATATATATCTGTGTGGTGGTTTATGTTAATTCTTGTCAAGTCTTTCATTCCATATGACAATAGAGTAATATGCTGTGAAAAAAGGGTTTGAAGTTTGGAGTATATATGCATATATAGCTTGTAAAAAAATAGACAATAAATTAAAGATGATTTCAACTAAATTTTGTCCTTTTTGAATTAATATTAAAGAACTAAGGTAGTAGATTTGGTCAACAGCTCTACACCAAACTTATAAGGTTAGGTATGTTAATTGATGATATAAAATATGTGGTTTTAGTAAACGTGTTGGGTTTGGCTTCTCCCTTTGGCGCTGAACTTTGGGTATTCATCATGGTCTAAGAATTGCTCATGATATGGGTATTAATCATCTTGATTTGGAGTGTAACTCAGCTTTAGCTGTCAAAACCTTTACAGGTGTCAATGTTGGTGATATGCAGAATCATCTTACTGTTTGGAGTATTAAAGAGTTACTTAGGCTCAATTGTGATGTTGGAATTAGTCAAATCCCTATAAGTCTAAACACTTGTGCTGATAGGCTTGCCAAAAGTAGCTTGAATTGTGAAGGTGGTCTCTTAATTCTAAACAGTCCTCCTAAGGTGGACTCCGAGGAACAGTAGTTTAGTACCATATAGGATTGCTAATTTTGCTTGTGGTTCATAAAAAAATGTATGAATATTTCATATTGATATTAATGCTATTATTTTTTTTTAATTTTAATTATTTGGCTTTAAGTTGACTTTCAAATATGTTATTATATTTGCAGTGAAAACATGGATGATAATGGAAATATTGATGATAACATTGATGGAACTAATGAGTATGATATAACTGAACCCCCCAATGAGCAATTGTATACTGACAGTGATCGGGAAAATGATGTTAACAAATATGGAATTGAATTAGGTTATTGGAATGGTGGGGAAGAAAGTGAAAGAAGTGTGGAATAGACGAGGGTGAGAGTTCAGCTAGTGGTAGTGATGTAGAAAAACCGGAAATTCTCAACACTATTAAAAATGTGAAAGGAAAAAAATTTGAGTATGATGATTATGGTAAGATCCATTAGAATGCTCCTTGTTCTTTGTTGATGTGAATGAATTTAGGAATGTATTGAGGGATTATGTCATCTAAGAGAATTTTGACATAATTAGGGTGAAAAATGAGAAAGCAAGAGTGACAGCCATTTGTGCTTCAGATGGCTGCCCTTGGAGAATTCATGCTTCTCCTGGCCTAGATGGCAGGGCATTTATGATAAAGAGTTATGAACCCTCACACACTTGTATTAGACAATCTGAGAGAATAATATAACATCCACTTGGATAGTTGAGAAGTTAAAAGGGTCTTTAAGTGCTGATCCTAATATGAGTTATGAATTAATGTCTAATGAATTGAACACCAAATTTGGAGTTGAAGCCCATCGTATGCAACTATATAGGGCAAGAAAAAAGGGAAAGGAACAAGTTGAAGGTTCTCATGTTGAAAGTTACAAGAAGATGCTTAAATATGCGGAGTTGTTGTTAGAAAGAAATAGGGGTAGATAGTAAAGTTAAATTATCATGATAGGACCTCATTGGAAGAAACCCCTGTTTTCAAGAGAATCTTTGTGTGTTTGGCTGCTTGTAGAGATGGATTTTTGAATGGTTGTAGGCCATTCTTCGGGCTGGATGGTTGTCACTTAAAAGGTCCTATGGAGGGTTGTTGCTATGTGCAGTTTCACTTGATGCAAACAATGGACTGTTTCCAATAGCATTTGCGGTGGTTGAGGTAGAGGTCCAAGGATTCTGGAGCTATTTTTTTAGAGCATCTATTAGAAGCCATAGGGGATGACCGATATATAATTATGAGTGATAGGCAAAAGGTAAAGTATTTGCTTGAATTATGTTGATTTGTTGGCTATAAATTAAATAACGTCACTTATGCTTAAATATATAAATAACTTACTTGATTGGTTACATATAAATGCAGGGACTGACACAAGCTGTTTCAGAAATTTTTCCAAATTCATGGCATAGGCATTGCAGTAAGCATTTACTAAATAACTTTAAAGCAAGTTTTCCATTGTTGATCTTGCGTGGCTTTTTTTGGATGGCTGTTAAGGCCCCAAATGAATTTATTTTTAGAAAGGCAATGGAAAAATGAAAAGCCATGATGAGGATGCATACAATACTTGATGGGTATCCCTTTGCATGCATGGTCTAAACATGCATTTCATGAAAGTTGTAAAAGTCCACACATTACTAATAATGTTGTGCGAGTCATTTAATGATTGGATAAATGAACTAAGAAGTATGACTGTGTTGAATTTATGTGGATGGGTTAAGAGTAAAAATCATGATGAGAATCTATGCAAAGTCTATCACTTCCTGGCCACAAAGCGTTGGACCAAGGATTGTGAAAGCAATAAATGAAACTATTGAGGATGCAAGATTTTGTAGGGTGAAGTTAGCTGGTAGAAACCTATACGAAGTGTATGATGGTTTTTCAAGATTTCCTGTGGACTTAGTTTCACACACATGTGAATGCAAAGCATGGCAAATAAGTGGGTTACCTTGCAAACATGGTGCTTGCTGCCATAATTTACACAAGGGCAAAGGTGGAGAATTTTTGTGATGCCTATTATAGTATAGAGAAGTATATCACAACTTATTCTGGTTTGGTTAGTCCCCTGCCTGGTTTAAATACTTTAGAAGAAATAGATCTTCTTCCACCTCCCTTACGTAGGCTTCCTGGAAGGCCGAAGAAAAGTAGAAGAAGGGAAAAAGATGAAGCTCCACCATCAGATGTTAGGAGAAAACTATCAACTATCAAATGCACTAACTGTGGACAGCTAGGACACAACAAAAGGAGTTGTCAAAGAGCTCCAATTAAAGCCAAGGAAAAAAAACAAGTACTATGCTATCATACTTTTTATTAAAAACATATATATATATATATATATATATATATATATATATATATATATATATTTGGTTAAGAAATCTGATTTTAATGTTCTATTTTCTTTCAAATTGCAGGGAGCATCTACAAGTGCATCACAAACTTCAACTAGAAGGGAAATACAAGAATATGCTTCAGTACAAGCAAAGGCAAAGTCACAACTTAAAGCCAAAAGAACAAAAAGGGTAAAATATATTTAACTCACTATGTTTGGTAATTTTATGAAATGACCTTAAATTTAATAAAATTCTCTCTTTATGATGATATTGAAGTATATTAGGGAAAACCAAGCCTCTGAGGCTCCTCCAAATCCAACAACTCAAGAGAGCATGACCGAAAGATCTGACACTGGAGGGGTTGCTAATGTTTTTTAGGCTTCTTGAAAAAACATGATAGCCCGATGTCTTTTAGAATCCTTTTTGACAAGCTAGATGATGTTTTGTCTATTTTGAGCAAACTTATATATAGTTGTTTAATGATATAGCACACTGTTGGTGCATCTTTTTGTATAGCACATTGTTGGTGCATCTTTTGTAAAGTGTCAAAGTGGCTAGTTAGATAAGATAGAGAATGTTTAATGATATGCACATAGTTGGTGCACATCTTTTGTCTGCACATAGTGCATATTTTGAAGATACTTCAACTTTATTAAGTGGCCAAATTAACATATGTTAGGAGATATATGACTCAAATTTATATATGAAAGTTTATTTTCATATTGTTGATTTTTTGTTCTAAATTTTTCATTATTCAATATGTAAATTGACATATTTAGTTTAGATTTGGTTTTATTTATATTTTATTTTGTTTATTTATCTAAATAAATAGGTTTCAATTTTGGATTAGCATGTTATTGATAAAAAAAATTGTATAAAGGAAGATAATTAATTTTCTAAATTCTTATATAAAAATCTTATTATATGTTAACAATTACATAAAAAAAACTGCTAGTTACGATTTTTTAATTTAAAAAAAAAAAGCAATTTAGTAATTAGTAATTAGCAATTAGTATTTCTATAAGTAAAATATTAATACAAGAATGAATAAAATTTTTATTTAATTTAATGTAATAATTATAAAGGTTTTTTTAAGAAAACATTATAAAGGTTTTGTCAAAAAAAATTATAAAGGTTAATACTTAATACATTATTTAATGGTAGAAAAAAAGAATAACAGCATGACAAAATGAAACAAATGCTACATTGGTTATGGAGGGCATTTTGGTCATAAGAAAAAAAAATCACTTCAAAATTAACAAAAAACATCCATTTGGATGGTAGTTTAAAGGAAAAATGGTATTTAGACTGAATTGTTTGGTATTTTAATGTCTCAAGGGAGGGCAGTGTAATATTTGAAAGGAGAGGGGAGGGCAGTGTAATATTAGGATCTGTCAGGGGAGGGCAGTGTAATTTACTCAAAAAGATTTGCCCGTTGAGGCCGCCCTAGCCTGGCACTAGGGTCAGTTAAATATTAAAAGATTTTCCCGTTGAGGCCATTGCCCTAGCCTAACACTAGGGTCAGTTAAATATTAAAAGATTTGCCCGTTGAGGCCATTGCCCTAGCCTGGCACTAGGGTCAGTTATATATTAAAAGATTTTCCCGTTGAGGCGATTGCCCTAGCCTGGCACTAGGGTCAGTTAAAGATTAAAAGAATTTGCCCATTGAGGCCATTGCCCTAGCCTGGTACTAGGGTCAGTTAAGTGATTTACAGTTTTCATATTATATGTTAAAATGTTATTGCTTGTTTATGAGAAGCATGATAGAAAAGCATGATCCGTAGGTTTATCTGTGATTTTAATGTTATATTAATATTGTCTGATTGTAATATAACATTTGATAAACTGGACTTTCATGCGCATGTGATTGTGGGTGTTTCACTTTCCCCAGCTATAGTGGTACCCGCCGCTACGCCGAGGATGGGAAGCTTCTCACTGAGTCTGTTTGACTCACTCCCTCTGCTTCAATGTTTCAGATACAGGGATCGGGCAGGCATCGATGTCCGGATAGTGATACGGACATCAGACCATCCTTACGCACTTGTTCGCGTGGGTGGACTCCTTTTGGTTATTTTGATTTATTTTGTTGTACATATTTTAAAGTTGTAAGTGTTGTAAATATTTACAGCTATTGACGTACGTTCACTCTAGACTTATCGGCTTCACATGTACTAAAAGACAGGGTCCAGTTGGGGATAAACTAGGATATATGTTTGAGTATATAAACTTCTGCATGTGAATAGGATAGATCGTACGCATTGAGGCGTACGGTCAACATGATATGGATATATATTATGTGTGCTTGCTGCATGTGAATAGGATAGATCGTAGGTATTGAGACGCACGGTCAATATGATATTAATATTTACATTATGAGTGCTAATAAATATATCTATACACTGGATTGAGCTGAAGCGGTATTGAGAGAACCGCGGATTGCAGGTTAATTAGGCCACCAGTGAGGTGCGGCCACTAGTATGATATATATATATATATATATATATATATATATATATTGGTTGTATAGCAGGGTAGTTATAGTCATGTTTACAGGATAAGGCTTACGGGTTTAGAGGTAAAAATCTATTCCCGTGCCGGTCACGTACTCCCGATTTGGGGTCGTGACAAGAAAAATGAATATCATGTTTTCGAAATACTCATCGGCGAGAACTGACTAAAAAAAGGAAAATGAATATCAAGATTTCAAAACACTCATCGGCGAAAATTGATTAAAAAAAGAAAAATGAATATCATGTTTTGGAAAACAATCATCGGCTAAAACTTATTAAAAAAAATGAATATCAAGTTTTCGAAACACTCATCAGCGAAAACTTAATTAAAAAAAGAAAAAAAAATATCCAGTTTTCGAAACACTATTCGACCAAAACTGATTAAAAAAATAAAAATGAATATAAATTTTCGAAACACTCATCGGCGAAAACTGATTAAAAAAGGAAAATGAATATCAAGTTTTCGAAACACTTATCGGTGAAAACTGATTAAAAAAGAAAAATGAATATCAAGTTTTCGAAACACTCATCGGTGAAAAACTAATTAAATAAAGAAAAATGAATATCACGCTTTCGAAACTCTCATGGACTAAAACTTATTAAGAAAAAGAAAAATGAATATCATGTTTTCGAAACACTTATCAGGGAAAACTGTTTAAAAAAAAAAGAAAAATAAATATCACGTTTTCGAAACACTCATCGGCAAAAACTGATTAAGAATAAGAAAAATGAATATCAAGTTTTCGAAACACTCATCGGCCAAAACTGATTAAAAAAAAGAAAAATGAATATCAAGTTTTCAGAACACTCATCGGCGAAAATTGATTAAAAAAAGAAAAATGAATATCAAGTTTTCGTAAACACTCATCGGCTAAAACTGATTAAAAAATAAAAATGAATACCAAGTTTTTGAAACACTCATCGGCAAAAACTGATTAAAAAAAGAAAAATGAATATCACGTTTTCGAAATACTCATCGGCGAAAACTGATTTAGAAAAAGAAAATTGAATATCAAGTTTTCGAAACACTAATCGGTGAAAACTAATTAAATAAAGCAAAATGAATACCACGTTTTAGAAACACTTATCAACGAAAACTGATTAAGAAAAAGAAAAATGAATATCAAGTTTTCAAAACACTCATATGGGAAACTATTTAAAAAAAGAAAAGAAAAATGAATATCAAGTTTTCGAAACACTCATCGGCGAAAACTTTTTTAAAAAAAATGAAAAATGAATATTACGTTTTCAAAACACTAATCGGCGAAAACTGATTAAAAAAAGAAAAATGAATATCAAGTTTTCAGAACACTCATCGGCGAAAACTGATTAAAAAAAGAAATATGAATATCAAGTTTTCGAAACACTCATCGACGAAAACTATTTAAAAAAAAGAAAAATAAATATTACGTTTTCGAAACACTCAACGGCGATAACTGATTAAAAAATGAAAAATTACTATCAAGTTTTACAAACACTAATCGGCGAAAACTGATTAAAAAAAGAAAAATAAATATTAAGTTTTCGAAACACTTATCGGCGAAAACTGATTAAAAAAAAGAAAAATCAATATCAAGTTTTCAAAACACTCATCGGCAAAACCTGAATAAAAAAAGAAAAATGAATATCAAGTTTCCAGAACACTCATCGGCAAAAACTGATTAAAAAAAGAAAAATGAATATCACGTTTTCGAAACACTCATCAGTGAAAACTGATTAAGAAAAAGAAAAATGAATATCAAGTTTTCGAAACACTCATCGGGAAAACTATTTAAAAAAAAAAGAAAAATGAATATCAAGTTTTCGAAACACTCATCGGCGAAAACTTTTGTTGAATTTAGAGGCAAATGCATGCGACACATAGGAATGAGTGGAGCCGGAATCAAATAAGACTCGTGCTTCAAGAGAGCAGACAATAAGAGTACCTGTCACAACCGCATTTGATGCATGAGCATCCTGCTGGGAGAGTGCAAATACCCGCGCATGTCCTCCACCTACCGCCCCTGGCCCTCGGCCTCTAGGTGCACCTGTACTTGCTACCTGTGGTGGCACGGTTCTCACTGGTGAAGCTGGAATAGGTGTACTCCTCGGCGTCGGATTGCTTCTCACACTTGTACCCTCTTTCTTCTTTGGACACTCTCTAGCCATATGACCCATCTGGCCGCAATGATAGCATCCACCTGTCAGTTTCCGACATATACCGGAATGAAATCTGCCGCAAGTCGCACACTGAGGCTTTGTCTTACCAGCATTTCCACCCCCTTGCTCTCTCTGTCCCCCTTGAATATTACCTCTTGTACCTGTTTCATAGGTGGTAGTTGAGGATTGTCCTCCTGCGGACCCTGAATATCCTGCACCTCCACCTATTGTCTTCCTTTTCTTACTTCCACCTCCTTGGTTGTCACTTCCAGTAATTAACTTCACTTTGGGATCAACAAATGTCCCATACCTCTTCCTGGTTTCAATCATTCTAGCACAGTCTGCTGCTTGAGCTAAAGTCTCAAACTGTCTCCTCTGAGGTAGCAAAGCAGTAAACAACGGCTCCGTGAGTCGGTGTATGAATCTCTTGATCCTTGCCTCTTCATCAGGAACCAACTCAGGTGAGAATTGAGCTAGTTCTGTAAAAAGTAATTCATACTCCGTCACGGTCATGTTAGGCGTCATCCACAATTCCTCGAATTGCTGACGCTTTGCATCTTTGGTGCCTTCAGATAGAAACCGACCCAGAAATTCCCTCTGAAAATCTTCCCAGGTCATTGGTGCCACCCTGCACGAATACCTCGTCTGTACGGACTCTATCCATACTCTAGCCGCTCCCCTCAGCTGGAATGAAGCTAATTCCGCCAATTCATGGCCTGAGCACCTCAGCATGCGCCCAATTCTGACCACATCTCTGATAATGTATTGCGGATCCTCTTTCTCACTAGTTCCGCAGAAAGTGGGTGGGTGAAGCTTCAGAAATTTTGAAATTGGCAGCTCTCGGGGTGCTGCCCGTGGTTCACGAGGCATTTCTTGTGGTTGTTGCCATTCCCTATCCTCTTCCTCAACAACCTCCATCTCTTGATTGCTAGGAACCCTCTCTTGTTCTTCCTCGCCGACTATTAACCGGCGTACCTCCCTCTGTATTTGCCTCGTCATCTCTTCCCTTAGTTCTTGAAATCCTGCCGTGAGCATTTCCGCCACGGAAGGTGCACCTGTCTCTACTTGGGGTTGAGGTTCCGGTGACGGTCTCCTCTCTTCCCCTCTTACTTGTGCTCTGCCTCGACCTCGAGCACGACCTCTACCTCGGCCTTGGGTACAGCCTCTACCTCGGCCTCGGGTGGGAATTCCCTCCTCCCGAACTGACTCTTGATCAATTTCAGCAGGAGTTCTCCCTCCACCCCTAGTCCGTCTCGTAATAGGTGACATCCCTATATTGCACAAGGACCACACCTAATAAGTACACATATACTAATGGCATTTCATATCAAAGAGAGTAGAAAGAAGGGCTGACACAATTTCCTGGGTACTTCCACAAGTGCCTTTTTACTCCCACGTTGTGCCCGGGTACACAAAGAGGGGTAAACTGACACCCGGTCATACCTATGGCTTCATACAGTTTAAAGTAACCAGGCTCTGATACCAAGTTTTTCACGACCCCCTATCTGACGTCCGTGACCGGCACGGGAGGTAGGATTTCTCCTATCCTGTAAGCCTCTAATTCCTGATTGACATTCTTATATATGCATAACTACCCATTTCTAATACAACCTATTTATATGGCCATCCCTATCCGATGACCTAAGTAGCACACAATCCATGGCTCGCTCAACGCTGCTTCAGTCTATACATATACACATAATCAATCACACGTACATATAATATACATATTGATCACGCGCTTAAGGGCGGGTGATCTATCCTATTCACATGCAGAATCCCTGTGTACAGTCAAGCATATATATTCAATCACACACTTGCATAAAATATACATATTGATCACACGCCTCAATGCGTGTGACCTATCCTATTCACATGTGGAAAGCCGTATTTTCACACAATCAAGTATTCAGTCACACATATATATAAGTTTACATATTGACCACACGCTCAGTGCGTGTGATCTATCCTATTCACATGCAGGAGTCACATCCATATATATATATATATACACATGATATTCATCATATCACAACCTATATTCCCAACAACAAGACCAATCTTTAATTTGTATGAAGCCGACAATTCTAAAGTGTGACATATACATATATGCATATAGCAACTGTACAAAACAATGCTATACTAAAATGAATCATATACATATATATCCTGTCAAAATACATATAACAGCACTACCCACGCGAACAATGCGTGCGGTATCTAAGTCTGTCCGCCTCCCTGAGATGAAATGGAAGCGCCCCCGATGCCTATACCACCTGTGTCTATAACATGTAACATTGTGGTGAGTCAAACAGACTCAATCAGAGGCTTTCCCATCCCTGGTGTAGTAGCGGGTACCACTACAACTGGGGAAGAGGACCCAATCACAAACACATACGCATATAACGGGTTTAGATTTTCATATATTAGGTGGTCAGACAATTAACATATATTATATTCACAATAAAGAATTTAAAGCATGGATTTACATACATTTAAATTCACACATACATCATATCATGATTTAACATATAATTCCATGTGGTCACCCGTATTCAATTAACCGTATTCATAAACTGGCCCGAAGGCAATATCTCCGTTAGGACAGAATCTGGCCTGAAGGCAATATCTCACGTGAGCAATGTGGGAACCTAGTTGATCATTCTAGGAACCCCTGGTCCCAAGATTTTACTTGGAACAATAGTCTGACCCCAAGACTTCACTTGGAGCAATAGCCGGTGACTCATCTGACCTCGGTTTACCCAAGGCAATAGCCACAATGTGGTGTACTCATATACTCTGTATTTCTGTGGGTTGACTCAAGACAAGAGACTCAATCTACTCGGACCACCCGTGATAGACTCGGTTTCCGCGTTGTGCCATCAATGACCCCTATGGACCACTACTTGTTCATTTTACTTCTTCTTAGGCAAATCTAGATTTCCAAGTGGTTTCTAATTTAGGCTCTTGGTTCAGAACAAGGTCACCAAGGTTTATTCACTTTAAGGACTTATTTACAAACCACACCCTTCAGATAATATTTACTCGATCCTACCCCCGATATCGTATAGGTCCCGAAGACCTTCTTTTCATATACGGCTCCTTGAGCCACCCTTGCCTTTTCAATTCACATACACACAAATAGCACGTTTTCACATATACTATAATTTAGGAACAACAATAGCATGTTATCTAACATGTAATTCCTACAAATAGGCAAGAAGGCAAACCATATATCCATATCCGCAGTCAACCCTATAGGCCAAGGATAGGAAAGCCCCTCACCTGGTTGGCCCCTCGTATCGGCTCTCGGTGTGCCCGAAGGTCCGCTTACTGTATGGTGCCCTATACACATTTACTTGAGAGATTCAGAAACTTGCAATTTCAACCACTATAGTGTACATGTAACGCTAACGCTCATGTTCCTTCTAATTAATTCCATAGACTAGTTGTTGGCTTGGAATGCCCTGAACTAGTTTTTGGAACACCTAGCATGCTTCTAATCGTGTCCAACCCTTGCAAAATCACACTATTCGGAAGCCTTGAGTTGGCAATGCAAGGTTACCCAATTTCATATCTATGTGTCCATATGAAATTCCCATTACCCAAGTCTTGAATTTATGACTCAAGAGAGTCATAAATTCTACTTGTCTAAAATTTCCATTTATCGAATTAACTCTCAATACTTTACCTACACACGAATACACCTATCCGGATACGCGTAATTATGAAAGTATCTCTTTTTTCCCTGAACCGGGTTCCGGGTGAGACGGGAATTACTCGGGTTTTAATCCCTCGTACATTCCAATAATTCTTAATAATTATATAATTATCACTCACCCTTTCAATGCACCCCAACTCATTCTACAACACCCTTAAACATTACCAATCAACATTTTCCTACACTTTTTTCAATCCGGATAAATTCCATCAATTTGGTTCCGGTTCCTAAGCTTCCAACTCACTTCCTAACATGTATATACTTCAATTTAGGACCCAGAACACTCAGATTGAATCAATTGGGGTCTTTCCAAAAATCCCTAAAATTGATAAAATTGGGGTTTGAGAGTTTCGGGACTTCTCACCTCGATTCAACCGGTTAGAAGGACGATATGGAGTAGAGGAGACTCCCATCTACCTTCCCCGGTGAAGAGACGACGTTTTCCGGCGAGAAAGCTCTCTCCCTTTGCTTTCTCTCTCTAACCCGAGCTCTCTCTCTCATCCAGCCACAAGACGGTGTTTTCCGGCACTAGTTCGCACGTCCGGTCACCCCACGCGTCCTCTCCGTCCAGCTCCGGCCTTCCTCCGTGAGCTCCTCCCTCCAATGACGCCTCAAGGTCTCTCTCCCTCTCTTCTCTCGTGTTTCTTCGTCAACCCCTCTCTGCTCTCTTTTCCCTTTCTTTTGTTTATTCTTTCTTATCCCACTTCTCTTTTATATAATATATATATATATATATATATATATATATATATATATATATATATTCGTAACAAATAAATATATGTATACTTATATAAAAGAAATCTGGTAGGATAATAAAATAAAAAAAATTTAGAATACTTAAGAAAAGAAAAAAAAGAATATGGTTTGTATCTACAAAATAATAAGTAGGAGGAAAATGTTTATTTTTTAATCTCATTTTCCACTTTTAACTTAATTAATTTAATTTAATTAATGATGCTAGTTAAAATATTCTCGGGTATTACAAAATAAATATCAAGTTTTCGAAACACTCATCGGTAAAAACTGATTTAAAAAAGAAAAATGAATATCAAGTTTTGGAAACACTCATCGGCGAAAATTGATTAAAAAAAGAAAAATGAATATCAAGTTTTCGAAACACTCATCGGCGAAAATTGATTAAAAAAAGAAAAATGAATATCAAGTTTTCGAAACACTCATCTACGAAAGCTGATTAAAGAAAATAAAAATGGATATCAAGTTTTCGAAACCACTCATCGGCGAAAACTGATTAAAAAAAGAAAAATGAATATCAAGTTTTCGAAACACTCATTGGCGAAAACTTATTAAAAAATGAAAAATGAATATCAAGTTTTTGAAACACTCATCGACCAAAACTGATTAAAAAAAATTAAAATGAATATCATCTTTTCGAAACACTAATCGGCGAAAACTGATTAAAAAAGGAAAATGAATATCAAGTTTTCAAAACACTAATTGGGGAAAACTATTTTTAAAAAATAAAAATGAATATCAAGTTTTCGAAACTCTCATCGGCGAAAACTATTTTAAAAAAAAAGAAGAATGAATATTACGTTTTCAAAACACTCATCGGCGAAAACTGATTAAAAAAAGTAAAATGAATATCAAGTTTTCAGAAAACTCATCGGCGAAAACTGATTAAAAAAAGAAAAATGAATATCAGGTTTTCGAAACACTCATCGGCGAAAACAATTTAAAAAAAAAAAGAAAAATGAATATTACGTTTTCGAAACATTCAACGGCGAAAACTGATTAAAAAATGAAAAATTACTATCAAGTTTTCGAAACACTTATCGGCGAAAACTGATTAAAAAAAGAAAAATAAATATTAAGTTTTTAAAACACTTATCGGCGAAAACTGATTTAGAAAAAAAATGAATATCAAATTTTCGAAACACTCATCGATGATAACTAATTAAATAAAGAAAAATGAATACCACGTTTTCGAAACACTTATCGGCGAAAACTGATTAAGAAAAAGAAAAATGAATATCAAGTTTTCGAAACACTCATCGGGGAAAACTATTTAAAAAGCAAAAAAGAAAAATTACTATCAAGTTTTAGAAACACTTATCGGCGAAAACTGATTAAAAAAAAAGAAAAATAAATATTAAGTTTTTGAAACACTTATCGGCAAAAACTGATAAAAAAAAGAAAAAAATGAATATCAAGTTTTCATAACACTCATCGGCAAAAACTGATTAAAAAAAGAAAAATAATTATCAAGTTTTCAAAAACACTCCTTGGCTAAAACTTATTAAAAAAAGAAAAAAAGAATATTATGTTTTCGAAACACTGATCGGCAAAAACTGATTAAAACAAGAAAAATGAATATCAAGTTTTCGAAACACTCATTGGCAAAAACAGATTAAAAAAAGAAAAATAAATATTAAGTTTTCGAAACACTCATCGGCGAAAACAGATTAAAAAAAGAAAATGAATATCGAGTTTTCAGAACACTCATCAGCGAAAATTGATTAAAAAAAGAAATATGAATATCAAGTTTTCGAAAACACTCATCGGCTAAAACTGATTAAAAAAGAAAAATAAATATCAAGTTTTCGAAACACTCATCGGCTAAAAATGATTTAAAAAAGAAAAATGAATATCAAGTTTTGAAAACACTAATCGGCAAAAACTGATTAAAAAAAGAAAAAATGAATATCAAGTTTTCGAAACACTCATCTACGAAAGCTTATTAAAGAAAAAAAATGGATATCAAGTTTTCGAAACCACTCATCGGCGAAAACTGATTAAAAAAAAGAAAAATGAATATCAAGTTTTCGAAACACTCATCGGCGAAAACTTATTAAAAAAAGAAAAATGAATATGAAGTTTTTGAAACACTCATCAACGAAAACTGATTAAAAAAAATAAAAATGTATATCAAGTTTTCGAAACACTAATCGGCGAAAACTGATTAAAAAAGGAAAATGAATATCAAGTTTACGAAATACTCATCGGGGAAAACTATTTAAAAAGAAAAAAAAGAAAAATGAATATCAAGTTTTCGAAACATTCATCGGCGAAAACTGATTAAAAAAAGAAAAATGAATGTCAAGTTTTTAGAACACTCATCGGTGAAAATTTATTAAAAAAAAGAAAAATGAATATCAAGTTTTCGAAAACACTCATCGGCAAAAACTGATTAAAATAAAGAAAAATGAATATTAATTTTTGAAACACTCATCGGCGAAATCTGATTAGAAGAAAGAAAAATGAATATAAAGTTTTTAGAACACTCATCGGCTAAAACTGATTGAAAAGAGAAAATTGAATATTACGTTTTCGAAACACTCATCGGAAAAACTAATTAAAAAAAGAAAAATGAATATCAAGTTTTCGAAACACTCATCAACGAAAACTTACTAAAAAAAGAAAAATGAATATTCAGTTTTCGAAACACTCATCTACGAAAGCTTATTAAAGAAATAAAATGGATATCAAGTTTTTGAAACCACTTATCGGCGAAAACTAATTAAAAAAAGAAAAATGAATATCAAGTTTTCGAAACCACTCATCGGCAAAAACTGATTAAAAAAAGAAAAATGAATGTCAAGTTTTTGAAACACTTATCGACGAAAACTTATTAAAAAAATAAAAATGAATATCAAGTTTTTGAAACACTCATCGACGAAAACTTATTTTAAAAAATAAAAATAAATATCAAGTTTTCGAAACACTAATCAGCAAAAATTGATTAAAAAAGGAAAATGAAAATCAAGTTTTCGAAACACTAATCGAGGAAAACTATTTAAAAAAGAAAAAGAAAAATGAATATCAAGTTTTCTAAACACTCATCGGCGAAAACTATTTAAAAAGAAAAAGAAAAATGAATATCAAGTTTTCAGAACACTCATCGGCGAAAACTGATTAAAAAAAGAAAAATGAATATCATGTTTTCGAAACACTTATCGGCGAAAACAATTTAAAAAAAAAAAAGAAAAATGAATATTACATTTTCGAAACATTCAACAGCGAAAACTGATTAAAAAAATGAAAAATTACTATCAAGTTTTCGAAACACTTATCGGCAAAAATTGATTAAAAAAACAAAAATAAATATTAAGTTTTTGAAACACTTATCGGCGAAAACTGAATAAAATAAAGAAAATTGAATATCAAGTTTTCAAAACACTCATCGGCGAAAACTGATCAAAAAAGGAAAATGAATATCAAGTTTTCGAAACACTCATTGGTGAAAACTGATTAAAAAAACAAAAATGAATATCAAGTTTTGGAAACACTCATCGGCGAAAACTGATTTAAAAAAGAAAAATGAATATCAAGTTTTTGAAACACTCATCTACGAAAGTTGATTAAAGAAAATAAAAATTGATATCAAGTTTTCGAAACCACTCATCGGCAAAAACTGATTAAAAAAAGAAAAATGAATATCACGTTTTCGAAACACTCATCGAAACTAATTAGAAAAAGAAAAATGAATATCAAGTTTTCGAAACAATCATTAGCGAAGACTTACTAAAAAAAGAAAAACGAATATCAAGTTTTTGAAAAACTCATCAGCAAAAACTGATAAAAAAAGGAAAAATGAATATTACGTTTTCGAAACACTCAACGGCGAAAACTGATTAAAAAATGAAAAATTACTGTCAAGTTTTCGAAACACTCATCGGCGAAAACTAATTAAAAAACAGAAAAATGAATATCAAGTTTTCGAAACACTCATCGGCAAAACTAATTAAAAAAAAGAAAAATGAATATCAAGTCTTCGAAACACTTATTAGCGAAGACTTACTAACAAAAGAAAAATGAATATCAAGTTTTCGAAAAACTTATCAGCAAAAACTGATTAAAAAAAAGAAAAATAAATATTAAGTTTTCGAAACACTTATCGGCGAAAACTGATTAAAAAAAAAGAAAAATAAATATCAAGTTTTCATAACACTCATCGGCAAAAATATTTTTTAAAAAAAAAAGAAAAATGAATATCATGTTTTCGAAAACACTCATCGACAAAAAATAATTAAAAAAAGAAAAATAAATATTAGGTTTTCGAGACACTCATCGACGAAAATTAATTAAAAAAAAGAAAAATGAATATCATGTTTTAGAAAACACTCATCGGTTAAAACTAATTAAAAAAGAAAAATGAATATCAAGTTTTCGAAACACTCATCGGCAAAAACTAATTAAAACAAGAAAAATGAAAATCAAGTTTTCGAAACACTCATCAGCGAAAACTTACTAAAAAAAGAAAAATGAATATCCAGTTTTCGAAATACTATTCGACCAAAATTGATTAAAAAAGTAAAAATTAATATAAATGTTGAAAACACTCATCGACGAAAATTGATTAAAAAGGAAAATGAATATCAAGTTTTCGAAACACTTATCGGTGAAAACTGATTAAAAAAAGAAAAATGAATATCAAGTTTTCGAAACACTCATCTACGAAAACTGATTAAAGAAAATAAAAATTAATATCAAGTTTTCGAAACACTTATCGGTGAAAACTGATTAAAAAAAGAAAAATGAATATCAAGTTTTCGAAACACTCATCTACGAAAACTGATTAAAGAAAATAAAAATTAATATCAAGTTTTCGAAACACTCATCGGCGAAAACTGATTAAAAAAAGAAAATAAATATCAAGTTTTTGAAACACTCATCAGTGAAAACTGATTAAAAAAGGAAAAATGAATATCAAGTTTTCGAAATACTCATCGGGGAAAAACTAATTAAATAAAGAAAAATGAATATCACGATTTCGAAACACTAATCGGCTAAAACTGATTAAGAAAAAGAAAAATGAATATCATGTTTTCGAAACACTCATCGGGGAAAACTATTTAAAAAATAAAAGAAAAATGAATATTAGGTTTTCGAAACACTCATCAATGAAAACTAATTAAATAAAGAATGTTGAATATCACCTTTTCGAAAATACTCATCGGCGAAAACTGATTAAAAAAGAAAAATGAATATCAAGTTTTCGAAACACTCATCGGCAAAAAATTATTAAAAAAAGTAAAATGAATCTCAAGTTTTCAAAACACTCATCGACAAAAACTGATTAAAAAAATATATATATATCAAGTTTTCGAAACACTCATTAGCGAAAACTTACCTAAAAAAGAAAAATGAATATCACGTTTTCGAAACCCTCACCGACGAAAACTGATTAAGAAAAAGAAAAATGAATATCAAGTTTTCGAAACACTCATCGGAGAAAACTATTTAAAAAAAAAGAAAAATGAATATTACGTTTTCAAAACACTAATCGGCGAAAACTGATTAAAAAAAGAAAAATGAATATCAAGTTTTCAGAACACTCATCGGCGAAAACTAATTAAAAAAGAAAAATGAATATCAAGTTTTCAGAACACTCATCGGCGAAAACTGATTAAGAAAAGAAAAATAATTATGAAGTTTTCGAAAACACTCATTGGCGAAAACTGATTAAAAGAAGGAAAATGAATATCAAGTTTTCGAAAACACTCATCGGCGAAAACTTATTAAAAATAGAAAAATGAATATCAAGTTTTCGAAACACTCATTAGCGAAAACTTACCTAAAAAAGAAAAATGAATATCATGTTTTCGAAACCCTCACCGGCGAAAACTGATTAAGAAAAAGAAAAATGAATATCAAGTTTTCGAAACACTCATCGGCAAAAACTAATTAAAAAAAGAAAAATAAATATCAAATTTTCAGAACACTCATTGGCGAAAATTGATTAAGAAAAGAAAAATAATTATGAAGTTTTTGAAAACACTCATCGGCGAAAATTGATTAAAAAAAGGAAAATGAATATCAAGTTTTCGAAAACACTCATCGGTGAAAACTGATTAAAAATAGAAAAATGAATATCAAGTTTTCGAAACACTCATTAGTGAAAACTAATTAAATAAAGAAAAATGAATATCATGTATTCGAATCACTCATCGGCGAAAACTGATTAAAAAAATAAAAATGAATATCAAGTTTTCGAAACACTCATCGGCAAAAACTAATTAAAAAAAGAAAAATGAATATCAAGTTTTCGAAACACTCATCAGCGAAAACTTACTGAAAAAAGGAAAATGAATATCCCGTTTTCGAAACAGTAATCGATGAAAACTGATTAAAAAATAAAAATGAATATAAAGTTTTTGAAAGACTCATCGGCGAAAACTGATTAAAAAATGAAAAATAAATATCAAGTTTTCGAAACAGTCCTCCACAAAAACTGATTAAAAAAAATAAAAATAAATATCAAGTTTTCGAAACACTCAATGGAGAAAACTGATTAAAAATGAAAAATTACTATCAAGTTTTCGAAACACTTATCGGCGAAGAGTGATTAAAAAAAAGAAAAATAAATATTAAGTTTTTGAAATACTTATCGGCGAAATCTGATTAAAAAAAAGAAAAAAGAATATCAAGTTTTCAAAACACTCATCGACGAAACCTGATTAAAAAAATAAAAATAATTATCAAGTTTTCGAAAACACTCATCGGCGAAAACTGATTAAAAAAAGAAAAATGAATATCAAGTTTTCAAAACACCCATCGGCGGAACCTGATTAAAAAAAAGAAAAGAGAATATCAAGTTTTCAGAACACTCATCGGCGAAAACTGATTAAAAGAAGAAAAATAATTATCAAGTTTTCGAAAACACTCATCGGCGAAAACTGATTAAAAAAATAAAAAAGAATATCAAGTTTTCGAAACACTCATCGGAAAAAACTAATTAAATAAAGAAAAATGAATATCACGTTTTTGAAACACTCATCGGCGAAAACTGATTAAGAAAATAAAAAATTACTATCAAGTTTTTAAAACACTCATCGGCGAAAACTGATTAAGAAAAAGAAAAATGAATATCAAGTTTTAAGAACACTCATCGGCAAAAACTGATTAAAAAAAGAAAAATAATTATCAAGTTTTCGAAAGCACTCATCCGCGAAAACTGATTAAAAAAAGAAAAAATGAATATCAAGTTTTCGAAACACTCATCTGCAAAAACTAATTAAAAAGGAAAAATAAATATATTAAGTTTTCGAAGCACTCATCAGCGAAAACTAACTAAAAAAAGTAAAATGAATATCCCGTTTTCGAAACACTAATCGACGAAAATAGATTAAAAAAATTAAAATGAATCTAAAGTTTTCGAAACACTCATCGGCGAAAACTGATTAAAAAATAAAAAATAAATATCAAGTTTTCGAAACACTCATCAACAAAAACTGATTAAAAAAATAATAAATATCAAGTTTTCGAAACACTCATCGGCGGAAACGGATTAAAAAAAGAAAAATGAATATCAAGTTTTCAGAACACTAATCGGCGAAAATTGATTAAAAAAACAAAAATGAATATCAAGTTTTCAAAAACACTCATCGGCGAAAACTATTTAAAAAAAGAAAAATGAATATTACGTTTTCGAAACACTCAACGGCGAAAACTAATTAAAAAATAAAAAATTATTATCAAGTTTTCGAAACAATCATCGGCGAAAACTGATTAAGAAAAAGAAAAATAAATATCAAGTTTTCGAAACACTCATCGGAGAAAACTATTGAAAAAAAAGAAAAATGAATATTACGTTTTCAAAACACTCATCGACGAAAACTGATTAAAAAAAATAAAAATGAATATCAAGTTTTCAGAACACATATCGACGAAAACTGATTAAAAAAAGAAAAATAAATATCAAGTTTTCGAAAACACTCATCGGTCAAAATTGATTAAAAAAAGAAGGTCAAAACTCTAAATTGGTCCCTTATGTTTGCACGAAGTTTGATATTGGTCCTTTATGTTTCAAAAAGTTTTAATTGGTCCTTTATGTTTGGAAGAAGTTCCAAATTGGTCCTTCCATCCATTTCCGTCAATTTCTTAAGTTAACTGCTGATGTGACGTGTCGAAGTGGACACATAATCTCTCCTACGTGTATCAGATAGCTGACGTGGCCTTAGATACACTAAAAACACTCGAATGATGTCGTTTAAGCCAAAAATAAAATCATGCTGAGAGGACCAATATGAAACTTTAATGAAGCATAAAGGACTAATATAAAACTTCAATGAAACACAAAGGACTAATATAGAACTTTAATGAAACACAAAGGATCAATACAGAACTTCAATGAAACATAAAGGACCAATATAGAACTTCAATTAAACCTGAAGGACAAATATAAAACTTTTGGGAAACATAAAGGACCAATATAGAATTTTTGAAAGATAAAGGACCAATTTAAAACTTGTGAGAAACATAGAGGACCAAAATGAGCATTTGACCAAAAAAGAAAAATGAATATCAAGTTTTCGAAACACACATCGGTGAAAACTAATTAAATAAAGAAAAATGAATATCACATTTTCGAAACACTCATCGGCGAAAACTGAATAAAAAAAAGAAAAATGAATATCAAGTTTTTGAAACACTCATCGGGGAAAACTATGAAAAAAAACAGAAAAATGAATTTTACGTTTTCGAAACACTTATCGGCGAAAACAGATTAAAAAAAAGAAAAATGAATATCAAGTTTTTAAAACACTCATCGACGGAACCTGATTAAAAACAAGAAAAAAGAATATCAAGTTTTCAGAACACTCATCGGCAAAAACTGATTAAAAAAATAAAAATAATTATCAAGTTTTCGAAAACACTCATCGGCGAAAACTGATTAAAAAAAGAAAAATGAATATCAAGTTTTCGAAACACTCATCGGCAAAAACTAATTAAAAAAAGAAAAATGAATATCACCTTTTCGAAACACTCATCGGCGAAAACTGATTAAGACAATGAAAAATTACTATCAAGTTTTTGAAACACTCATCGGCGAAAAATGATTAAGAAAAAGAAAAATGAATATCAAGTTTTCGAAACACTCATCGGAGAAAACTATTTAAAAAAAAGAAAAATGAATATTACGTTTTCGAAACACTAATCGATGAAAACTAATTAAAAAAAGAAAAATGAATATCACGTTTTCGAAACACTTATCGGCGAAAATTGATTAAAAAAAGAAAAAAGAATATAAAAAATGAAAAATGACTATCAAGTTTTCAAAACACTCATCGGCGAAAACTGATTAAAAAAAGAAAAATGAATATCAAGTTTTCAGAACACTCATCGGCGAAAATTGATTAAAAAAAGAATTCCAAGTTTTCGAAACACTTATCGGCGAAAAATGATTAAAAAAAAGAAAAATAAATATCATGTTTTTGAAACACTGATAGGTGAAAACTGATTAAAAAAGAAAAATGAATATGAAGTTTTCAAAACACTCATCAACGAAACCTGATTAAAAAAAAGAAAAAATGAATATCAAGTTTTCAGAACACTCATCGGCGAAAACTGATTAAAAAAATAAAAATGAATATCAAGTTTTCGAAAACACTTATCGGCGAAAACTATTTAAAAAAAGAAAAATGAATATTACGTTTTCGAAACACTCAACGGCGAAAACTGATTAAAAAATGAAAAATTACTATCAAGTTTTCGAAACACTTACCGGCGAAAACTGATTAAAAAAAAGAAAAATAAATATTAAGTTTTTGAAACACTTATTGGCAAAAATTGATTAAAAAAAGAAAAATGAATATCAAGTTTTCAAAACACTCATCGGCGAAAATTAATTTAAAAAAAAAGAAAAATGAATATCAAGTTTTCAGAACAATCATCGGCGAAAACTGATTAAAAAATGTAGGGAATGGTCCGGATCCACATGACCCGACCCGACCCAGGGACCTAAAAGAAAAACCAAAAATAAATCCAGGCAAAAATAAATATTGCGGAAGCTACTAACCTGGACGCCATCGCTAAAACCTTGGATCTTGCCAGTGCCTCTGCTCCACCAGGGCTGACCTCCAATCGATGAGCTCCGAAAAGGGCCGCACCAAACGGAGGACCCTACCTATGAGAGGTAGAGCCACATGTCCACGATTGATGCGCGAAAGAGGACTCAAGAGAAAGAGAAAATTATACTGAGTGGGGTTTCCCAAACGGGACCCCCCTTTCCAACACATGGAATGAGCAACTAGAAAGGGGTGGAGTCACTCCTATTTATAGGAGGATGAGAGAGCTCCCATCATTGACGAAACAATGTGGGACTTTGAATATGAACAAAATATTCACTTCCATCATGATCACCTACCCCACTTTGGGCCACGAGTACGGGCTCGTGTGACCTCCAATGAGAGTCATTTTCGTTTCGTTCTCTTCGTCTCTCTGCAAGCTTTCCAACGGATCCTCACTCGACCCGGTCGGACTCCCACATGGGCGGATGTTTAGTCCCGACGACCCCAATATATCCCACATACTCCCACTCGCACATGGTGGGAGGCCCATGACTATCCTTATCACAAAGGACTTCTCTATTTCTCTTTCTCTCGTCGTCTTCTTTCATACTCCGTGTCAGTCGTGACCGCTTGGCACGATATGTGGGAGCCTTATACTAGAAGCCTGTTAGGGCCCAGCTATAAGTGATGCTACAACCCAAGTGTCTGATGATGTGACCACATGTCTCACTTAAAAATAGTGCCATGGGTTCCCTAGACGTGTTCATATACATGGCTAGTCCAATCCCTCTAAGTCTACAATGAGACTAGGACTTCAGCCACACTCAGTTGCGATAGGTATCCACATCCATGAGAACCTCAAAGGGATCACATAATGGGTCGACCTCAGGATACTATCACACATGCATATGTCAACACAATCTTCCTTTCGACCTCTTATCAGTTCAATCAAAGATAGCAGCTTTCCTGACAGTCTTCCATCGAGCCGTATTTTTCCATAGCCTCTTGGAAAGGTATCAAAGTAACATGCACTACCTCATCTCTTCATGACAGAGTCAAAGTGCATAAGGGTACCCTTTGAAAGGATTGATGCATCCTTTCAGGGACTCACACAACATTGAAGCAGGGATTCATTCAGATGCTTCCCTTGCGGTTCTTAAAGCAAATGCGGTATGAAACGCACGTTGTGGTGTTCTCGAGCGTATGTTGATTTTGATCCTCAATCACTTACACCACACAGACCTTAGTCCAAACTCACTTAGAATCTGACCTGAGTTTGCTACCACACTTCGCTCGCTTCACATAGCGCCAAGTGGAGCACTCACGTCTGGCTACAGGCATTATGAATAACGGGAATTCATAATTTGATCATAAGACCTCATCATCTTAGTGGATCTCATCCTAGTACACTTACTAGGGCGACTTATCAGTTCTTAGTGGTGTTTTCCTGTCCAACACTTAGCGCTTTTCAGCTGCCTCTGGATATTCACACTATATCCCATTTTGGTGTTCATGGAAAAAGTACCCAAGTCTCATCTTGGCCCACACCACCTGCGTGTCCAAGGCGGTTACTTGTGTGAGAGAGCCAACCTCCAAAGCCTGTATGACATACTTTATATATTGTGTAATAAGTACCTCTATTTCTTGATCCACACAAAATAAAGGTAAGCCTAGGCATCACACTTTACTTATGATCAAGGAATAGAGCTCTCACAAAGTTTGTCCTCATGACATAAATTATGTTAAATCACCCTGGTTCTAAGCAATCCAGTGTATCTAAAACACTTGTTTTATGGCTTGTATCTCTATACATCCAACCCACTAATGCGGGTCCGTGAGGGTATAGAGCCAATGCTCTATCACAGGTCATACTGTGAGGACCCTCTCTCCGGTCACTTGATGCTTAGACTGACACAATAGGGTAGTTAACTACTGTGTAACAATGTCTCATACAAAGTTATGTTGCGTTCTCTTATGGTACTTAGGCTTTCTTTGGTGTAAACCATAGCTGTTTGACTTGATGAGATCAATGTCACTAGGTCAACAGCTCTTTCTGCGATCTATAAGTGACTTTAGATCTTCCAATCCAAACTGCCCTGTACTGCAGATGATAATGCAATGAACTCTATGTCCCTAGTGGACAGAGAAATGCATAATCCATACTTGCTTCTCTGCAAGATGGTTCAAGTGCTTAGCAAAGCACCCCAAAACGTGGATGTCCTCTCATCCAAGTCTCTTACCCAATCGACATCAATGTTTGGCCCACCATTTACGGGTCACTAATATGATGAAAACAACAAATTGTCAGCAGCGTCCTACAAGTACCTCAAAACACTCTAAACAGTGTGTCTGACCTAGGTTTGACTGATAACAGCTCACAAAGCCGACTACAAAAAGTACGTTGGAGCGAGTACACTCCTCATTGTACTTTAAGCTACCAACTACATGTATCAAAATACTATCCAATGACTCCATCTCTGACTTAGTCTAAAGACGTGCAGCAAGACTCAAACTCTTGCCTCTTGCTACTAGCACATCACTCGGGTTTAAGTCCCCTCAAATGGAATCCGTCAAGAATCTCTTCGTCATAGGATTCTTGTCACAGAGTCAGTCGATTCTTTGAGCATTCTCCATGAATCTTGACTCCTACTGTCTAAACCATTTCCTTTATCTTAAAAGATGAAAGGATAGCCATTCTTAAGTGGCTAAAGCAGCCTCTGTGCCGTTTCTAGCTAGCCATATGTCTTCTAAATATGGTGTTAGGGTATTAAATACTCTCAGCTTTCTTGAATTGGACTAAGTGGTCAATTACCACGAGTCTAGATGAATATGTGAGATCTTGACAAATCCCTGAAGATGACATACTCTACGCTCCTGACCTATGTGCTCTTGCACATAGATCCCTTCACCTAGTTTGCCATACAAGAAAGTGGTCTTGACATTCTAATCGATGTACTCCTAGTCTTAAACTGGTGACCAAAGCTAGAATCAGACTCTAACCACACAACAAACGAGAAGGTTTCGTCACAGTCGATACCTTCTTGTTATGTGTACTTCACTGCTTAATGTGCTTAGTAGTGGTCGATTGACCAATCTGCCTCCCTTAACTTTTGAGAGCACAATTGTTCTCAAATGCCTTTTGACGCGGGGCAGAGCCACCAAGCCTTATACTTGGTATGCCCTTATAGACTTCGTCTTTTCTTCTTCCATCGTTTTAGTCCAACTTTTACTAGTAGGGCCGGAGAGAGCCTTTTGAACTATCAAAGGCTCTACTTGATAATTTAGTACTCCTCTAGTACTCCTCTTGGATTGTGCTTCGTGGAAGATATGCTCCTCGTAAGCATTACTCCCACTGGACTCAGCAACTGGAGATGCGTCTATACGCTTCTCTCAACGTGTTGTAGGTCCACCTTCTTTCAATAAAGATGCACATCCCAAAATCCGTCTCCCTTGCTCTAGAAAAGTTTGTCTTAAGGACCACTACATCCTTAGACTCAAAATATGTGACCGGTGTGTCTTCATTCTCGCTAATGAAGACGCATCATTTTGAGTGACCAAGCTATCTTACCAAGACACGCTACTTGCCTCTAGGGTCAAGCTTCCCATACTCATAGGAAGGATTAAGTATGCTGTATACCCTCATGGTCTCAGCATACTCTAATCAAGTCTTTTACCTAACTAGAACTCATAAGGAGTCACTCACATAATTTGAAAAGGGCATATGGTTAAGTACGAAAGTGACTATTGGCAAAGCATCTCCCCTATGGGAACATTCACCTGAGTCATTATCAACTTAACCAACTCTAGGAGCAACTCATTTTGCTGTGGAATAGTTAGTTTTCTAACTATCCCAATTTCATCACGTACTGTGAAAAAATACTGGGCCACTTGCCTTGCCCTCACGCCTATTGGACCGCTGATGTCCGAGTGAACTAATTTGATGAAAGCGGGTTTTCTGATTTCATGACTGAATGGTTCTCAGGTTGCTTTGTCTGCAAGGCAATGTTTACAAACTAGCATTGGGAATTTGTCCTTACAAATTCTCCTTTGCTAATACGTAATTGCGTCCCACATGCACTTGCCAAATAGGTGTATCAACCACAGAGGAAGACACAACAAAGCAACTAGTTGAATTACGGGAATGTAATTCAAAGTTCATCACAACACAACCATTGTCATAAAATCAGAACTATGTCACGACCCCCTACCGGGCGCCCGTGACCGGCACGGGAGGTAGGATTTCTCCTATCCCGTATGCCTCTAATTCCTGATTGACATTCTTATATTTGTGTAACTACCCATTTCTAATACAAACAATATAGTATTTATATGGCCATCCCTATCCGATGACTTAAGTAGCACACAATCCACGGCTCGCTCAACGCCGCTTCAGTCTATACATATACACATAATCAATCACACGTACATATAATATACATATTGATCACGCGCTTAAAGGCGGGTGATCTATCCTATTCACATGCAGAATCCCTGTGTACAGTCAAGCATATATATTCAATCACACACCTGCATAAAATATACATATTGATCACACGCCTCAATGCGTGTGACCTATCCTATTCACATGTGGAAGTCGTATTTTCACACAATCAAGTATTCAGTCACACATATATATAAGTTTACATATTGACCACACGCTCAGTGCGAGTGGTCTATCCTATTCACATGCGGAAGTCACATCCATATATATATACACACATGATATTCATCATATCATAACCTATAATCCCAACAACCAGACCAATCTTTAATCTGTATGAAGCCGACAATTCTAGAGTGTGACATATACATATATGCATATAGCAACTGTACAAAACAATGCTATACCAAAATGAATCATATACATATATATCCTGTCAAAATACATATAGCAGTACTACCCACACGAACAATGCGTGCGGTCTTTAAGTCTGTCCGCCTCCCTGGGATGAAGTGGAAACGCTTCCGATGCCTATACCACCTGTGTCTGTAACATGTAATATTGGGGTGAGTCAAACAGACTCAGTGATAGGCTTTCCCATCCCTGGTGTAGTAGCGGGTACCACTACAACTGGGGAAGAAGAGCCAATCACAAACACATACGCATATAACGGGTTTAGATTTTCATATATCAGGTGGTCAGGCAATGAACATATATTATATTCACAATAAAGAATTTAAAACATGGATTTACATACATTTAAATTCACACATACATCATATCATGATTTAACATACAATTCCCTGTGGTCCTCTGTATTCAAGTAATCATAATCATAAACTGGCCCGAAGGCAATATCTCCATTAGGAGAGAATCTGGCCCGAAGGCAATATCTCACATGAGCAATATGGGAACCTAGTTGATCATTCTAGGAACCCATGGTCCCAAGACTATACTTGGAACAATAGTCTGACCCCAAGACTTCACTTGGAGCAATAGCCGGCGACTCACCTGACCTCGGTTTACCCAATGTAATAGCCACAATGTGGTGAACTCATATACTCTGTATTTCTGTGGTTTGACTCAAGACAAGAGACTCAATCTACCCGGACCACCCGTGATAGACTCGGTTCCCGCGTTGTACAATAAATGACCCCTATGGACATCTACTTATTCATCTTACTTCTGATTAGGCAACCTAGACTTCCAAGTGGTTTCTAATTCGGACTCTTGATTCAAAACAAGTCACCTATGTTTATTTCCTTTAAGGATTTACATACAAACCACACTTTTCAGGTAATGATCGATGAGGTTTGTTTCTAGTATCACAAGACCCTCACAAATAAACTTGACTCGATCCTACCCCCGATATCATTCTAGGTCCCGAGGACCTTCTTTCCATATAAGGCTCCTTGAGCCACCATTTGCTTTTACAGTTCACATATACACGTACAGCATGTTATCACATATATTACAATTTAGGAACAACAATAGCATGTTATCTAACATGTAATTCCTACAAATAGGCAAGAAGGCAAACCATATATCCATATCCGCAGTCAACCCTATAGGGCAAGGATAGGAAAGCCCCTCACCTGGTTGGCCCCTCTGATCGACTCTCGGTGCGCCCGAAAGTCCACTCACAGTATGGTGCCCTATACACATATACTTGAGAGATTCAGAGACTTGAAAATTCAACCACTATCGTGTACATGTAACGCTAATGCTCATGTTCTTTCTAATTAATTCCATAGACTAGTTGTTGGCTTGGAATGCCCTCAACTAGTTTTCGGAACACCTAGCATGCTTCTAATTAGTGTCCAACCCTCTCTTAATTACGCTATTCGGAAACTTTGAATTTGGGAATTCAAGGTTACCCAATTTCACCTCTATGTGTCCATGTGAAGTTCCCATTACCCAAGTCTTGAATTTATGGCTCAAGAGTCATAAATTCTACTTGTCCAAAATTTCCATTTATCAAAATAACCTTGAACACTCCACCTACACATGAATACACATACCCGAATACGCGTCAAATTAGAAAATTGTCTCTTTTTCCCCGAACGGGGTTCCGGGTGAGACGGGAATTACTCGGATTTTCATCCCTCTTATATTCTAATAATTTTTAACAATTTTTATAATTATTATTCAACCCTTCAATGCACCCCAAGTCATTCCACAACACCCTTAAACCTCAACAACCACATTTTCCTACACTTTTTCCAACCCGGATAAATTCCGTCAATTTGGTTCCGGTTCCTAAGTTTCCAACTCACTTCCTAACATGCATATACTTCATTTTAGGACCTAGAACACTCAGATTGAATCAATTGGGGTCTTTCCAAAAATCCCTAAAATTGATAAAATTGGGGTTTGAGAGTTTCGGGACTTCTCACCTCGATTCCACTGGTTAGAAGGACGATATGGAGTAGAGGAGACTCCCAGCTACCTTCCCCGGTGAAGAGACGGCATTTTCCGGCGAGAAGCTCTCTTCCTTTGCTTTCTCACTCTAACCCGAGCTCTCTCTCTCTCCTCCAGCCACAAGACGGTGACCGGCTCCGGTGGGCAACGATTCCGACCTCCTCTCGCGTTGCTCCGGCCACCACGTGTTGCCCTTCCTCCTCCGTGAGCTCCTTCCCTTCTCCCCGTGCGTGTTGATTTCTCTGCCTCTCTCTTGTGTTCCTCTGTCTCTCTCACGGTTCCCTTTTTGTTTTCTTTCCTTCTTCTATACTCTTTTCTCTTATAATGTGTGTGTGTATATATATATATATATATATATATATATTTAATATACATACATATCATCAAAAGTAAATATCTGACAAGTAAATAAGAATAAGAAAATTATTATTTATTTGTAATAACAATAATTTGTATATATTATTATTTATTTATTTTTAAAAAATAAGAAGTAGGATAGTATTTATTTGTTATCTCATTTTTTTTCACTTCTAAATTAATTAATTTAATTTAATTGATGACGCTAGTAAAAATGTTCTCGGGTATTACAATCTTCCCCCCTTAAGAAATTCGGTCCCTGAATTTCAAACCAAATACTAACCTTAGTCTCGAAATAGCTGAGGATACGTTCTGCGCATTTCACCCTCGACCTCCCATGTAGCTTCCTCGGTCGAGTGGTTTCTCCACAGAACTTTCACCAATGGAATCTCTTTCGTTCTGAGTTTCTTCAACTGCCGATCTAAGATCCCCACTGGCTCCTCTTCATACGTCATGTTTCTGGTTAGTTGAACGTCTTGCGATTGGATCACGTGCGAGGGATCGGGAAGATACTTCCGAAGCATCGATATATGAAAGACAGGGTGTACCCCCTCCAATTCCGTAGGCAATTCCAACCGATACGCTACATTCCCAATTTGTTCTAAGATTTCAAACGATCCGATATACCGAGGACTCAACTTCCCCATCTTACCGAACCGCATTACGCCTCTCATCAGTGATATTCTCAAGAACACCTGATCACCAACGGCAAACTCCAGTTCTCTTCTTCGATTGTCTGCATAAGACTTTTGCCTACTCTGAGCCGTCAGTAATCTTTCCCTTATACATTTTACCTTCTGCAAGGCATCCTGTAGCAATTCCGGGCCGACTAGGCTAGCTTTTCCGACCTCGAACCACCCAATCGGGGATCTGCATCTACGGCCGTACAGGGCCTCGAAAGGTGCCATTTGAATAATCGCTTGATAACTGTTATTGTACGCAAACTCAGCCAAAGGTAAGTACCTTTCCCAACTTCTGCCGAATTTCATAATACACGCCCGAAGCATGTCCTCAAGAATCTGAATGGTTCTTTCTGATTGCCCGTCGGTCTGTGGGTGGAACGCAGTACTCAGATCAACTCTAGTTCCCAACACTTCCTGCAATGACTTCCAAAACCTGGAAGTGAACTGTGGACCTCTATCAGATATTATGGACACTGGCACACCGTGCAATCTAACGATTTCTGATAGGTAAATCTATGCATATTGACTCACTCCGTAAGTGGTCTTAACTGGCAGAAAGTGTGCAGACTTAGTCATGCGATCCACTATTACCCAAACCGAATCAAATCCCCGTTGTGACCTTGGCAATCTTGTTACAAAATCCATCGTTATCCTCTCTCATTTCCACTCAGGTATCTCTATCTGTTGTAATGTTCCGGCGGGCTTCTGGTGTTCAGCCTTTACTTGCTGGCACACTAAACACCTGGCTACGTAGTTTGCGACATCCCTTTTCATGCCATTCCACCAATACAACCATTTCAGGTCATGATACATTTTATTAGCTCCCGGATGGATTGTATACGCTGTCCGGTGTACTTCTTCAAGAATCCTTTCTTTCAAGTTATCAACCATAGGGACACACAACCGTCCCTCCAACCGAAGTATCCCAGAATCATCTATAGAGAATCGGACGTCGTCCCCTTTCTCTTTAGTTACGGTATCCCTTATTTGTTTGAGGTCGGTATCTTCATCTTGTCTAGCCTTCACCTCTTCTACCAAAGAGGACTTAGCTTGCAAATGGGCTAAAAGTGAGTTGGAACTTCCAATCTCAAACTGATTTCCCGTTTGCTCTAGCTCGTGCAGTTTTCTAATTAACGGTCTCCTTTCTTCGCTTATATGAGCTAGACTGCCCATGGATTTCCGACTCAGAGCATCGGCTACCACATTAGCCTTTCCTGGATGATACAAGATCGTGCAGTCGTAGTCTTTCAACAACTCCAACCATCGACGTTGTCTCAAGTTCAAGTCTTTCTGCACGAAAATGTATTTGAGGCTTTTGTGGTCTGTATAAATTTCACAAGTCTCACCATATAAGTAGTGTCTCCATATTTTCAAAGCGAATACTACAGCCGCCATTTCGAGGTCGTGAGTCGGGTAGTTCTTCTCATGTTTCCTCAGTTGTCGCGATGCATACGCAATCACCTTGCCATGTTGCATCAAGACACACCCTAACCCGATCCTCGACGCATCACAGTATACCACATACCCTCCTGTGCCTTCAGGTAATGTCAGCACCGGAGCGATAGTGAGGCTATCCTTCAGCTTTTGAAAACTCTGCTCACACTTGTCATCCCATACAAACTTCACTCTTTTCTGAGTCAATCTAGTCATAGGTGCAGCAACCTTAGAGAAGTCATGCACAAATCTTCTATAATATCCTGCCAAACCCAAGAAACTGCGAATCTCCGTAACAGAGGTAGGCTGGGACCAATTCTTCACTGCCTCTACCTTACTTGGATCAACGTGGATTCCTTCTGATGATACCACGTGACCCAAAAAGGCAACTCTATCAAGCCAAAATTCGCACTTAGAGAACTTGGCATACAGTTTTCCTCTCTCAACCTCTGTAAGGCTAGTCTCAAGTGTTCAGCATGTTCCTCAGAATTCTTTGAATAAACCAATATGTCATCAATGAAGACAATGACAAATCGGTCCAGAAATGGTTTAAAGACCCTATTCATCAGGTCCATGAACGCTGCAAGAGCATTAGTTAATCCGAAAGACATCACCAAGAACTCGTAATGTCCGTATCGGGTCCGGAATGCGGTCTTAGGTATGTCTGATCGAATCTTTAATTGATGGTACCCAGATCGCAAACCAATCTTGGAAAACCGTTTCGCACCCTGCAACTGATCAAATAGGTCATCTATCCTCGGCAGCGGATATTGATTGTGAATCATTACTTTGTTTAACTTTCGGTAATCAATACACAACCGCAAAGATCCGTCCTTCTTCTTTAATGACAGTGATTTGTCATGCCACGTCATTAAAATATGACATGTAGGAGAGATGATGTGCCATATAAGCATGCCATGTCATCATTTAACGGCAAAAAGTTAACGGTGTTACGCTCGAGGACCAAAATCGACAAAAAAAAACTTTGAGGACCAACATTAAACTTTTGAAACATTGAGGACTAACATTAAATTTCATGCAAACATTGAGGACCAAAATAGACCTTTAGCCAATAAAGAAAAATGAATTTCACGTTTTCGAAACACTCATCGGCGAAAACTGATTAAGAAAAAGAAAAATGAATATCAAGTTTTCGAAACACTCATTGACGAATACTGATTAAAAAAAGAAAAATGAATATCAAGTTTTCAGAACACTCATCGGCAAAAACTGATTAAAAAAAGAAAAATGAATTTTACGTTTTCGAAACACTCATTGGCGAAAACTATTTTTTTTAAAAAAAAAAGAAAAAAGAAAAAAGAATATTACGTTTTCAAAACACTCAACGGCGAAAACTGATTAAAAAATGAAAAATTACTATCAAGTTTTCGAAACACTTATCGGCGAAAACTTATTAAAATAAATAAATATCAAGTTTTTGAAATACTTATCGGCGAAAACTGATTAAATAAAAAAAAAATGAATATCACGTTTTCGAAACACTCATCGGCGAAAACTGATTAAGAAAAAGAAAAATGAATATCAAGTTTTTGAAACACTTATCGGTGAAAACAAATTAAATAAAAAAAATGAATATCACATTTTTGAAACACTCATCGGCGAAAACTGATTAAAAAAAAGAAAAATGAATATCAGGTTTTTAAAACACTCATAAGCGAATACTGATTAAAAAAAAGAAAAATGAATATCAAGTTTTCAGAACACTCATCGGCGAAAACTTATTAAAAAAAGAAAAATGAATTTCAAGTTATCGAAACACTCATCGGCGAAAACTATTTAAAAAAAAGAAAAAAGAATATTACGTTTCGAAACACTCAACAGCGAAAACTGATTAAAAAAAATAAATATCATGTTTTTGAAACACTTATCGGCGAAAACTGATTAAATAAAGAAAAATGAATATCACGTTTTCGAAACACTCATTGGCGAAAACTTATTAAGAAAAAGAAAAATGAATATCAAGTTTTCGAAACACTCATCGGGGAAAACGATTTTAAAAAAAAGAAAAATGAATATTACGTTTTCGAAACACTCATCAATGGCGAAAACTGATTAAAAAATGAAAAATAAATATCAAAATTTTAAAACACTTATCAGCGAAAAATGATTAGAAAAAGAAAAATGAATATCAAGTTTTCAAAACACTTATCGGCGAAACCTGATTAAAAAAAAAGAAAAATGAATATCAAGTTTTCAGAACACTCATCGGCGAAAACTGATTAAAAAAAGAAAAATAATTATCAAGTTTTCGAAAACACTCATCGGCGAAAACTGATTAAAAAAAGAAAAATGAATATCAAGTTTTCGAAACACTCATCGGAAAAAACTAATTAAAAAAAGAAAAATAAATTTCAAGTGTCACGACCCCCATTTAGAGGACTGTGACCGGCACAGACACAGGGAATATCCCTGTACCTGTAAGCCTTATCACCTAATTGACAGAATATCTATTATTGAAAATACATCCACATGCAGTATAATACCATGGCTACACCGAAATGGTGGCCTATCCTAGGCAAGCAAATCCACGGCCAGTGCCGCTTCAGGATATGGATATAGGAAAACACACATAATATATATAACCTGTGTACTGGCTACACATCCGAAGATGCTGCCTATCCTATTCACATGCAACAAATATATGTATATATATACATTTGAAAACAAAATTTTCCCTGTATCGCAGAAAAATAAACCCTTATCTTTAAGGTGTGTGAAGCTGAGAGTTCTAGATATAGTAATACAATCTAATTGGGTACGTCTACCCTTTACTTTATGCTACATGATAAAGTAAATTAAATTACAATTACAATTTATTCACCCACATGAACAAGTTGTGAGTCTTGGAAAGTTTTGTTCGTTCCTCGCTCCACCGAGACTTCTTCCACCTGTACTTAACCTGTCTCTGTGTGAGTCTTAACCACGCGACTCAGTGAGAACTCTCCTATCCCCGACGCAAGGTGGGTACCATAGCACTGGGTTTGGGAGTCATACACAACCATATGCAAAAACAACTAGTTACTATTGTTAGCATACATTCTAGGTGATCACACAACAACAGAAATTTCACCCAAAGACTCACATGCATTTAATAATTGTAAACATGCAGTAGTTTATTCCACGTCATCAATCAGCAAGTAAACATGTAACATATAGTGCCGGCTTTTACTTACTGGTCTTCTCACGTTTCATCATGTCTGAATCAAACAAGACGTGTGGTGACGTAATCCTGTACGTTACCACTACACTGTACGATCAGCAATTTTATGCAAACACATGCAATTTGTACATACACACAGATGCTAAACATACATATACTTAATCTCCCCAACTCTAGGGTATCTACTAGCCACTACGTGGCTTTTCTACTTCAAACCCGTGCACTCGGGCCACTGGCCACCACGTGGCAAATATGCTTAACCCATTCACTCGGGTACTGGTCACCTCGTGACAATTCTGTTAATCAAACAATACTTAACACATTCACTTGGGTACTAGTCACCTCGTGACAATTCTATTAATCAAACACAATCAACTTCTATCTATCAAAAAACTGATACGTAGCCACCACGTGGCACGTCCTAACCCCTTGCTGCGGGGCAATAGCTTGAGCCCACTCGTCCATTACCCAACCAGGTCAAATGGCAGGCACGACATGACGTCTCAAAGCATGGCCACTGACACACCCTGGACCAAATCCACACGATGATTTCTCTTTTACTAGGTTAGGCTCACGGTTCACCTGTAGGTTCCTCCCGTGTCTCCTTACCTTAGTCTCACATATTAATAGGATTCTTTGTATCTTTCCCGAAGGATCAACAATTCTTCTCCTTGTCAATATGGACAAGTATCCTCAACATGATATAACTCATATACCCGTCCAGATGCACTCTCTGAGCCTCAAGCTATCGTCATAGCAATATAAATCCTTTCAGACCCTATTACCAGGATAGGGTAATGACCATCGTCATGGTGATTATAAAACTGAGGTCTCAAGTGCCATCTGACATTGTTCTAGTTGATGTCTCACATCGCTAGCATAACCAAATCCGAAACCCACCAATAACTCCCTTTGCATGATTATAATTTGAGCCACCGTCGTGGAAAAGATTTAATAAAATGCTCATCATGCCTTCGGAGTGTATGAGTTGGATTTGTAACACACCAATCATAGCAAACAATTATACTCTACTCCTATGTTTTCCTATCCAAGCTACTTTCCACAACCTACTTCTAGTTCTTTCATTCTTTTAGCATTTTATACCTCTAGCTAACACATACCAGACAAGCAGATAATGAACATACTCATGTAATCCACACAAGCATACAACCCAAGGAGCAGAGATGGAAGAACCCTCACCTGGGCTAACCTTCCATGCAATCCTCTCCTGTAACTTTAGTCTCCTCGGAGTTCATGTTGCACTCAATCGTGTGTCGTTGTTCCTATAAGAACAACATTTACTTCATTAAGATTATTACTTAGCTTAACTTGTTATTTATCTCTCCGTTACTCTCACATGTAGTCCATGGTTGCCACAGAGTCAAGCTCTTGGTCTTATCGGACCTCTCTATCCCGACTTATGCGTATCCTTCCTCGGACACTTGACTTACTTGAATATAACACTTAACTTGAGTGTTTCACGTACTTGGATTTGAGTACTAGACCTCTATCTAACTTATTCGCATCTAAGGAAGCTTATCTAGCTTGGTTGGAAGGAATCCTAATTCTAGGAAGGTCTAAGCATTTTAATTCAACTTGTGTTTCTACTTGGGTTCTAAGAAATCTAGTTTCTAAACCTCAATATACCACCAATTTATCCTACTTGGGTTCTAAGAAATATAGTTTCTAAACCTCAATATACCTCTAATTTATCCCACTTAAGGTTTCCTAAAAGTTGTGAAAGGATAAGATTGAAATTCACGAAGTTAGACTTAATTTGTTCCGCAAGTTTCCTTCCTTCAGAAACAAGAAGGTACCTAAAATAATTCTTAATAAATATTAATAATTATCCTCGGGTGTTTAAGATCGAAGAGAGGAGCTTTAAAACACTCAACGTCACCCTTAAGTGTATTTGGGCAAATCGAGCAGGGACCCGGCATGTTAACGTCAAAGTTCAACCTTAATGACCTCGGACCAACTCTTCACGGGTCTTGTTCAGCTAATATTTACACAATATAATTTTAATAATATCAATCCAAGCCTATTTACTCAAATCCAAGCTCAATCCTAATTATCAACAATTTTCCCCAATTTGGAAATAATTATAATTTCAACCCCAAATCCTTCCAAATTCGAATTTGAGCAAATCCGAGAACAAAATCTCAATTCCTACCCCAACTAAGTGTTCAAGAACACTTTCTAGGTCTCAATCTACCATCGAAATAACTCAATCGAAGATGAATCGAAGAAATCCCTAAAATGTTTGGCCAAAAAAAAAGAAGAAGAAATCCCTAAAATGAAGAAATTGGGGGTTTCGAATGAAATTGGGGTTACCAACCTTTGATTCGATTGGTGGAAGGTATAGGAGACGTCGTACCCGAGCTCCGGTGACTTTTCCGGCGTCGGTTAGCTCTGCCCCGGCCACTTTTCCGGTGAACCCCAACCCTTCTTCTTCTTCTTCTTCCTCACGCCTCTCCTCTCTCTCTCTTCTTTCTCACTATTGTTTCCTTATTTCTTTCTTTGATCCGTCTCTCTCTCCTTCCCCTTATTCTTTTTATTTCTTTCCTTTATATATATATATATATATATATATATATATTTAATTCTTCTTCTTCTATACCTACTTCCACGGCACCCCCCTTTCTAATTAAACAACAACAACAACAACAACAACAACAACAATAATAATAATAATAATAAAATCATAATAAAAATAAACTAATTAATAATTAAACAAATAGTAGCTAATAATATTTTGATTTAGTTCCCACTCCTATTTATTTTGGGTTTCTAATTTCGTAGGTCCTTAATAATTTTCAAAAAAAATGTTTTACTCATTTCTTTTATCTTTTATTTTACTTGAAATTTTGAAGAATTTCGCGGTTCCTTTCCGGTTCCCCTTAACCTTCATACTTTTCCTATATTCTTTTTGAGGTTTTAATTCCTAGCCCCGGAATAAATCATTCTTAAATCCTCAAAATTTTAAATAAATCATTCTTTAATCCTCGAAAATTTCCGGGGTATTACATTAAGTTTTCGAAACACTCATCAGCGAAAACATACTAAAAAATGGAAAATGAATATCCAGTTTTCGAAACACTAATCGACGAAAACTGATTAAAAAAATAAAAATGAATATAAAGTTTTGGAAACACTAATCGGCGAAAACTGATTAAAAAAATGAAAAATAAATATCAAGTTTTTGAAACACTCATTGGCAAAAACTGATTAAAAAAAGAAAAATAAATATCAAGTTTTTGAAACACTCATTAGCGAAAACTTACCTAAAAAATAAAAATGAATATCACGTTTTTGAAACACTAATCGGCCAAAACTAATTAAGAAAAAGAAAAATGAATATCAAGTTTTCGAAACACTCATCGATGAAAACTAATTAAATAAAGAAAAATGAATATTAAGTTTTCGAAACACTCATCGGCGAAAACTATTTAAGAAAAAAGAAAAAAGAATATTACGTTTTTGAAACACTCAACGGTGAAATATGATTAAAAAATGAAAAATTACTATCAAGTTTTCAAAACACTTATCGGCGAAAACTGATTAAAAAAAATAAATATCAAGTTTTTGAAACATCTATCGGCGAAAACTGATTAAATACAAAAAAATGAATATCACGTTTTCGAAACACTCATCGGCAAAAACCGATTAAGAAAAAGAAAAATGAATATCAAGTTTTTGAAACATTTATCGGCGAAAACAAATTAAATAAAGAAAAATGAATATCATGTTTTCGAAACACTCATCGGCAAAAACTGATTAAGAAAAAGAAAAATGAATATCAAGTTTTCGAAACACTCATCGGGGAAAACTATTTAAAAAAAAAGAAAAAGAAAAATGAATTTTACGTTTTCGAAACACTCATCGGCAAAAACTGATTAAAAAAAAGAAAAATGAATATCAAGTTTTCAAAACTCTCATCGGAGAATACTGATTAAAAAAAAGAAAAATGAATATCAAGTTATGGACCTACGACTACTCTATATGGTTGACTTGGATGTCATTCTAGGTATGGATTGGTTGGCATCATGTCATGCGGTAGTTGACTGTAGGGCGAAGTGTTTGAAATTCAATATGCCGAATGAAGAGCCATTCGTGGTGCGGGGTGATGGTGCTGCACCATATCTGAGTCTAATTTCAGCAATGAAAACTTCCAAGCTACTCGAGAAAGGGTGTAAAGGATATCAGACTTTTGTGAGGGATACTACGAAAGAAGTACTTCCAGCAAATCACGTACCGATGGTTCGGGAGTTTCTTGATGTATTTCCTGACGACTTGCCTGGTTTGCCGCTTGATCGAGAGATTGAATTTGAGATCGAGCTTTTACAGGGTACTCAGCCGATTTCCACACTACCCTACAGAATGGCTCCGAAGGAGTTGAAGGAGCTACAAACGCAATTACAGGAATAGAATTACGAGGCAAAAGACTTGTTGCGCAAGTGAGTGAAACATGTCGATTCACGTTGAATATGCGAGCCGGGGTGGATTTGATGCCCCAATTGGAGTCGTCATGGCATGGGAGGAGCATGGATCATGTCTTAACATATTTCGGACGACATATTGCGATCGTATCTCAGAAACCTTCACGAATTATGAGGCAAAAGACTTGTTGCGCAAGTGAGTGAAACACGTTGATTCGCGTTGTATATACGAACCAGATTAGATTTGATGCCCCAATTGGAGTCGTCATGGCATGGGAGGAGCGTGGATCATGTCTTAACATATTCCAGACGAAAAATGGCGGTCGGATCTCAGAAACCTTCACGAATTACAAGGCAAAAGACTTGTTACGCATGTATGTGAAACACGTCGGTTCGCGTTGTAATTGCGAACCGGATTGGTTTTGATGCCCAATTGTAGTCGTCATGGCATGGGAGGCACGTGGATCATGTCTTAACATATTCCAGAAAATAAATCGTGGTCAGATCTAAGAAACCTTCACAAATTACGAGGCAAAAGACTTGTTGCGCATTTGAGGGAAACATGTCGGTTCGCGTTGTAATTGCGAACCGGAGTGGATTTGATGCTCCAATTGGAGTCGTCATGGCATGGGAGGAGTACGGATCATGTCTTAACATATTCCGGATGAGAAATCGCAGTCGGATCTCAGAAACCTTCACGACTTACGAGGCAAAAGACTTGTTGCGCAAGTGAGTGGAACACGTCGATTCACGTTGTATATGCAAACTAGAGTGGATTTGATGCCCCAATTGGATTCGTCATGGCTTGGGAGGAGCGTGGATCATGTCTTAACATATTCCGGAAGACAAATCACGGACGGATCTCAGAAACCTTCACAAATTACGAGGCAAAAGACTTGTTGCGCATGTGAGGGAAACACGTCGGTTCGCCTTGTAATTGTGAACCGGAGTGGATTTGATGCTCCAATTGGAGTCGTCATGGCATGGGAGGAGCGTGGATCATGTCTTAAAATATTCCGGACGACAAATCGTGGTGGGATCTCAGAAAACTTCATGAATTATGAGGCAAAAGACTTGTTGCGCAAGTGAGTGAAACACGTCAGTTCGCGTTATATTTGCGAACCGTAGTGGCTTTGATGTTCCAATTGGAGTCTTCAAGGCATGGGAGGAGCGTGGATCATGTCTTAACATATTCCGGATGACAAATCGCGGTCGGATCTCAGAAAACTTCACGAATTACGAGGTAAAAGACTTGTTGCTCAAGTGAGTGAAACACGTCGGTTCGCGTTATATTTGCGAACCGGAGTGGATTTGATGCTGGAATTGGATTCGTCAATGCATGGGAGGAGCGTGGATCATGACTTAACATATTATGGATGATAAATCGCGGTCGGATCTCAGAAACCATCACGAATTACGAGGCAAAAGACTTGTTCCGCAAGTGAGTGAAGTATGTAGGTTCGCGTTGTATTTGCGAACCGTAGTGGATTTGATGTTCCAATTGGAGTCTTCAAGGCATGGGAGGAGCGTGGATCATGTCTTAACATATTCTGAACAATAAATTGCGGTCGGATTTCAGAAACCTTCACGAATTACGAGGCAAAAGACTTGTTGCGCAAGTGAGTGAAACACGTCGGTACACGTTGTATATGCCAACCGGTGTGGATTTGATGCTCCAATTGGAGTCGTCAAGGCATGGGAGGAGCATCGATCATGTATTAACATATTCCGGACGACAAATCGCGGATGGATCTCAGAAACTTTCACGAATTACGAGGCAAAAGAGTTGTTGCGCGAGTGAGTGAAACATGTCGGTTCGCGTTGCATATGGGAACCGAAGTGGATTTAATGCTCCAATTGGAGTTTTCAAGGCATGAGAGGAGCATGGATCATGTCTTAACATATTATGGACGCTACGTCGCAGTCGGATCTCAGAAACTTTCACTAATTACGAGGCAATAGACTTGTTGCGCAAGTGAGTGAAACACGTCGGTTCGCGTTGTATTTGCAAACCGGAGTGGATTTTATGTTGGAATTGGAGTCGTCAAGGCTTGGGAGGAGCGTGGGTCATGTCTTAACATATTCTGGATGATAAATCGTGTTCGGATCTCAGAAAACTTCACGAATTAAGAGGCCAAATACTTGTTGCGCAAGTGAGTGAAACACGTCGGTTTGCGTTGTATTTGCGAATCGGGGTGGATTTAATGCTCCAATTGGAGTCGTCTAGGCATGGGAGGAGGGTAGATCATGTCTTAACATATTCTGGATGACAAATCGCCGTCGATACTAAGAATCCTTCACGAAATACGAGGCAAAAGACTTGTTGCGCATGTGAGTGTAACATTTCGGTTCGAGTTGTATATGCGAACCGGAGTGGATTTGATACTCCAATTGAAGTCGTCAAGGCATGGGAGGAGCTTGGATCATGTCTTAACATATTCTAGATGACAAATCGCGGTCGGATCTCAGAAAACTTCAAGATTTACGAGGCAAAAGACTTGTTGCGCAAGTGAGTGAAGTACGTCGGTTCGCTTTGTATTTGCGAACCGGAGTGGATTTGATGCTGGAATTGGAGTCGTCAAGGCATGGGAGGAGCTTGGATCATGTCTTATCTTATTCCGGACAAAAATCGCGATCGATCTTAGAAACCGTCACGAATTACGAGGCGGAAGACTTGTTGCGCAAGTGAGTGAAACACGTGAGTTCGCATTGTATTTGCGAACTGGAATGGATTTGATGCTGGAATTGGAGTCGTCAAGGCATGGGAGGAGCGTGGATCATGTCTTAACATATTTCAGACGATAAATCGCGGTCAGATCTGAGAAACCTTCACGAATTACGAGGCAAAAGAATTGTTCCGCAAGTGAGTTAAGTACGTCGGTTCGCGTTGTATTTGCGAGCCGTAGTGGATTTGATGTTCCAATTGGAGTTTTCAAGGCATGGGCGGAGCGTAGATCATGTCTTAACATATTTCGGACGAAAAATCATGGTCCGATCTCAGAAACCTTCACGACTTACGAGGCAAGAGACTTGTTGCGCAGGTGAGTGAAACACGTCGGTTCGCGTTGCATATGCGAACCGTAGTGGATTTGATGTTCCAATTGGAGTCGTCAAGGCATGGGAGGAGCGTTGATCATGTCTTAACATATTTCGGATGAGAAACCGTGGTCGGATCTCAGAAACCTTCACGAATTACGATTCAAAAGATTGTTGCGCAAGTGAATAAAACACGTCGGTTCGCGTTGTAGTTGCGGACCGGAGAGCATTTGATGCTGGAATTGGAGTCGTCAAGGAATGGGAGGAGCGTGGATCATGTCTTAACAAATTTCGGACGACAAATCGCGGTCAGATCTCAAAAACCTTCACGAATTACGAGGCAAAAGACTTGTTGTGCAAGTGAATGAAACATTTGGGTTCGCGTTGTATTGGCGAAGCGTAATGGATTTCATGTTCCAATTGGAGTCGTCAAGGCATGGGAGGAACGTGGATCATTTCTTATCATATTCCAGATGATAAATCGCAGACGGATCTCAAAAGCCTTCAAGAATTACGAGGTAAAAGACTTGTTGCGCAAGTGAGTGAATTACGTCGGTTCGCGTTGTATTTGCGAATCGAAGTGGATTTGATGCGCCAATCGGACTCGTCATGCCATGGGAGGAGCATGGATCATGTGTTAACATATTTCGGACAACAAATCGTGGTCGGATCTCAGAAACCTTCACGAATTACGAAGAAAAGACTTGTTGCGCAAGTGAGTGAAACACATCGGTTCGTGTTGTATTTGCGAACCAGAGTGGATTTGATGCTGGAATTGGAGTCGTCAAAGCTTGGGAGGAGCGTGCATCATGTCTTAAAATATTCTGGACGAAAAATCGTGGTCGGATCTCAGAAACCTTCACGAATTACGAGGCAAAAGACTTGTTCCGCAAGTGAGTGAATTACATCGATTAGCGTTGTATTTGCGAACCGTAGTGGATTTCATGATCCAATTTGAGTCGTCAAGGCATGGGAGGAGCGTGAATCATGTCTTAACATATTTCGGACGACAAATCACGGTCGGATCTCAGAAACTTTCACTAATTACGAGGCAAAATACTTGTTCCGCAAGTAAGTGAAGTACGTCGGTTAGCTTTGTATTTGCGAACCGGAGTGGATTTGATGGTCCAATTGGAGTCGTCAAGGCATGGGAGGAGTGTGGATCATGTCTTAACATATTCTCGATGAGAAATTGCAGTTGGATCTCAGAAATCTACACAAATTATGAGGCAAAAGACTTGTTGCACAAGTGAGAGAAACACGTCGGTTCGCGTTGTATTTGCGAACGATAGTGGACTTGATGGTCCAATTGGAGTCGTCATGGTATGGGAGGAGCGTGGATCATGTCTTAACATATTCTGGATGACAAATCGCGGACGGATCATAGAAATATTCACGAATTACGAGGCAAAAGACTTGTTGCGCAAGTGAGTAAAACACGTCGGTTCGTGTTGCATATGGGAACCAGAGTGGATTTGATGCGCCAATTAGACTCGTCATGACATGGGAGGAGCGTGGAACTTGTCTTAACATATTTTGGACAACAAATTGCGGTCGGATCTCAGAATCCTTCACGAATTACGAAGCAAAAGACTTGTTTCGCAAGTGAGTGAAACACGTCGGTTTGCGTTGTATTTGCGAACCGGAGTGGATTTGATGCTTGAATTGGAGTCGTTAAGGCATGGGAGGAGCGTGGATCATGTCTTAACATATTCCGGATGATAAATCGCGGTCAGATCTCAGAAACATTCAAGAATTACGAGGCAAAAGACTTGTTGTGCAACTGAGTGAAACACGTCTGTTCGCGTTGTATTTGTGAACCGTAGTGATTTTGATGTTCAATTGGACTCGTCAAGGCATGGGAGGAGTGTGGATCATGTCTTAAGATTTTCTGGATGACTAATCATGGTCGGATCACGGAAATCTTCACGAATTACAAGGCAAAAGACTTGTTGCGCAAGTGAGTGAAACACGTCGGTTCGCGTTGCATATGCGAATCGGAGTGGATTTGATGGTCCAATTGGACTCGTCATGCCATGGGAGGAGCGTGGATCATGTCTCAACATATTCCGAACGACAAATCGTGGTCAGATCTCAGAAACCTTCACGAATTACGAAGCGAAAGAGTTGTTGCGCAAGTGAGTGAAATACGTCATTTCGCATTGTATTTGGGAACCGGAGTGGATTTAATCCTGGAATTAGAGTCGTCATGGCATTGGAGGAGCTTGGATCATGTCTTAACATATTCCGGACGACAAATCACGGTTGGGTCTCAGAAACCTTAACGAATTACGAGGCAAAAGTCTTGTTGCGCAAGTGGGTGAAACACGTCGGTTCGCGTTGTATATGTTAACTGGAGTGGATTTAATGTTGGAATTGGAGTCGTCATGGCATGGAAGGAATGTGGATCATGTCTTAACATATTCTGGACGACAAATCACAGTCGAATCTCAGAAACCTTCACGAATTACGAGGCAAAAGACTTGTTTTGCAAGTGAGTGAAACACGTCGGTTCGCGTTGTATTTGTGAAGCGTAGTGGATTTGATGCTCCAATTGGAGTCGTCAAGGCATGAGAGGAGCGTGGATCATGTCGTAACATATTTCGGACGGTAAATCGCGGTCAGATCTCAGAAAACTTCACGAATTACGAGGCAAAAGACTTGTTGCGCAAGTGAGTAAAACACGTCGGTTCGCTTTGTATTTGCGTACCGTAGTGGATTTGATGTTCGAATTGGAGTTTTCAAGGCATGGGAGGAGTGTGGATCAAGTCTTAACATATTCCGGACGATAAATTGTGGTTGGATCTCAGAAACCTTCACGAATTACGAGGCAAAAGACTTGTTGCGCATGTGAGTGAAACACGTTGATTCCCATTGTATTTGCAAACCAAAGTGGATTTGATGCCTGAATTGGATTTGTCAAGGCATGGGAGGAGCGTGGATCAAGTCTTGACATATTCTGGACGTCAAATCGCGGTCGGATCTCAGAACCCTTCACGAATTACAAGGCAAAAGACTTCTTGCGCAAGTGAGGGAAACACGTCGGTTACCGTTGTATTTGCGAACTGGAGTGGATTTGATGCTGGAATTGGAGTCGTCAAGGCTTGGGAGGAGCGTGGATCATGTCTTAACATATTCCGGATGACAAATCGTGGTCGGATCTCTGAAACCTTCACGAATTACAAGGTAAAAGACTTGTTGCGCAAGTGAGTAAAACACGTCGGTTCGCTTTGTATTTGGGTACCGAAGTGGATTTGATGTTCGAATTGGAGTCGTCAAGGCATGGGAGGAGTTTGGATCATGTCTTAACATATTCTGGATGACAAATCGCAGTCGGATCTCAGAAACCTTCACGAATTACGAAGCAAAAGACTTGTTGCGCAAGTGAGTGAAACACGTCGTTTCTCGTTGCATATGCGAACCGAAGTGGATTTGATGCTCCAATTCCAGTCGTCATGCCATGGGAGGAGCGTGGATCATGTTTTAACATATTCCGGACGATAAATCGCGGTCGGATCTCATAAACCTTCACGAATTACGAGGCAAAAGACATGTTGCACAAGTGAGAGCAACACGTCGGTTCGCGTTGTACATGCGAATCAGAGTGGATTTGATATTCGAATTGGATTCATCAAGGCTTGGGAGGACCGTGGATCAAGTATTAACATATTTTGGATGATAAATCATGGTTGGATCTCAGAAACCTTCACGTATTACGAGGCAAAAGACTTGTTGCGCAATTGAGTGAAACACGTCCATTCGCGTTGTATTTGCAAATCAGAGTGGATTTGATTTTCTAATTGGAGTCATCAAGACATGGGAGGACCATCGATCATGTCTTAACATATTCCGGACGAAAAATCGCGGTCGGATGTCAGAAACCTTCATGAATTACGAGGCAAAAGACTTGTTGCGCAAGTGAGTGAAACACGTCGCTTCGCGTTGTATTTGCGAACCGTAGTGAATTTGATGTTCCAATTAGAGTCGTCAAGGCATGGGAGGCGTGTGGATCATATCTTAACATATTCCGAACGACAAATCGCGGTTGGATCTCAGAAACCTTCATGAATTACGAGGCAAAAGACTTGTTGCGCAATTGAGTGAAACACGTCGGTTCGCGTTGTATTTGCGAACTGGAGTGGATTTGATGCTAGAACTGGATTCGTCAAGGCATGGGAGGAGCGTGGATCATGTCTTAACATATTCCGGACGACAAATCGCGGTGGATCTCAGAAAAAATCACAAACTACGAGGCAAAAGACTTGTTCTACAAGTGAGTGAAACACGTCGGTTCGCGTTGTATTTTCGAACCGGAGTGGATTTGATGTTCCAATTGTATTCGTTAAGGCATGGGAGGAGAGTGGATCATGTCTTAACATATTCCGAATGACAATACACAGTCGGATCTTATAAAATATTACGAATTAAGAGGCAAATCCCTTATTGTACAAGTGAGTGGTACACATCGGTTCGCATTCTATTTGTAAACCGTACTGGATTTGATGCTAGAATTGGAGTCGTCAGGGCATGGGGGGAGCGTCTATCACGGCATAAAATATTTTGAATGATAAATCACGGTTGCATCTCAAAAACCTTCACGAATTTTGAGGCAAAATACTTCTTCCCCAAGTGAGTGAAACACGTCAATTCGCGTTGTATTTGCGAACCGGAGTGGATATCATGTCTTAACATATTCCGAACGATAAATCGCGGTCGGATCTTAGAAACCTTCACAAATTATGAGGCAAAAGACTTGTTGCGCAAGTTAGTGAAACACGTCGGTTCGCGTTGCATATGCGAACCGGAGTGTATTTGTTGCTCCAATTCGAGTCGTCATGCCATGGGAAGGGAGCGTGGATCATGTCTTAACATATTCTGGATGATCAATCACGGTCGGATCTCAGAAACCTTCACGAATTACGAGGCAAAAGACTTGTTCTGCAAGTGAGTGAAACACGTCGGTTCGCGTTGTATTTGCGTACCGTAGTAGATTTGATGTTCGAATTGGAGTCGTCAAGGCATGGGAGGAGTGTGGATCATGTCTTAACATATTCTGGATGACAAATCACGGTCGGATCTCAGAAACCTTCCCGAATTACGATGCAAAAGACTTGTAGCGCAAGTGAGTGAAACACGTCGGTTCTCGTTGCATATGCGAACCGAAGTGGATTTGATGTTCCAATTAGAGTCGTCATGCCATGGGAGGAGCTTGGATCATGTCTTAACATATTCTGGACAATAAATCGCGGTCGGATCTCAGAAACCTTCTCAAATTACGAAGCAAAAGACTTGTTGCGCAAGTGAGTGAAACACGTCGGTTCGGGTTGTATTTGCGAACCGGAGTGGATTCGATGCTCCAATTGGAGTCGTAATGGCATGGGAGAAGCTTTGATCATGTCTTATCATATTCTAGATGAAAAATTGCGGTCGGATCTCAGAAACCTTCATGAATTACGAGGCAAAAGACTTGTTGCGCATGTGAGTGAAAGACGTCGGTTTGCTTTGTATTTGCGAACCGTAGTAGATTTGATGTTCCAATTGGAGTCGTCAAGGCATGGGAGGGGCGTGGATCATGTATTAACTTATTCCGGACGACAAATCGCGGTCGGATGTCAGAAACCTTCATGAATTACGAGGCAAAAGACTTGTTGCGCAAGTGAGTGAAACACGTCGCTTCGCGTTGTATTTGCGAACCGGAGTGGATATGATGCTGGAATTGGATTTGTCAAGGCATGGGAGGAGCGTGGATCACGTATTAACATATTCCGGACGACAAATCGCGATTGGATCTTAGAAACCTTCCTGAATTACAAAGCAAAAGACTTATTGCGCAAGTGAGTGAAACACTACGGTTCGCGTTGTATTTGCGAACCGGAGTGGTTTTGATTCTGGAATTGGATTCGTCAAGGCATGGGAGGAGCGTGGATCATGTCTAAACATTTTTTGGACGATAAATCGCGGTCAGATCTCAAAAACCTTCACGAATTACGAGGCAAAAGACTTGTTGCGCAAGTGAGTGAAACACGTCGGTTCGTGTTGTATTTGCGAACCGGAGTGGATTTGATGCTGGAATTGGAGTCGTCAAGGCATGGTGATACGAGCACAGAAGGCAATGGTAGAGTTAGAATAATCAAGGAGTCACTGAAGGAGCTTATGGAAGAGACTTGGACAAATCAAATAGCTAGTGGGCCGTCAATTGTTGTTGAATGAATTTTGATTGAGTGTGTTTTCTTCATGGAAACTTCTATGTGTGTGTTCAAGTGAGGATGGATTTCTTTGCTTGTTGCATCAAGAGATGGAATCTACTTATCAAAGGTTAGTTTATCTTTGTGGCGTTTATTCCTTCTCTTTCTTTTAGCTCTATTATCTGTGTTTCTAAGAACGGGTTTCTTAGGGGTTCAGTAGGGCGGGTGTTTATTCTAAGGTTTGGCTTGTTTCAAAGCGTGTGTTGGCGTTTTAGTCTCGATCATAGGCTAGGGTTCCGCATCATTTGGCATCAGAGCTTGACATTAGATAAATTCCTATTTATCTTTTAAATTTGGTTAACTAGTAGTGTTTTGTCCTATAATTTTGTTTTCTTCTACCAAAACAAAAAACAAAAAATTGTTGATATTGTTTTGTGTATTTTTTTATATTGTTCATTTGTTCTAGTGTTGAAAAAAAAAAGAGAAACGCAAAAAAAAGAGAGAAGAAAGTAGTGCACAAAAAAATACTCAAAAAAAAAGAAAAGAAAGTAGTGCAAAAAAAAAGTTAGCTGAAAGCAAAAAAAAAAGTGAGCAGCACGTTACTTTGGCATGTGGAATGATTTGGCGTTAAAATTTGATTCCAATTATCAAAATTGTGAGCAACAAAATTGGAGGAAACTAATCTACTTTTGATTGGAGATTTAATCAACTGTTAATTTGCCTTGTGTCAAAACTTGATCCCTAAGCTTGGTGGTGATTAGTTAGCTCTTAAATTTGATTGTGCTTACTTGATTTTTTAGTTTGGGGTTAATTCCATTTTTTTTTTCAAAATTGGACATACCCTTTCGGTTAGACCAATTCTTCTTTGATTTATTTTATCCTGTCGTATTATTTTCAATCTTGGGTTCCATTTTTTTCTTAGCCCAATTTGCCTCTAATTACATTAGTAAGTAGCATTTGCATTCATTTACTTATCTTGAATTTCTCACATAACATACATCCTTACTCGTGTGTTATTTCTGTTTCTTTTGTTTATCACTTTAATTTTCCTCTAGCATTGCATTGTTTTCCATTCTTGTTTAGGCTTATCCTTGTATTCTTGTAAATTTCTACTTGGGTGAATTTATCTTTAAATGAGTGGATTGGGTTCTGAAGTACAACTTGCAAAGGTAATCTTGAGTGGTAAAAGGCATATAAAGGTGAGACTAAAAGAGGGTAAAAGCCATAACTGAGTGCTAACACGAGTGTCACATTTGTTTGAGTGTAAACACGTGAGAGAGTGAATTGGTGAGGCTATTTTATTTGCTAACATTTTCTTGCAAATTTCTAAATGAATAATAGCAAAGAAAGAGATGGACTTGAACAAGGAGCGACTGTTTATACCATGAATGTTATGATGAAGATGTTTGATAGGATGGAGTCAAAGTTAAGTAAAGTGAATAATCAAATGAAAAGATTGGAGCAAAATTGTCTTGCAAATACTAAAAGCATTGCAAATGGAGCTGGTGATTTTAATAAATTGTTTGAGAAAATGTTTGAAGATGGTAATTTGAAAATGCGGGAAGAAAGACATGACATGAAGAGTAGAAGCTTGAATTCTACTAAAAAGAGAATTCCTACTTTTAGATGAATCAATGATGGTGCTGAATATTTGAAATGAGATAAGGAGGTTGAAATGATATTTTCACGTCATAACTACTCTGAAGAAAAGAAAGTTAGACTAGCTTATTTTGCATTTGTTGACTATGCAATTATTTGGTGGGATGGATTAGAGAACTTAAGGAATCTATATGCTGAAGATCCTATTGCCACATGGGATGAGATGAAAATGGTAATGAGAAAAAGGTTTGCTTCTTCTCACTTTGAAAAGTTATCTATTGTAGAGGATTATCCAAAGAAGTTGGAGTTTGACAAAAGTGAAAAAGAAGTTAAATCTCACTTTGAGGTTTCTGAGCATAATGAGTATGTTGAGAGTGTTGTGGATCAAGTCTTAACATATTCCAGACGACAAATCGCGATCGGATCTAAGAAACCTTCACGAATTACGAGGCAAAAGACTTGTTGCGCAAGTGAGTGAAACACGTCGGTACGCGCTGTATTTGCGAACCGGAGTGGATTTGATGCCGGAATTGGAGTCGTCATGGCACGGGAGGAGCGTGGATCATGTCTTAACATATTCCAGACGAAAAATCTCGGTCGGTTCTCAGAAACCTTCACGAATTACGAGGCAAAAGACTTGTTGCGCAAGTGAGTGAAACACGTCGGTTCGCGTTGTATTTGCGAACTGTAGTGGAATTGATGTTCCAATTGGAGTCGTCAAGGCATGTGAGGAGCGTGGATCATGTCTTAACATATTCCGGATGATAAATCGTGGTCGGATCTCAGAAACCTTTACGAATTACGAGGCAGAAGATTTGTTGCGAAAGTGAGTGAAACACGTCGGTTCGCATTGCATATGCGAACCAGAGTGGATTTGATGCTCCAATTGGAGTCGTCATGCAATGGGAGGAGCGTGGATCATCTCATAACATATTTCAGACGAGAAATCGCGGCCGGATATCAGAAACCTTCACGAATTAGGAAGCAAAAGACTTGTCGCGCAAGTTAATGGAACACGTAGATTCGTGTTGTATTTGCGAACCGGAGAGGATTTGATGCTGGAATTGGAGTCGTCAAGGCATGGGAGGAGCGTGGATCATGTCTTAACATATTCCGGATGACAAATCGGGATCGGATCTCAGAAAACTTCACAAATTACGAGGCAAAAGACTTGTTGCGCAAGTGAATGAAACACGTCAGTTCGCGTTGTATTTGCGAACTGGAGTGGATTTGATGCTGGAATTGGAGTCGTCAAGGCATGGGAGGAGCGTGGATCATGTCCTAAAATATTTCGGATGACAGATCGCGGTCGGATCTAAGAAACCTTCACGAATTACGAGCCAAAAGACTTGTTCCGCAAGTGAGTGAAATACGTCGGTCCGCGTTGTATTTGCGAACCGTAGTGGATTTTATGTTCCAATTAGAATCGCCAAGGCGTGGGAGGAGCGTGGATTATTTCTTAACATATTCCGGACGACAAATCGTGGTTGGATCTCAGAAACCTTCACGAATTACGAGGCAAAAGACTTGTTGCGCAAGTGAGTGAAACACGTTAGTTGGCGTGGCATATGTGAACCGGAGTGGATTTCAAGCTCCAATTGGAGTCGTCAAGGAATGGGAGGAGTGTGGATCATGTCTTAACATATTTCGGACAATAAATCGCCGTCGGATCTCAGAAACCTTCACGAATTACGAGCCAAAAGACTTGTTGCACAAGTGAGTAAAGCACGTCGGTTCGCGTTGTATTTGCGAACCGTAGTGGATTTGATGTTCCAATTGGAGTCTTCAAGGCATGGGAGGAGCGTGGATCATGTCTTAAAATATTCCGAATAACAAATCGCGGTCGGATCTCAGAAAACTTCACAAATTACGAGGCAAAAGACGTGTTCTGCAAGTGAGTCAAGTACGTCGGTTCGCGTTGTATTTGCGAACCGTAGTGGATTTGATGTTCCAATTCGAGTCGTCAAGGCACGGGCGGAGCGTGGATAATGTCTTAACATATTCCGGACGAAAAATCATGGTCGGATCTCGAAAACCTTGACGAATTACGAGGCAAAAGACATGTTGCGCAAGTGAGTGAAACACGTCGGTTCGCGTTGTATTTGCGAACCGTGTTGGATTTGATGTTCCAATTGGAGTCGTCAAGGCATGGGAGGAGCGTGGATCATTTTTTAACATATTCCGGACGTCAAATCGTGGTCGGATCTCAGAAAACTTCACGAATTACGAGGCAAAAGACTTGTTGCCAAGTCAGTGAAACACGCCGATTCGCGTTACATATCCGAATCGGAGTGGATTTGATGCTCAAATTGGAGTCGTCATGCCATGGGAGGAGCGTGGATCATGTCTTAACATATTCCGGACGATAGATCGTGGTCGGATCTCAGAAACCTTCACGAATTACGAGGCAAAAGACTTGTTGCGCAAGTGAGTGAAACACGTCGGTTCATGTTGTATTTGCGAACCAGAGTGGATTTGATGCTGGAATTGGATTTTTCAGGACATGGGAGGAGCGTGGATCATGTCTTAACATATTCTGGACGACAAATCGTGGTCGAATTTCAGAAAAATTCATGAATTACGAGGCAAAATATTTGTTGCGCAAGTGAGTGAAACACGTCGGTTCGTGTTGCATAAGCGAACTAGAGTGGATTTGATGCTCCAATTGGAATCTTCAAGCCTTGGGAGGAGCGTGGATCATGTCTTAACATATTCCAGACGATCAATCGCGGTCAGATCTCAAAAACCTTTACGAATTACGAGGGAAAAGACTTCTTGCGCAAGTGAGTGAAACACGTCGGTTCGTGTAGTATTTGTGAACCAGAGTGGATTTGATGCTGGACTTGGATTCGTCAAGGCATGGGAGGAGCGTGGATCATGTCTTAAGATATTCTGAACGACAAATCGCGGTCGGATCTCAGAAAACTTCACGAATTACGAAGAAAAAGACTTGTTGCGCAAGTGAGTGAAACACGTCGGTTCGCGTTGCATATGCAAACCGGAGTGGATTTGATGCTCAAATTAGAGTCGTCATGCCTTTGAAGGAGCGTGGATCATGTCTTAACAAATTCCGGATGATAAATCGCATTCGGATCTCAGAAACCTTCCCGAATTATGAGGCAAAAGACTTGTTGCGCAAGTGGGTGAAACACGTCGGTTCGGGTTGTATTTGCTAACCAGAGTGGATTTGATGCTGGAATTTGATTCTTCAAGGCATGGAAGGAGCGTGGATCTTGTCTTAACATATTCCGGACGACAAATTGCGGTCGGATCTTAGAAATCTTCATGAGTTACGAGGCAAAAGACTTGTTGCGCAAGTGAGTGAAACACATCGGTTCCCGTTGCATATGCGAACCGGAGTGGATTTCATGCTGGACTTGGATTCGTCAAGGCATGGGAGGAGCATGGATCATGTCTAAGTTATTCCAGATGACAAATCGCGGTCGGATCTCAGAAAACTTCACGAATTACGAGGCAAAAGACTTGTTGCGCAAGTGAGTGAAACACGTCGGTTCGCGTTGTATTTGCTAATCGGAGTGGATTTGATGCTGGAATTGGAGTCGTCGTGGCATGGGAGGAGCGTGGATCATGTCCTAACATATTCCGAATGACAAATCGTGGTCAGATCTCAGAAACCTTCAAGAATTACGAGGCCAAATACTTGACGTACAAGTGATTGAAACAGATCGGTGCGCATTGTATTTGTAAGCCGGACTGGATTTGATGGTCCAATTGGAGTCGTCATTACATGGGAGGAGCGTCGATCATGACTTAACATATTTTGGACGACAAATTGCTGTTAGATCTCATAAACCTTCATGAATTACGAGGCAAAAGACTTGTTGCGCAAGTCAGGGAAACACGTCGGTTCGCGTTGGATATGCAAACCGGAGTGGATTTGATGCTCAAATTAGAGTCGTCATGCCTTTGGAGGAGCGTGGATCATCTCTTAACGTCGGTTCGCGTTGTATTTGCGAACCGAACTTGATTTAATGCTGGAATTGGAGTCGTCAAGGCATGGGAGGAGCGTGGATCATGTCTTAACTTATTCCGGATGAAAAATCGCGGTCGGATGTCAGAAACCTTCACGAGTTACGAGGCAAAAGACTTGTTGCGCAAGTGAGTGAAACACGTCGGTACGCGTTGTATTTGGGAACCGTAGTGGATTTGATGTTCCAATTGGAGTCGTCAATGCATGGGAGGAGCGTGGATCGTGTCATAAGAAAAATGAATATCACGTTTTTGAAACACTAATCGGCGAAAACTATTTAAAATAAATAAATAAATAAATATTACGTTTTCGAAACATTCGTCGGCGAAAAATGATTACAAAATAAAAAATGAATATCAAGTTTTCGAAACACTCATCGGCGAAGACTGATTAAAAAAAAAAGAAAAATAAATATCAAGTTTTCGAAACACTCATTGATGAAAACTGATTAAAAAATATAAAAATTAATATAATGATTTTGAAACACTCAACCTCGAAAACTGATTAAAAATAGAAAAAAAAAATCAAGTTTTCGAAACACTTATCGTCGAAAACTGATTAAAAAATATAAATGAATATCAAGTTTTCGAAAAACTCATCGGCGAAAACTAATTAAAAAAAATAAAAATGAATGTCAAGTTTTCGAAACACTGCTCGGTGAAAACTGATTACAAAAAGAAAAATGAATATTAAGTTTTCGAAACACTCATCGACGAAAACTGATTAAAATAAATAAAAATAAATACCAATTTTTCGAAACAATCATCGCCGAAAACTGATTAAAAAATGAAAATGAATATCAAGTGTCCGAAGCACTCATCGGCGAAAACTGATTAAAAAAAGAAAAATGAATATCAAGTTTTCGAAACATTCATCGGCGAAAAATGATAAAAAAGAAGAAAAATAAATATCAAGTTTTCACAACACTCATCGGCGAAAACTGATTAAAAAAAAGAAAAATGGATATAAAAAATGATTAAAATGAAAAATGACTATCAAGTTTTCAAAACACTAATCGGCGAAAACTGATTAAAAAAATAAAAATGAATATCAAGTTTTCAAAACACTTATCGGCAAAAACTAATTAAAAAAATTAAAAATGAATATAAAGTTTTCGAAACACTTATCGGCGAAAACTTATTAAAAAAAAATAAAAATCAAGTTTTCGAAACACTCATCGGCAAAAATTGATTAAAAAAAGAAAAATGAATATGAAGTTTTCGAAACACTTATCAGGGAAAACTTACTAAAAAAAAGAAAAATGAATATCCAGTTTTCGAAATACTAATCGGCGAAAACTGATTAAAAAAAACTAAAATGAACATAAAGTTTTTTGAAAACTCATCGGCGAAAACTAATTAAAAATAGAAAAAGAATATCAAGTTTTCGAAACACTCATCCGCGAAAAATGATTAAAAAAAGAAAAATAAATATCATGTTTTCGAAACACTCATGAGCGAAAACTTATTTAAAAAAGAAAAATAAATATCATGTTTTTGAAACACTCATCGACGAAAACTGGCTAAAAATAAATATTACGTTTTCGAAACATTCGTCAGCGAAAAATGATTAAAAAATAAAAAATGACTATCAAGTTTTCGAAACACTCATCGACGAAAACTGATTAAAAAAAAGAAAAATAAATATCAAATTTTCGAAACACTCATCGATGAAAACTGGCTAAGAAAAATAAAAATGAATATAAAGTTTTTGAAACACTCAACCTCGAAAACTGATTAAAAATAGAAAAAAATATATCAAGTTTTCGAAACACTAATCGACAAAAACTGATTAAAAAAGGAAAATGAATATCAAGTTTTCGAAACACTCATCGGCGAAAACTGATTAAAAAAATAAAAAAAGAATGTCAAGTTTTCGAAACACTCCTCGGCGAAAACTGATTAAAAAAAGAAAAATGAATATAAAGTTTTCGAAACACTCATTGACGAAAACTGATTAAAAAAATAAAAATAAATACCAATTTTTCGAAACACTCATCGCTGAAAACTGACTAAAAATAAAAATGTATATGAAGTTTTCGAAACACTTATCGGCGAAAACTAATTAAAAAAAGAAAAATGAATATCAAGTTTTCGAAACACTCATCGGCGAAAAATGATAAAAAAAGAAAAATAAATATCAAGTTTTCGAAACACTCATCGGCGAAAATTGATTAAAAAAAGAAAAATGAATATCAAGTTTTCGAAACACTCATCGGCGAAAAAAGATAAAAAAAGAAAAATAAATATCAAGTTTTCGAAATACTCATCGGCGAAAATTGATTAAAAAAAGAAAAATGAATATCAAGTTTTTGAAACACACATCGGTCAAAACTAATTAAATAAAGAAAAATGAATATCACATTTTCGAAACACTCATCGGCGAAAACTGATTAAAAAAAGAAAAATGAATATCAAGTTTTCGTAACACTAATCGGCAAAAACTAATTAAAAAAAGGAAAATGAATATCAAGTTTTCGAAACACTCCTTGGCGAAAACTGATTAAAAAAAGGAAAATAAAGATCAAGTTTTCGAAACACTCATCGACGAAAACGGATTAAAAAAAATAAAAATAAATACCCATTTTTCGAAACACTCATCGGCAAAAACTGATTAAAAAAGGAAAATGAATATCAAGTTTTCAAAACACTAATCGGCGAAAACTGATTAAAAAAATAAAAATAAATATCAAGTTTTCGAAACCCTCATTGGGGAAAAATGATTAAAAAAAGAAAAATAAATATCAAGTTTTCGAAACACTTATCGGCGAAAAATGATTAAAAAAATGAAAATGAATATCAAGTTTTCGAAACACTCATCGGAGAAAACGAATTAAATAAGGAAAAATGAATATCACGTTTTCGAAACATTCATCGGCGAAAACTGATTAAGAAAAAGAAAAATAAATATCAAGTTTTCGAAACACTCATCGGCGAAAACTATTTAAAAAAAAGAAAAATGAATATTACGTTTCGAAACACTCATCGACGAAAACTGATTAAAAAAAGAAAAATAAATATCAAGTTTTCAAAACACTCATCGGCGAAAAATGATTAAAAAAAGAAAAACGAATATCAAGTTTTCAAAACACTCATCGGCGAAAATTGATTTAAAAAAAGAAAAACGAATATCAAGTTTTCAAAACACTCATCGGCGAAAATTGATTTAAAAAAAGAAAAATGAATATCAAGTTTTCGAAAACACTCATCGGCGAGAACTAATTAAAAAAATGAATATCAAGTTTTCGAAACACTAATCGGAAAAAACTGATTAAAAAAAGCAAAATGAATATCAAGTTTTCGAAACCCTCATCGGCGAAAATTGATTAAAAAAAGAAAAATGAATATAAAAAATGATTAAAAAATGAAAAATGACTATCAAGTTTTCGAAACACTCATCGGCGAAAACTGATTAAAAAAAATAAAATGAATATAAAGTTTTCAAAACACTTATCGACGAAAACTAATTAAAAAAAGAAAAAAGAATATGAAGTTTTCGAAACACTTATCAGCGAAAACTTACTAAAAAAAGAAAAATGAATATCCAGTTTTCGAAATACTCATCGTCGAAAACTGATTAAAAAAATTAAAACGAATATAAAGTTTCTGAAACACTCATCGGCGAAAACTGATTAAAAATAGAAAAAGAATATCAAGTTTTCGAAACACTCATTGGCGAAAAATGATTAAAAAAAGAAAAATGAATATCAAGTTTTCGAAACACTCATGAGCGAAAACTTATTAAAAAAAGAAAAATAAATATCAAGTTTTTGAAAGACTCATCGGCGAAAACTGATTAAAAAACAGAAAAATGAATATCAAGTTTTCGAAACACTCATCGGCGAAAAATGATTAAAAAAAGAAAAATGAATATCACGTTTTCGAAACACTAATCGGCGAAAACTATTTAAACAAAAAGAAAAATGAATATTACGTTTTCGAAACATTCGTCGGCGAAAAATGATTAAAAAATAAAAAATGACTATCAAGTTTTCGAAACACTAATCGACGAAAACTGATTAAAAAGAAAAATAAATATCAAGTTTTCGAAACACTCATCGACGAAAACTGATTAAAAAAAGTAAAAATGAATATAAAGTTTTTGAAACACTTAACCTCAAAAACTGATTAAAAATAGAAAAAAAATATCAAGTTCTCGAAACACTCATCGGCGAAAACTGATTAAAAAAGGAAAATGAATATCAAGTTTTCGAAACACTCATCGGTGAAAACTAATTAAGAAAATAAAAATGAATGTCAAGTTTTCGAAACACTCCTCGGCGAAAACTGATTAAAAAAAGAAAAATGAATATCAAGTTTTCGAAACACTCATCGACGAAAACTGATAAAAAAATAAATAAATACCAATTTTTTGAAACACTCATCGCCGAAAACTGATTAAAAAGTGAAAATGAATATCAAGTTTTCGAAACACTCATCGGCGAAAACTGATTAAAAAAAGAAAAATAAATATCAAGTTTTCGAAACAATCATCGGCGAAAAATGATAAAAAAAGAAAAATAATTATCAAGTTTTCGAAACACTCATCGGCGAAAAATGATAAAAAAAAGAAAAATGAATATCAAGTTTTTGAAACACACATCGGTCAAAACTAATTAAATAAAGAAAAATGAATATCTCGTTTTCGAAACACTCATCAACGAAAAATGATTAAAAAAAGAAAAATGAATATCAAGTTTTCGAAACACTCCTCGGCGAAAACTGAGTAAAAAAAGACAAATAAATATCAAGTTTTCGAAACACTCATCGGTAAAAAATGATTAAAAAAGACAAATGAATATCAAGTTTTTGAAAAACACATCGGTCAAAACTAATTAAATAAAGAAAAATGAATATCACGTTTTCAAAACACTCATCGGCGAAAACCGATTAAAAAGGAAAAATGAATATAAAAAATGAAAAATGACTATCAAGTTTTCGAAACACTAATCGACAAAAACTGATTAAAAAAAAAGAAAAATGAATATCAAGTTTTCGACACACTCATCGGTGAAAACTGGTTAAAAAAAATAAAAATGAATATAAAGTTTTTGAAACACTTATTGGCGAAAGCTGATTAAAAAAAGAAAAATGAATATCAAGTTTTCGAAACACTCTCGGTGAAAACTAAATAAATAAAGAAAAATGAATATCACGTTTTGGAAACATTTATCGGCGAAAACTGATTAAGAAAAAGAAAAATGAATATGAAGTTTTTGAAGCAGTCATCAGCGAAAACTATTTTAAAAAAAAGAAAAATGAATATCAAGTTTTCGAAACACTCGTCGGCGAAAACTGATTAAAAAAAAGAATAACGAATATCAAGTTTTCAGAACACTCATCGACGAAAATTGATTAAAAAAAGAAAACTGAATATCAAGTTTTCGAAAATACTCATCGGCGAGAACTGGTTAGAAAAAAGAAAAATGAATATAAAAAATGATTAGAAAACGAAAAATGATTATCAAGTTTTCGAAACACTCATCGGTGAAAACTGATTAAAAAAAAGAAAAATAAATGAATAGTTTTCGAAACACTCATCGGCGAAAACTGATTAAAAAAAATAAAAATGAATATGAAGTTTTCGAAACACTTATCGGCAAAAACTGATTAAAAAAAGAAAAATGAATATCAAGTTTTCGACACACTCATCGGTGAAAACTGGTTAAAAAAAAGAAAAATGAATATAAAGTTTTTGAAACACTTATTGGCGAAAACTGATTAAAAAAAGAAAAATGAATATCAAGTTTTCGAAACACTCTCGGTGAAAACTAAATAAATAAAGAAAAATGAATATCACGTTTTCGAAACATTTATCGGCGAAAACTGATTAAGAAAAAGAAAAATGAATATGAAGTTTTCGAAGCACTCATCAGCGAAAACTATTTTAAAAAAAAGAAAAATGAATATCAAGTTTTCGAAACACTCGTCGGCGAAAACTGATTAAAAAAAAGAATAACGAATATCTAGTTTTCAGAACACTCATCGACAAAAACTGATTAAAAAAAGAAAACTGAATATCAAGTTTTCGAAAATACTCATCGGCGAGAACTGGTTAGAAAAAAGAAAAATGAATATAAAAAATGATTAAAAAACGAAAAATGATTATCAAGTTTTCGAAACACTCATCGGCGAAAACTGATTAAAAAAAATAAAAATGAATATGAAGTTTTCGAAACACTTATCGGCGAAAACTGATTAAAAAAAGAAAAATGAATATCAAGTTTTCGAAACACTCATCGGTGAAAAATTATTAAAAAAGAAAAAAGAATATCAAGTTTTTGAAACACTCATCGACCAAAACTAATTAAAACAGAAAATTGAATATTAAGTTTTCGAAATATTTATTGGCAAAAAATCATTAAAAAAAGAAAAATGAATATCAAGTTGTAATACCGCAGAAAATTTCGAGGATTAAAGAATGATTTATTTAAAAATTTTGAGTATTAAAGAAGGATTTACTCCGAGGCTAGGCATTAAAACCTTAAAAAAAATATAGGAAAATTATGAAAGTTAAAAGAAACCGAAAAGGAATTTTTTTTTCAAGAATTGTAATACCTGAAATTTTTTTTTTGAGGTTTAAAATAAAATAAAAGGGAAAGAAAAAGAAGTAGAAAATAAATTTTAGGATTTAATTCAGGACCTAAGAAAATAGAAACCTGAATAAAATGGGGAAAGAAATTAAATTAAAAATACATATTTGCCGGAGAAGTGGCCGGAGAAGAGCTAGCCGACGCCGAAAAAAGTCACCGGAGCTCGGTTACAACATTTTCCACACCTCCCACCAATCGAATCAAGATTGGTAACCCCAATTTCATTCCAAACCCCTAATTTCTCTATTTTTAGGGATTTCTTCGATCCACCTTCGATTGGATTGTTTCGAGGGTAGATTGAGATCTAGAAAGTGTTTTTGAACACTTAGTTGGGGTAGGAATCAAGAATATATTCTCGGATTTGCTCAAATTCGAATTTGGAAGAATTTGGGGTTGAAATTATAATTATTTCCAGATTGGAAAAAATTGTTGATAATTAGGATTGAGCTTGGATTTGAGTAAATAGGCTTGGATTAATATTATTGAAATTATAATTATTTCCAAATTGGGGAAATTGTTGATATCTTAGGAATTGACCTTGGATTTGAGTAAATAGACTTGGATTGGTCCTATTGAAATTATAATGTTAAAATATTAGCTGAACAAGACCCGTGAAGAGCTGGCCCGAGGCTACTAAGGCTGGACCTTGGCATTAACATGCCGGGTCCCTGCTCGATTTGCCCAAATATGCTTTAAGGGTGATGTTGGGAGTTTTAAACTTAATCTTTACAATCTTAAACACCCTAGAATAATTCTAAATATGCTATCAAGCATCAAGAATGAATTTAGGTACTTTCTTGTTTCCCAAGAGTAGAAGCTCGCGGAACAATGAAATCCAATTTCTAAAATTTCTACCTTCTTCCCTCATAAATATTTAGGAAACCTTAAATAGAATAAATTGGAGGTATATTGAGGTTTAGAAACTAGATTTCTTAGAACCCAAGTAGAAACACAAGTTGAATCAAAATGCTTAGACCTTCCTAAAATTAGGATTCCTTCCAACCAAGCTAGATAAGCTTTCTTATATATTAGATAGAGGTCTAATACTCAAATCCAAGTATGTGAAATACTCAAGTAGAGTGTTATATTCGAGTAAGTCAAGTGTCTGAGGAAGGATACGCATAAGTCGGGATAGAGAAGTCCGATAAGACCAAGACCTTGACTCTGTGGCAACCATGGACTATATGTGAGAGTAATGGAAAGATAAATAACGAGTTAAGTTAAGTAATAACTTTAATGAAGTAAATGTTGTTCTTATAGGAACAACGGTACGCGATAGAGTGCAACAGGAACTTCGAGGAGACTAAAGTTACAGGAGAGGATTGCTGGAAGGTTGGCCAAGGTGAGGGCTCTTTCATCTCTGCTCCTAGGGTCGTATGCTTATGTGGATTACATGAGTATGTATATTCTCTGCTTGTCTGGTATGTGTTAGCTAGAGATATAAAATGCTAAAAGAATGAAAGAATTAGAAAATAGGTTGTGGAAAGTGGCTTGGATAGGAAGACATATGAGTAGAGTATAATTGTTTGCTATGATTGATGTGTTACAAATCCAACTCATACACTCTGGAGGCATGATGAGTATTTTATTAAATCTTTTCCACGACGGTGGCAAGAGTCCTTGTACGGAAGGGCTAAACTTTATTTTGAAAACTCGTCACGACGGTGACTTAAATTAAATTCATGCAAAGGGAGTTATTGGTGGGTTTCGGATTTGGGTATGCTAGCGATGTGAGACATCGACTAGAACAACGTCAGATGGCACTTGAGACCTCAATTTTTGTAATCACCATGACGATGGTCATTGCCCTATCCTAGCAATAGGGTCAGAAAGGTTTTATATTGCTATGACGATAGCTTGAGGCTCAGAGAGTGCAACTGGACGGGTATATGAGTTATATCCTGTTGAGGATGCTTGTACATATTAATAAGGAGAAGAATTGTTGATCCTTCGGGAAAGATACAAAGAATCGTATTAATATGTGAGGCTAAGGTAAGGAGACACGAGAGGAACCTACGGGTGAACCGTGAGCCTAACCTAGTAAAAGAGAAACCATCATGTGGAGTTGGTCCAGGGTGTGTTAGTGGCCATGCTTCGAGACATCGTGTCGTGCCCGCCATGTGGCCTGGTTGGGTAATGGACGAGTGGGCTCAAGCTATTACCCCGCAGCAAGGGGTCAGGACGTGCCACGTGGTGGCTATGCGTCAGTTGTTTGATATATAGAAGTTGATTGTGTTTGATTAATAGAATTGTCACGAGGTGACTAGTACCCAAGTGAATGGGTTAATTATTGTTTGATTAACAGAATTGTCACGAGGTGACCAGTACCCGAGTGAATGAGTTAAGTATATTTGCCACGTGGTGGCCAACAACCCGAGTGCACGGGTTCAAAGTGGGAAAGCCACGTAGTGGCTAGTAGAAACCCCAGAGTTGGGGAGATTAAGTAAATATATGTTATAGTATCTGTGTGTATATACAAATTGTCTGTGTTTGCATATGATTTCTGATTGTGCAGCGTAGTAGTGACGTGCAGGATTACGTCACCACAACGTCTTGGTTGATTCAAACATGTTGAACGTGAGAAGACCGGTAAGTAAAAGCCGGCATTATATATTATATGTTTACTTGTTGAGTGATGATGTGAATTAAACTGTTGCATGCTTATATCTGCTAAATGCATGTGAGTGTTTGGGTGAAATTTCTGTTATTGTGTGATCACCAAGAATGCATGCTAACTCACAGTAACTAGCTGTTTGTGCATGCGGTTGTGTATGACTCCCAGTCCCAGCGGTAAGGTACCCGCCATGCGCCGGGGATGGGAGAGTCCTCACTGAGTCGTGTGGTTAAGACTCACACCTCATTTTTACTACACAGAGACAGGTTAAGTATAGGTGGAAGAAGTCTCGGTGGAACGAGGGTTGAGCAACACTTTCCAAGACCCACAACTTGTTCATGTGGGTGAATAAAGTGTAATTGTAATTTAATTTACTTTATTATTGTATCATAAAGTAAAGGGTAGACGTACCCAATTAGACTGTATTACTAAATCTAGAACTATCAGCTTCATACACCTTAAAGATCAGGATTAATTATGTTGCGATACAGGGCACATTTGTTTTCAAAATATATATATATATACATATATCTGTTGCATGTGAATAGGACAGGCAGCATCTTCGAATGTGTAGCCAGTACACAGGTTATATATATTATGTGTGTTTTCCTATATCTATATTCTGAAGCGGCGCTGGTCGTGGATTTGCTTGCCTAGGATAGGCCACCATTTCGGTGTAGCCATGGTATTATACTGCATGTGAATGTATTTTCAATAATAGATATTCTGTCAATTAGGTGATAAGGCTTACAGGCATAAGGGTATTCCCTGGGTCTGTGCCGGTCACGGTCCTCTAAACGAGGTTCGTGACACTAGTTTTCAAAATACTCATCGGCATAAACTAATTAAAAAAATGAATATCAAGTTTTTGAAACACTTATCGGTGAAAACTTATTTGAAAAAGAAAAATGAATATCACGTTTTCGAAACACTCATCGGTGAAAACTGATTAAGAAAAAGAAAAATGAATATCAAGTTTTCGAAACACTCATCGACCAAAACTAATTAAAAAAGAAAAATGAATATCAAGTTTTCAAAACACTCATCGGCGAAAACTGATTAAAAAAAATAAAAATGAATATCAAGTTTTCGAAACAGTTATCGGCGAAAACTGATTAAAAAAATGAATATCAAGTTTTCGAAGCACTCACTAGCGAAAACTTACTAAAAAAAAAATGAATATCAAGTTTTCGAAACAGTCATCGACGAAAACTGATTAAAAAAATTGAAAATGAAGATTAAGTTTTCGAAACACTCATCGGTGAAAACTTATTAAAAAAGAAAAATGAATATCAAGTTTTCGAAATACTCATCGGCGAAATAGATAAAAAACAAGAAAAATGAATATCAAGATTTTGAAACACTCATCGGCGAAAATTGATTAAAAAAATAAAAATGAATAACAAGTTTTCGAAACGCTCATTGACGAAAACTAATTAAAAAAATAAAAAAGAATATCAAGTTTTTGAAAAACACATCGGCGAAAACTGATTAAAAAAAGGAAAATGAATATCAAGTTTTCGAAACAGTCATCGAGGAAAAATGATTAAAAAACAAAAAATGAATATAACCTTTTCGAAACACTCATCGGCGAAAACTATTTAAAAAAAGAAAAAGAAAAATGAATATTACGTATTCGAAACACTCATTGACGAAAAATGATTAAAAAATGAAAAATGACTATCAAGTTTTCGAAATACTCATCGACGAAAACTGATTAAAAAAATAAAAATGAATATAAAGTTTTCGAAACAATAATCGGCGAAAACTGATTAAAAAAGGAAAATGAATATCAAGTTTTCAAAACACACATCGGCGAAAATTGATAAAAAAAAATGAATATCAAGTGTTCGAAACACTGATCGGTGAAAACTGATTAAAAAAAGAAAAATGAATATCAAGTTTTCGAAACACTCATCGGCGAAAACTGATTAGAAAAATAAAAATGACTATCAAGTTTTCGAAACACTCATCGGCGAAAACTGATTAAAAAAAAGAAAAATAAATATCAAGCTTTCGAAACACTCATCGGCGAAAACTGATTAAAAAAAACGAATATCAAGTTTTCAAAACACTCATCGGCGAAAACTGATTAAAAAAAATGAATATCAAGTTTTCAGAACACTCATCGGTGAAAACTGATTAAAAAAAGAAAAATGAATATCAATTTTTCGAAAACACTCATCGGCGAGAACTGATTAAAAAAAGAAAAATAAATATCAAGTTTTCGAAACACTCATCGGAAAAAACTGATTAAAAAAAGAAAAATGAATATCAAGTTTTTGAAACACTCATCGGCGAAAACTGATTAAAAAAAAGAAAAATAAATATAAAAAATGATTAAAAATGAAAATTGACTATCAAGTTTTCGAAACACTCATCGGCGAAAACTGATTAAAAAGAAAAGAAAAATAAATATCAAGTTTTCGAAACACTCATCGGCAAAAAATGATTAAAAAAATAAAAATGAATATAAAGTTTTCGAAACACTTATCGGCGAAAACTGATTAAAAAAAGAAAAATGAATATCAAGTTTTCGAAACACTCATCGACCAAAACTAATTAAAAAAGAAAAATGAATATTAAGTTTTCGAAACATTTATCAACGAAAAATGAATATCAAGTTTTCGAAATACTCATCGGCATAAACTAATTAAAAAAGAAAAATGAATATCAAGTTTTCGAAACACTCATCTGTTAAAACTTATTAAAAAAAGAAAAATGAATATTAAGTTTTCGAAACAAACATCGACCAAAACTAATTAAAAAAGAAAAATGAATATTGTCACGACCCCCGTTTAGAGGACCGTGACCGGCACAGACACATGGAATATCCCTGTCACGACCCCGATTTAGAGGACCATGACCGGCAAAGACACAGGGAATATCCCTATGCCTGTAAGACTTATCACCTAATTGGCAGAATATCTATTATTGCAAATACATCCACATGCAGTATAATACCATGGCTACACTGAAATGGTGGTCTATCCTAGGCAAGAAAATCCACGGCCAGTGCCGCTTCAGGATATAGAGATAGGAAAACACACATAATATATAACTTGTGTACCGACTACACATCCGAAGATACTGCCTACCCTATTTACATGCAACAGATATATGTATATATATATATATTGAAAACAAATTTTCCCTGTATCGCAGTAAAATAAATCCTGATCTTTAAGGAGTGTGAAGCTGACAGTTCTAGATTTAGTAATACAATCTAATTGGGTACGTCTACCCTTTACTTTATGATACAACAATAAAGTAAATTAAATTACAATTACACTTTATTCACCCACATGAACAAGTTGTGGGTCTTGCAAAGTGTTGCTCAACCCTCGTTCCACCGAGACTTCTTTCACCTGTACTTAACCTGTCTCTGTGTAGTAAAAATGAGGTATGAGTCTTAACCACGCGACTCAGTGAGGACTCTCCCATCCCCGGCGCAAGGTGGGTACCATAGCGCTGGGTTTAGGAGTCATACACAACCCCATGCAAAAACAACTAGTTACTGTTATTAGCATACATTCTTGGTGATCACACAACAACAGAAATTTCACCCAAACACTCACATGCATTTAATAACTGTAAACATGCAGCAGTTTATTCCACATCATCAATCAGCAAGTAAACATGTAACATATAGTGCCGGCATTTACCTACCGGTCTTCTCACGTTTCAGCATGTCTGAATCAAACAAGACGTATGGTTGCGTAATCCTGTACGTTACCACTACGCTGCACAATCAACAATTATATGCAAACACAGATAATTTATACATACACAAAGATGATAAACATACATCTACTTAATCTCTCCAACTCTGGGGTATCTACTAGCCACTCCATGGCTTTCCCACTTCGAACCCGTGCACTCGGGTTGCTGGCCACCACGTGGCAAAGCATACCTAACCCATTCACTTGGGTACCGGTCACCTCGTGACAATTCTGTTAATCAAACAATGCTTAACCCATTTACTTGGGTACTGGTTACCTCGTGAAAATTCTATTAATCAAACGCAATCAACTTCTATCTACCAAACAACTGATACGTAGCCACCACGTGGCACGTCCTGACCCCTTACTGCGGGACAATAACTTGAGCCCTCTCGTCCATTACCCAACCAGGCCACATGGCGGGCACGGCATGACGTCTCGAAGCATGACCACTGTCACACCCTGGACCAACTCCACATGATGATTTCTCTTTTACTAGGTTGAGCTCACGGTTCACCCTAGGTTCCTCCCGTGTCTCCTTACCTTAGTCTCACATATTAATAGGATTCTTTGTATCTTTCCTGATGGATCAACAATTCTTCTCCTTATTAATATGGACGAGTATCTTTAATAAGATCTAACTCATATACCCGTCCAGATGCACTCTCTGAGCCTTAAGCTATCGTCATAGCAATATAAAACCTTTATGATCCTATTGCCAGGATAGGGCAATGACCATCGTCATGGCGATTATAAAACTGAGGTTTCAAGTGCCATTTGATGTTGTTCTAGTCGATGTCTCACATCGCTAGCATAACGAAATTCGAAACCTACCAATAACTCCTTTGTATGATTATAATCTAAGTTGTAACATCCGGTCTTTCTAAGTGATATAATGATTGTTTGCTAGAAGAATTAAGTGTTTGTAATTGTGTGACATTGTTTGTTGCATTTAGAAGGCATATAGAAATGCATTATTCTAAGAAAAGAGGATGGGAATGACCTAAAAGATAGAGACTAAAGTGAAAGGAAAAAGTAGTGTGTGAGGGTGAGAAGTGGATTTTCTCCCTAAGAGGTTGGTGACACCTATTGCAAGCTAAGGAGCCATCCCACACACACACTCACCATTTTTCCACCAACCTAGAGAGAGAGAGTTAGAGAGAAGGGAGAGCACTCAAGAGGAGGATTCAAGCTTGGAATCCCATTCGGGCAAAATCAAACCGTAGAATCGAAGCTGAACACCAACTAAAGAAGAATCTAGCTTCAGATTAAGGTAATCAAACTACCAACCTCTCACTTTTTCAAATTAAAGTTTTCAAGGAAATGGCCAAAACCTAGCTTTTGAATTTTGGGCCATTTGAGGGGAAAAACCTGCTTCCTTGTGTTTTATGGAATTAGATGGATGTTAGATGATGATTGGCATGTCTGGATTTAGCTGGAAATTAGATAATCTATAAGGGTTTTGGAAATGGGTATGGGTTTGAGAGAAAACCATGATTTGAGCTAGTTTAATATTGTTTTTGGACAAGTTTTTCATGGGTTTTGATGTATAAATAATAGGGATTAAGTTACAATTTTGGTTTTCAAGTTTTGGGGCTTTAATTTGGACAAAATGATGTTTTTAAAAACATTTCCACCCCATATCAGCTGGCTGATGTGTTCATAAATTCCCAGAAAACTTTCCAGATTTAGAACAGCCGGTTGATAGCCAAGAATAGCCGGCTGATAGGTGCAATTTTTCCAGAAATGTTCATATTTTTGCCCAGAAACATTCATATTTTGCCCAGAAATTTCCAGAATTAGAACAGCCGGCTGATGGCTTATGAATAGCCGGTTGTTGTGCTTTTAGTGTGGCTGAAAAAGCTCTATAGAGAGCTATCAGCCGGCTGATGGGTCCTAAGAACCGGCTGATAGGTCTTTGGAAATTTCTATTTCCACAAAATTAAGGGCCAATTAGCCAGCTGATAGACCCCTGTTTTGCATATTGATTTTAAACACTTTCAAATGATGTTTTAACACTTAATTTCATTCTCAAACATGGTGATTTAAGTTTATGATGTAATATGAGCTACGAGTACAGAGAAATAACAAAGAAAAGAGAAGAGCAGGTATCGAGTGTGTATGTTTTGAAAATGAAAAGGTCCACAATCGGATGTTCAATTGTTTGTATGAGACGACCGTTGACTTTCCACGGTTCTGTCATGTTTTAGGATGGTAAAACATCCAATTCACCAAGTAAAGCTTTTCGAAAACACCGTGTTGGTTACTGAATTTTAAGTTGGTGGACCAAGTTACTAAAGACAGGGCCATATACTTAAAGCTTGGATTACCAAAATGGGACCTAGTCATTTTATCTTATACCAACTTAGATAGCATACAAGAAGGGAGGATCTACATATATAAATATGAGAAGAACCATTAAAAAGAGACGGGGACCTCTATATCAAAAAGAGAAGAACCGTTAAGATAGACGGGGACCTCTAAGTTTAAGAGGAGAAGAACCGTTAGCAAGAGACGGGGACCTCCAAGTTTTAAGTAGAAGTGACTCCTTGGCTAAATAGAACCAATCAGAAGTAGAGACGATCCATCAGTTAAAGGATGGTGATCTATAAACCAGAATAGTACTTGGATCCACTGGGGGACGCTCCAGATAGTACACAGAATAGAAATAGCTTGATTGCTATGGGTTCTTATTTATTATATGCCACTAGAGTTGTATGTATGTGTAACCACGGGGTGGTGCTCTCTATGCTCTTATATTTCTATTCTGACTGTTACTTCTCTGCCTCTCAGATATATGAGAATATGTATAGAGGTATATGCTCATATTTATGTTTAAGAAAAGTATGCCATTCCATTTCATATGCCCTGTTTTGTATGAATTTCCATGCTATAAGATTTCCTCAGTGTATGACATGCATGAGTTTTAAGTTAAACATCACATCCATGTTATATATATATATATATAATGAGAAAGGGAATGCAGTGATTTTCTGTGCAAGGCAGAGTGGTACACAATGACGAGTTTATAAACAGGTAGTACTTGATTACTGGGGTTTATCCTCATTACGTTGGTGTGTATCAGCTGACTAGGTACCCGGATGCCTATGAGACGAAACAGGAGCGATGGGTAGCTCGACCTTTTGAGAAGAAAGATTATAGAAGAAGTAGAAGCATATAGTTTTTAATTTTGTAAACTTATGTATGTACATCCCTTTGAAACCATTAACCTTAATATATCTTTTTGGAAGGTTAATTGGTAAATTTTGTATATGTATATGTACAAGGGATGAGAACAAATGTTGTAATACATGTATGTGTATGTGGATGACAAGTTAGAGCTTTTATGAATAAGTAAGTTAAAGGTCATAATCTATATTTGATAGAAATGTAGATTATTATCTTTTACAAAGCTCTATCTATCATGTATAATGTTATAAGTATGTACGTATGTGTAATCGTTTATGACTATGTTTATAAGTTATGATAAAGAAGTTTTCTTGTATGAAATATTTATTTATGATGCATGCTTCCACAGTAGTTTCGGTATGCGCGAGAGATATCCGAGAGATAGAACCCAAACATCTGTTGCTTAATTAATCAATGGGTAAAAAGTTAAAATAAATTCGGGTAGAGGTAGTAGTAACACACCGATTCTAGATCAAAGATATATTCCATATTACAAAACTCTGATTTCTAAAGGGTCTAGAACTGGGGTGTTACATAAGTCACCGTTGTGACGAGTTTTCAAAATAAAAGCTTAGTCCTTCCGTACAAGGACTCTTGCCACCGTCGTGGAAAAGATTTAATAAAATGCTCATCATGCCTCCGGAGTGTATGAGTTGGATTTGTAACACACCAATCATAGCAAACAATTATACTCTACTCCTATGTTTTCCTATCCAAGCTACTTTCCACAACCTATTTTCTAGTTCTTTCATTCTTTTAGCATTCTGTATCTCTAGCTAACACATACCAGGCAAGCAGAGAATATACATACCCATGTAATCCACATGAGCATACAACCCTAGGAGCAGAGATGGAAGAACCCTCACCTTGGTCACTTTACTTAACATTCCCTTTGAGCACTCTTGTCTCCAAGGAAGTACTTGAATCCTATCACATACAACCAATTCAATCCATATCAATTTTCATACATCAACTTCTATTTCACCACATAAGTCCTATCACATATAATCATTTCCACCATATTCTAAATTCATAATTGCATAGCAACTTAAAACTACAATCAAGGCTAACCCATAACCCCTTATTAAGCTAAGGTCATCATTTAGAGTTCTTTTTAAGTTAAAAACAATTTATGCTTAAGTAAACAAGTCTTGCCACTTGCTCACTCTCCAGGCTCCTTCAATGAAGATTTTGCCAAATATGGAAACTTCTCATTTTCACCATGGGTCCACACATAAAAAAAAATCCAACCATTGGGCAATCTCTCATTTCATTTAAAAAGTGTAAGCAATTCATTTGGAACCCAAACAAACCAACAATTTTTTATCTAGGATGTTTTTTATCTTTGAAATGACACTTAAAAGTTGGTTAAACTCATTTTAGTTGAAGGAAAAGGAACCATTCAAATTAAGGAAGAAATAACAACTTTTCAAAAACTAGAAACTTGGTAGTGTGTAAAACAGAACCGCTAACTTTCGAGAAACTTCCTAGAAAATCTAACCGTTGGAATGTTTAGTAAAAATACAAATTAGAAAGCTTAGGATGTTAGCGTTCATATGGATTTGGAATCATGCAAATCCATCAAGAAACGAATTCAGAAAAGACGTTTAAACAGAGCAAGGTCAGATTCAAAACAATTCAGTTTATGGCTGCAAACATGCTCTACGAATTTGTCTAAATTAAACCCAATTTTTCCTTCTTTACTTCCATGAATCCAATGATTCAATCCTTAAAATGTATATTTGAATGATGGGTTTTAGTTTCTTAGGTTTCCACAACCTTTTCCTTCCATAAACACCATCAATCTAAGCTCAAACAACATCCAACAACATCCAAATCAAGTCTTTAATCTCAAGAAAGTGAAGAACATGATGACTCATAATCTCTAAATCAACAACCAACAAACTCCAGCACACTCATAACAAAATACACCCAATAGAAATGTTGTAAATAGTAAGAATGCAAGTTTTATCTCCCATGGTTGTAGAAATCAAGTGGTTTTTCACAAAATCATCAAAATCAAGAAAATGGGTTCAAAGTTGAAAATGGGGTTAGAGAGCTAATCCTACCTTAATGAAGAAGATGGAGGTTGAGAGGGTCCCTTGAGTGCTACTCCGGTCACCGGCCGCTGGATTCCGGCCACCCTTCACCTTCAACCTTCAAGACTCCTACACTTTGGCTCTCTTAGGGTTTGAGAGTTCTCCCTTGGCCAAGTGTGTGTGTGAATGTCGAATGGGATGGGTGATGATGATGGGAGGAGGGTTAAAAATCTTAGTTAGGGGAAAATAACTCTTTTCCCTGGACTATCTATTCGTATTTCCTTTCACTCTATCAATTTCTATTTCTTTTCACTAAAGTCCCAATTTCTTAGGTCCTGAATTAAATTCTGAAAATTATTTTCTACTTCTTTTCTTTCCCTATCATTTTATTTTAAACCTTGAAAAAATATCTTTCCGGTTTCTTTTAACTTTCACATATATTTTATTTTATTTTTTTCTAAGGTTTTAATTCCTAGCCCCGGAATATATCATTCTTAAATCCTCGAAATTTTAAATAAATCATTCTTTAATCCTCGAAATTTTCCGGGGTATTACATTCTTCCCCCCTTAAGAAATTCGGTCCCCGAATTTCATCTCCTTTGTGGGGTTGTTGGCTTGTTGCCCTCCCTTGGCTCAATTTCATCTGTGGTTTCCCTCAATGTGGAAGTTTTACCGTTTTACCCTACAGTTCATCTTTCTTTCCTAGGGACTCAATGCTCTCTACATCATCTTTCTGTGATCGTATGTATTCCTAGTTTCGTAGTTAACACCCCTCCGCGAGGTGTTAACCGACAGACTCCATCTGTCATCGTATCCTTCCCCGAGGATACCTAACTTTCTTAGTTTCAATTCACTTTGTGCTACTAATTTTGCAATGAAGTGTCTGACACGTACCACATGCCGTGCTCCAATTTAGTCCTCCGAGGAGTTAACTATTGCCTTCTCTACGGAGGCTTACCTTGACTCAATCTGCTTGTCCGACTAGCTACCTTCGTAGTGACTCCTTATATCCGTCTTGGAACACGCCAAGACACTAGCTATTTGCATAGCACACTAGGTTCTATTTCTATAGAAGTACTCCCCTACATCGGAGTCCCCGTAATTAAGTATCCTTTACTACCAAGCAGCTACCCTTCTGCCGGTATTCCCCCGATATATTCTTTGTAAATGACTTTTCCAGAAAAGTCTGTTTACAGCTTACTACACCCTCTACTCTACATCTAGACTTACCCCTTACACGGTGTACACCAGACATAGGTGTTTATACTTTGTGCCATTAGTGTATCCAACCCTTCCGAGGTTGTTACACTCACTACCGACTCGGTTTACCCTACTCGTGTCCTAACGAAACCAAATGCCATGGCACTAGCACAACTATGTGTTACACTTATCGTTTCTCCACCAAACGGTAAAGGATCTTACATTTATGACTCGTGTTTCCCTTTCTTTTCCGGACTTCTACACTTACCCTTAGTGGTTTCCATAACCACTTCAGGTTACTCCCCGTCGACATCCCATGTCTGACTGACTTAGACTCTTCTCTGACTACTACTTGTAGTCATTTATGTTTATGATGGAAACTCACCAGTCTCCTCCTTACCATCATACTCATTTATCTGCCTCAGGCTCAGTTCGGTCTTCACATCCGAAGACCTCGCTTAACACGACTATGACTGTGGATCTATACCATCCTCAGGTTAGTCCACTTAGAGTTGCACATCCTATGCTAACTCTACTCATTGGGTTCCCGTTGGCTTTTACCCCAACTTGGCCCACTTGGACTCCTCCACTTACTTAAATCCTGTATTCCTACTTGGAATGCTTGATCCATTAACTCCAGCATGAACCTTTCCGGACATGCTCTACTCCCCATGACCAAACGGGATCCGCTCCCACGGTTTGACTCTTTCCTTTCTTACGGTGTGGCATATGTTCACGAACATATATCGCCTTTTGCAAGTGTGTTACCCGTTGGGTTCTAATCGCCCTCAACGGTAGCATACCTATTTTATCATTTTGGCTCACATCCCCAGATGCTTACCCGACTCTATTCCCGTATTCACTCTCTTCTTTTCCATTTCGTACCTACGTGGTACTCTTTCTTCGAGTATTTCTCAATACTCGTTACTCACTAAATTCTCCTTCTCGATTAACCGTCCTTACGGTTAATTTTTCCCTTTGTGGAACCCACATGGCCATTGATACGTTTGGTTAGTCCACTCAATCTCCACCCATACACGGGCTTCAGACTAACGGATTTACGGTTCACCAACCTGTGGAACTAGCTTACCTAGCTATGTCCACTACAATCTATGTACTATACATGCACTTACGGTAGTAGTTGGTTCTCCACCTCCTACTTGACTCTTATCCTATGGGATCCTATAGGCTTCCGCTCTTCCCCCCTTACGGGACTACTTATCCCCCTTATGGCTGTAAACATGCTCTACAAATTTGTCTGAATTAAACCCGATTTTTCCTTCTTTACTTCCATGAATCCAATGATTCAATCCTTAAAATGTATATTTGAATGATGGGTTTTAGTTTCTTAGGTTTCCACAACCTTTTCCTTCCATAAACACCATCAATCTAAGCTCAAACAACATCCAACAACATCAAATCAAGTCTTTAATCTCAAAAAAGTGAAGAACATGATGACTCATAATCTCTAATCAACAACCAACAAACTCCAGCACACTCATAACAAAATACACCCAATAGAAATGTTGTAAATAGTAAGAATGCAAGTTTTATCCCCCATGGTTGTAGAAATCAAGTGGTTTTTCACAAAATCTTCAAAATCAAGAAAAATGGGTTCAAAGTTGAAAATGGGGGTTAGAGAGCTAATCCTACCTTAATGAAGAAGATGGAGGTTGAGAGGGTCTCTTGAGTGCTACTCCGGTCACCGGCCGCCGGATTCCGGCCACCCTTCACCTTCAAACCTTCAAGACTCCTCCACTTTGGCTCTCTTAGGGTTTGAGAGTTCTCCCTTGGCCAAGTGTGTGTGAGAATGTCGAATGGGATGGGTGATGATGATGGGAGGAGGGTTAAAAATCTTAGTTAGGGGAAAATAACTCTTTTCCCTTGACTATCTATTCTTATTTCCTTTCACTCTATCAATTTCTATTTCTTTTCACTAAAGTCCCAATTTCTTAGGTCCTGAATTAAATTCTGAAAATTATTTTCTACTTCTTTTCTTTCCCTTTCATTTTATTTTAAACCTCGAAAAAGTTTCTTTCCGGTTTCTTTTAACTTTCACATATATTTTATTTTATTTTATTTTTTCTATGGTTTTAATTCCTAGCCCCGGAATAAATCATTCTTAAATCCTCGAAATTTTAAATAAATCATTCTTTAATCCTCGAAATTTTTTGGGGTATTACATTAATTGATAAGGGTGTGTGGCCTCTGATTCTTATCTTTTCTTTCTTTTCCTTTTTTTTAATGTGTGAGTGTGTAAGTGGAAGAATGGGTGTGTGTGCGCTTTAATGAGTGGGTTCGTGCGTGGCTTCTGCTTGCTGCTTCTTGCTTTTTTCTTTTTTTATGGATGGGTGTGTGTGAGTTAGTGAAAAGGGGGTCACGTGGCCCCCCATATAAATTCTATTACAGATATATATATATATATATATATATATATATATATATATATATATATTATATGTATATTTTTTTTTATAAGATATTATATATTTATATATTGCATATATTTTCTTTATTTTATTAGAAAAACTTGTTATATCCTATTTTTCTCTTATGCTTTTTAATCCTCTTTTCTTTTGGGTCCAAAAAAAATTATAATATTTCCTATTACTTTCTTCTTTATTCTATTTTTAACCCTATAATTCTTTAAACTTAAATATCTCGGATATTACAATTACTATCAAGTTTTCGAAACACTTATCGGCGAAAACTGATTAAAAAAAGAAAAATCAATATCAAGTTTTTGAAACACTCATCGGCGAAAACGGATTAAAAAAAAGAAAAATGTATATCAAGTTTTCAAAACACTCATTAGCGAAAACTTACTAAAAAAATAAAAATAAATATCAAGTTTTCAAAACACTCATTGAGGAAAACTGATTAAAAAAAAGAAAAATGAATATTAAGTTTTCGAAACACTCATCGGTGAAAAATGATTAAAAAAAGAAAAATGAATATCAAGTTTTCGAAAACACTCATCGATGAAAACTAATTAAATAAAGAAAAATAAATTTCACGTTTTTGAAACACTGATCGGCGAAAACTGATTAAAAAAAGAAAACTAAATATCAAGTTTTCGAAACACTTATTGGCAAAAACTGATTAAAAAAAAGTAAAAAGAAAAACAAGTTTTCAAAACACTTATCGGCGAAAATTGATTAAAAAAAGAAAAATGAATATCAAGTTTTCGAAAACACTCCTCGGCTAAAACTGATTAAAAAAAGAAAAATGAATATCAAGTTTTCGAAACACTTGTAATACCCCAGAAAATTTCGAGGATTTAAGAATGATTTATTCCGGGGTTAGGAATTAAAACCTTAAAAAGAATATAGAAAAAAAAATGAAAGTTTAAAAGAAACCGGAAAGGAATTTTTTTTCGAAGATTGTAATACCCGAGAAATCTTTTCGAGGTGTAAAATAAAATAAAAGGAAAATAAAAGAAGTAGAAAATAAATTTTGGGATTTAATTCACGACCTAAGAAAGTAGAAACCTGAATTAAGTAGGGAAAGTGATTAAATTAAAAATACAAATTTTTTATTAATTATTTAATTATTAATTAATTTATTTTTAATAATATTTATTTATTTATTATTTAATTATTAATTATTTTATTTTAATTATATTTATTATTATTTAAAAAAAAGGGGGTTGGGTGCCGTGGGGTTAGGTATAGGAAGATAGAAATATATATATATATATATATATATATATATATATATATATACACACATACATATAAAAGAAAAGAAAGGAATAAGAGAAAGTGAGAGGAGAGGGACGCACGGGAGAAAGAAAATGGAGAGAGAGAGAACGTGAGGGTAGAGAGAGAGAGGGAGGATGCCAACGGAGGGGAAGCAGAAAAACCGCCGAAACTCACCGGAGAAGAGCTAGTCGACGCCGGGGAAAAGTCACCGGAGCTTGGTTACAACACTTCCACACCTCCCACCAATCGAATCAAGGTTGGTAACCCCAATTTCATTCTAAACCTTCAAATTTTCCATTTTTAGGGATTTCTTCGATTGATCTTCGATTGAGTTGTTTCGAGGGTTGATTGAAACCTAGGAAGTGTTCTTGAACACTTAGTTGGGGTAGGAATCGAGATTATATTTTTGGATTTGCCCAAATTTGAATTTGGAAGGATTTGGGGTTAAATTATAATTATTTCCAAATTGGAGAAAATTGTTGATAATTAGGATTGAGCTTGGATTTGAGTAAATAGACTTGGATTGATATTATTGAAATTATAATTATTTCCAAATTGGGGAAATTGTTGGTAACTTATGAATTGACCTTGGATTTGAGTAAATAGGCTTGGATTGGTCCTAATGAAATTATATTGTTGAAATATTAGCTGAACAAGACCCGTGAAGAGCTGGCCCGAGGTTATTAAGGTTGAACCTTGACGTTAACGTGCCAGGTCCCTGCTCGATTTGCCCAAATACATTTTAAGGGTGATTTTGAGGGCTCCAAACCTCTTCTTTTCAATCTTAAACACCCTAGAATAATTCTAAATATGCTATCAAGCATCAAGAATTAATTTAGGTACTTTCTTGTTTCCCAGAGTGGAAGCTTGCGGAACAATGAAATCCAATTTCTAAAATTTCAACCTTCTCCCCTCATAAATATTTAGGAAACCTTAAGTAGGATAAATTGGAGGTATATTGAGGTTTAGAAACTAGATTTCTACAACCCAAGTAGGAACACAAGTTGAATCAAAATGTTTAGACCTTCCTAAAATTATGATTCCTTCCAATTAAGTTAGATAAGCTTCCTTAGATGTGAATACAGTGGAGATAAAGGTTTAATACTCAAATCCAAGCATGTGAAACACTCAAGTAGAGTGTTATATTCGAGTAAGTCAAGTGTCCGAGAAAGGATACGCAAAAGTCGGGACAGAGAAGTCCGATAAGACCAAGAGCTTGACTCTGTGGCAACCATGGACTACATGTGAGAGTAATGGAAAGATAAATAACGAGTTAAGTTAAGTAATAAATTTAATGAAGTAAATGTTGTTCTTATAGGAACAACGGTACGCAATAGAGTGCAACGGGGACTCCAAGGAGACTAAAGTTACAAGAGATGATTGCATGGAAGGTTGGCCAAGGTGAGGGTTCTTCCATCTCTGCTCCTAGGGTTGTATGCTTATGTGGATTACATGAGTATGTATATTCTCTGCTTGTCTGGTATGCGTTAGCTAGAGATATAGAATGCTAAAAGAATGAAAGAACTAGAAAATAGGTTGTGAAAGATAGCTTGGATAGGAAGACATAGGAGTAGAGTATAATTGTTTGCTATGATTGGTGTGTTACAAATCCAACTCATATACTCTGGAGGCATGATGAGTATTTTATTAAATCTTTTCCACGACGGTGGCAAGAGTCCTTGTACGGAAGGGCTAAACTTTATTTTGAAAACCCGTCACGACGGTGACTTAAATTAAAATCATGCAAAGGGAGTCATTGGTAGGTTTCGGATTTGGTTATGCTAGCGATGTGAGACATCGACTAGAACAACGTCAGATGGCACTTGAGACCTCAGTTTTATAATCACCATGACGATGGTCATTGCCCTATCCTGGTAATAGGATCAGAAAGGATTTATATTGCTATGACGGTAGCTTGAGGCTCAAAGAGTGCATCTAGACGGGTATATGAGTTATATCCTGTTGAGGATACTTGTACATATTAATAAGGAGAAGAATTGTTGATCCTTCGGGAAAGATACAAAGAATCCTATTAATATGTGAGACTAAGGAAAGGAGACACGGGAGGAACCTACGAGTGAACCGTGAGCCTAGCCTAGTAAAAGAGAAATCATCCTGTGGAGTTGGTCCTGGGTGTGTCAGTGGCCATGCTTCGAGACGTCGTGCTGTGCCCACCATGTGGCCTGGTTGGGTAATGGAGGAGTGGGCTCAAGCTATTGCCCCGTAGCAAGGGGTCAAGACGTGCCACATGGTGGCTACGTATCAGTTGTTTGATAGATAGAAGTTGATTGTGTTTGATTAATAGAATTGTCACAAGGTGACTAGTACCCAAGTGAAGGGGTTAAGTATTGTTTGATTAACAGAATTGTCACGAGGTGACCAGTACCCAAGTGAATGGGTTAAGTATGCTTTGCCACGTGGTGGCCAGTAACTCAAGTGCACGGCTTCGAAGTAGAAAAGCCACGTAGTGGCTAGTAGATACCTTAGAATGGGGGAGATTAAGTATATGTATGTTATAGTATCTGTGTATATATACAAATTGTCTGTGTTTGCATATAATTGCTGATTGAGCAGCATAGTGGTAACGTACAGGATTACATCACCACACGTCTTGTTTGATTTAGACATGCTGAAACGTGAGAAGACCGGTAGGTAAAAGCCGACACTATATGTTACATGTTTACTTGCTGATTGATGACGTGGAATAAACTGCTGCATGTTTACAGTTATTGAATGCATGTAAGTGTTTGCGTGAAATTTATGATTGTTGCGTGATCACCAAGAATGTATGCTAACAACAGTAACTAGTTGTTTTTGTATGTGGTTGTGTATGACTCCCAAACCCAGCGCTATGGTACCCGCCTTGCGCCGGGGATGGGAGAGTCCTCACTGAGTCGCGTGGTTAAGACTCACACCTCATTTTTACTACACAGAGACAGGTTAAGTACAGGTGGAAGAAGTCTTGGTGGAACGAGGGTTGAGCAACACTTCCCAAGACCCATAACTTGTTCATGTAGGTGAATAAATTGTAATTGTAATTGTAATTTACTTTGTCGTTGTAGCATAAAGTAAAGGGTAGATGTACCCAATTAGATTATATTACTAAATCTAGAACTATCAGCTTCACACACCTTAAAGATCAAGATTTATTTTGCTGCGATACAGGGAAAATTTGTTTTCAAAATGTATATATATACATATACCTGTTGCATGTGAATAGGATAGGCAACATATTCGGATGTGTAGCCAGTACACAGGTTATATATATTATGTGTGTTTTCCTATATCTATATCCTGAAGCGGCACTGGCCGTGGATTTGCTTGCCTAGGATAGGCCACCATTTCGGTGTAGCCATTGTATTATACTGCATGTGGATGTATTTTCAATAATAGATATTCTGTCAATTAGGTGATAAGGCTTACAGGTACTTTGATATTCCCTGTGTCTGTGCCGGTCACGGTCCTCTAAACGAGGGTCGTGACAAACTTGGTATCAGAGCCAGGTTGTTTTTTAGGGGTGTGAAGCTAAGTAGTAGTCTCAAGTGTCAGTTAGGCTAGCCATTACAACTCCGAACGTAACGGTGGTTCCGACGGGCACTTGTGAGGTTGCTCAGGACGTTGAGTCATAAATTCTTTCGAGTCATCGCTTCAGGCATAGAATTTTTATGTGAAATTCTATGCAAAGCATATAACCTGTACAGTACACAAGTGCCGATGAGCACTAAGGCGTAAGGTGGGGTGACAATGACCCTGGGAACCTTAGGACGCCATAATAGGGAAATGAGACATCCATGGACGATGCTACCTAGACACAGACACATTTGGTTGAATTGTAGGCAGGAATGCGCTACACTGTGTGGTTGTTTCGCAGGTGTTAAATGAGACGATGCGTATGCTCTGTTATCGGCGCATTGTGTGCTATGGTATAGGCACAAGTTGTTTGATTATATTATGGAATGCAAGTAGAATAGAAATATGCAGTGTATGGTAGTTCAGGCTAGGGATAATGTGTAAAGTGAGAGAAAAGACACGCTTGGCGTGTAGAAAAGAAAGTAAGCCCGTGGGGCGATTGAAATGGAAAGTTTACAGATAAGAATAAACAGGGCCATGAGGCATGAGACCGACAGGAAGATGACCAAGTGAATGGGTCATGACTGTGCGGTATGCTATGGCTGAAGGAAGTGAGTTGTCCTTCCTAGAAAGTAAACAGAAAAGAGGTGGTGTATGCCACAGTATAGAAGTAGAAGTCTACGGACTAGAAAATCAGGATACGATATATGGAAGAGCAAAGTGGCCGAACCATATGCCGTAGAGATAGATGTTAAGAAGTACAGGCATATGTAAACGTGTAGAGCGTGACCATATGCCGAGCAGGAAACAGAGTAAATGGTAAGGCACAGGGAAGGAGCCTAGTCCAACCCTGCGCTCGATCCATGAGCTGCTAGTTCCTTAAGCAAACAAGGGGGCAAAGAAGGGATGAAGCCCAACCAAACTCTCTTGAGTTGCTTAAGGAACAGCATAAAGAATAGGATATTCATCACATGAGAAATTTTTTTGTAAAAATCTTTTTGGTCTTTCAGGATGAGAGATTCTGAAGGACCCTCAAACTTTTGTTGAAAATACTAGGGATAACCATTGGAAGGCAAATTTTCTTGAAAATTTTTTCTCAATTTGTGTCATTCCAATTGGTTAAACCCTAACCATTTACAAAAACCTTAGGCGTCATTTTCTAAGAAATAAACTTGAATTAATTTTTAAAACCGCAAGGTGCCTAAGAAAACTAACTCATGTGACCAATATCCTACCAAACAATAGTCCTTTTGCAGGTAAGTTGTATAAGGATGGTAGCTGTAGTTGAGAAATCACTCGCTTGGAGTGATTAAAGTTAAGTAGACATCGAAAAGCACTAGAGAGTGCTAAGGTGCCAAGGGAGTGTACAGGTAAACCTAAGGGTTACCAATTAAGGGGGCCATAGGGAGATTATGGACCCGAAAGTATTAGACCGGAGCAGGTCTAGAAGTGGAAATGGGCATAGACCTTCGGGTACCGTCCAGAGATAGGAAAATGAGTGCTATTGCGGTAGATAGCTCTCGAACGAAATAACGTGAGAGATAAACCCCAAAGGGACTAGTGGAGGCCCGAGGGGAGAAAAAGTAGACAGGGATAAGTAGTCCCACCAGGGGGGAAGAGCGGAAGCCTATAGGACCCCATAGGATAAGAGTCAAGTAGGAGGTGGATAACCAACTACTATCGTAAGTGCATGCATAGTACACAGGTTGTAGTGGACATAGCTAGGTAAGCTAGTTCCACGGGTTGGTGAACCGTAAATCCGTTAGTCTGAGGCCCGTGTGTGGGTGGAGACTGAGTGGACAAACCAAACGTATATATGGACATGTGGGTGCCATAAAGAGAAAATTAACCGTAAGGACGGTTAATTGAGAAGGAGAATTTAGTGAGTAAAGACTATTGAGAAATACTCGAAGAAAGAGTACCACGTAGGTACGAAATGGAAAAGAAGAGAGTAAATACGGGAACAAAGTCGGGTAAGCATCTGGGGATGCGAGCCAAAATGATAAAATAGGTATGCTACTGTTGGGGGCGATTGGAACCCAACGGGTAACACACTTGCAAGAGGCGGTATATGTTTGTGAACATATGCCACATCGTAAGAAAGGAAAGAGTCAAACCGTGGCAGTGGATCCCATTTGGTCAAGGGGAGTAGAGCATGTCCGGAAAGGTTCATGCTGGAGTTAACGGATCAAGTATTCCAAGTAGGAATACAGAATCTAAGTGGGTTGAGGAGCCCGAGTGGGCCAAGTTGGGGTAAAAGACAACGGAAACCCAATGGGTAGATTTATCATAGGATGTGCAACTCCAAGTGGACTAATCTAAGGATGGTATAGATCCACAGTCATAGTCGTGTTAAGCGAGGTCTTCGGATGTGAAGACCGAACTGAGCCTGAGGCAGAGTAATGAATATGATGGTAAGGAGGAGACTGGTGAGTTTCCATTATAAACAGAAATGACTATAAGTAGTGGTCAGATAAGAGTCTAAGTTAGTCAGACATGGGATGTCGACAGGGAGTAACCTGAAGTGGTTATGGAAACCACTAAGGGTAAGTGTAGAAGTCCGAAAAAGAAAGGGAAACACAAGTCATAAATGTAAAATCCTTTACCGTTTGGTGGAGAATCGGTAAGTCTAATACATAGTTATGCTAGTGCCATGGCATTTGGCTTCGTTGGGACACGAGTAGGGTAAACCAAGTCGGTGGTGAGTGTAACAACCTCGGAAGGGTTGGGTACACTGATGGCACAAAGTATAAACACCTACGTAGGGTGTATGCCATGTAAGCGGTAAGTCTAGAGGTAGAGTAAAGGGTGTAGTAAGATGTAAACAGAGTTTTCTGGAGAAGTCGTTTACAAAGAATATATCGAGGGAATCCCAATAGAAGGGTAGCTGCTTGGTAGTAGTGGATACTTAAGTACGGGGACTCCGATGTAGGGGAGTACTTCGTCACTTAGAGTTTATCCAAATGAAAGCTAGTGTGCTATGCAAATAGCTAGTGTCTTGGCGTGTTCCAAGACGGATATAAGAATTCACTACGAAGGTAGCTAGTTGGACAAACAGATTGAGTCAAGGTAAGCCTCACTAGAGAAGGCAATAGTTAACTCCTCGGAGAACTAAATTGGAGCATGGCATGTGGTACGTGCCAGACACTCCATTGCAAAATGAGTAGCACAAAGTGAATTGAAACTAGGAAAGTTAGATATCCTCGGGGAAGGATACGACGACAGATGGACTTTGTCGGTTAACACCTCGCGGAGGAGTGGTTAACTACAAAACTAAGAATACAAACGATCACAGGAAGAATATGTAGAAACCAGATCACGACCTTGAGTCTCTAGGAAAGAAAGATGAACCGTAGGGTAAAAAGGTAAAACTTCCACATTGAGGGAAACCATAGATGAAGCTGAGCCAAGGGATAGCAACAAGCCAACAACCCCACGAAGGAGATGAAACTCTGGCACCGAATTTCTTAAGGGTGGAAGAATGTAATACCCCAGAAAATTTCGAGGATTTAAGAACGATTTATTCCGAGGTTAGGAATTAAAACCTTCAAAAAGAATATAGAAAAAAAAATGAAAGTTTAAAAGAAACAGTGAAGGAATTTTTTTTCGAAGATTGTAATACCGAGAAATCTTTTTGAGGTTTAAAATAAAATAAAAGGGAAAGAAAAGAAGTAGAAAATAAATTTTGGGATTTAATTCAGGACCTAAGAAAGTAGAAACCTGAATTAAATAAGGAAATTGATTAAATTAAAAATACAAACTTGTTATTAATTATTTAATTATTAATTAATTTTTTAATATTTATTTATTTATTTATTATTTAATTATTAATTATTTTATTTTAATTATATTTATTATTATTATCATTTAAAAAAAAGGGGGTTGGGTGCCGTGGGGTTAGGTATAGGAAGATAGAAATATATATATATATATATATATATATATATATATATATATATATATATATACAATAAAAGAAACGAAAGGAATAAGAGAAAGTGAGAGGAGATGGACGCACGGGAAAAAGAAAATGGAGAGAGAGAGAGAGAACGTGAGGGTAGAGAGAGAGGGAGGATGCCAACGGAGGGGAAGGAGAAAAACCGCCGGAAACTCACCGGAGAAGAGCTAGTCGACGCTTGGAAAAGTCACCGGAGCTCGGTTACAACATCTTCCACACCTCCCACCAATCAAATCAAGGTTGGTAACCCCAATTTCATTCTAAACCTTCAAATTTTTCATTTTTAGGGATTTCTTCGATTGATCTTCGATTGAGTTGTTTCGAGGGTTGATTGAAACCTAGGAAGTGTTCTTGAACACTTAGTTGGGGTAGGAATCGAGATTATATTTTCGGATTTGCCCAAATTTGAATTTTGAAGGATTTGGGGTTGAAATTATAATTATTTCCAAATTGGGGAAAATTGTTGATAATTAGGATTGAGCTTGGATTTGAGTAAATAGGCTTGGATTGATATTAATGAAATTATAATTATTTTCAAATTGGGGAAATTGTTGGTAACTTAGGAATTGACATTGGATTTGAGTAAATAGGCTTGGATTGGTCCTATTGAAATTATATTGTGGAAATATTAGCTGAACAAGACCCGTGAAGAGCTGGCTTGAGGTTATTAAGGTTGAACCTTGACGTTAACGTGCCGGGTCCCTGCTCGATTTGCCCAAATACATTTTAAGGATGATTTTGAGGGCTCCAAACCTCTTCTTTTCAATCTTAAACACCCTAGAATAATTCTAAATATGCTATCAAGCAACAAGAATTAATTTAGGTACTTTCTTGTTTCCCAAGAGTGGAAGCTTGCGGAACAATGAAATCCAATTTCTAAAATTTCAACCTTCTCCCCTCATAAATATTTAGGAAACCTTAGGTAGGATAAATTGGAGGTATATTAAGGTTTAGAAACTAGATTTCTAGAACCCAAGTAGGAACACAAGTTGAATCAAAATGTTTAGACCTTCCTAAAATTAGGATTCCTTCCAATTAAGTTAGATAAGATTCGTTTGATATGAATATAGTGGAGATAAAGGTTTAATACTCAAATCCAAGCATGTGAAACACTCAAGTAGAGTGTTATATTCGAGTAAGTCAAGTGTCCAAGGAAGGATACGCATAAGTTGGGATAGAGAAGTCCGATAAGACCAAGAGCTTGACTCTGTGGCAACCATGGACTACATGTGAGAGTAATGGAAAGATATTGAACGAGTTAAGTTAAGTAATAAATTTAATGAAGTAAATATTGTTCTTATAGGAACAACGGTATGCAATAGAGTGCAACACGAACTCCGAGGAGACTAAAGTTACAAGAGAGGGTTGCATGGAAGGTTGGCCAAGGTGAGGATTCTTCCATCTCTGCTCCTAGGGTTGTATGCTTATGTGGATTACATGAGTATGTATATTCTCTGCTTGTCTGGTATGTGTTAGCTAGAGATATAGAATGCTAAAAGAATGAAAGAACTAGAAAATAGGTTGTGAAAGATAGTTTGGATAGGAAGACATAGGAGTAGAGTATAATTGTTTGCTATGATTGTTGTGTTACTAATCCAACTCATACACTCCGGAGGCATGATGAGTATTTTATTAAATCTTTTGCACGACGGTGGCAAGAGTCCTTGTACGGAAGGGCTAAACTTTATTTTGAAAATCCGTCACGACGGTGACTTAAATTAAAATCATGCAAAGGGAGTTATTGGTGGGTTTCGGATTTGGTTATGCTAGTGATGTGAGACGTCGACTAGAACAACGTCAGATGGCACTTGAGACCTCAGTTTTATAATCACCATGACGATGGTCATTGCCCTATCCTGGTAATAGGGTCAGAAAGGATTTATATTGCTATGACGATAGCTTGAGGCTCAAAGAGTGCATCTGGACGGGTATATGAGTTATATCCTGTTGAGGATACTTGTACATATTAATAAGGAGAAGAATTGTTGATCCTTCGTGAAAGATACAAAGAATCCTATTAATATGTGAGACTAAGGAAAGGAGACACGGGAGGAACCTACAGGTGAACCGTGAGCCCAGCCTAGTAAAAGAGAAATCATCCTGTGGAGTTGGTCAAGGGTGTGTTAGTGGCCATGCTTCGAGACGTCGTGCCGTGCCCGCCATGTGGCCTGGTTGGGTAATGGACGAGTGGGCTCAAGCTATTGCCCTGCAGCAAGAGGTCAGGACGTGCCACGTGGTGGCTTCGTATCAGTTGTTTGATAGATAGAAGTTGATTGAGTTTGATTAATATTATTGTCACAAGGTGACTAGTACCCAAGTGAAGGGGTTAAGTATTGTTTGATTAACAGAATTGTCACGAGGTGACCAGTACCCAAGTGAATGGGTTAAGTATGCTTTGCCACGTGGTGGCCAGTAACTCGAGTGCACGGGTTCGAAGTAGAAAAGCCACGTATTGGCTAGTAGATACCCTAGAATGGGGGAGATTAAGTAGATGTATGTTATAGTATTTGTGTGTATATACAAATTGTCTGTGTTTGCATATAATTGCTGAAACGTGAGAAGACCGGTAGGTAAAAGCCGGCACTATATGTTACATGTTTACTTGCTGATTGATGACGTGGAATAAACTGCAGCATGTTTACAGTTATTGAATGCATGTAAGTGTTTGTGTGAAATTTATGATTGTTGTGTGATCACCAAGAATGTATGCTAACAATAGTAACTAGTTGTTTTTGCATGTGGTTGTGTATGACTCCCAAACCCAGCGCTATGGTACCCGCCTTGCGCCGGGGATGGGAGAGTCCTCACTGAGTCGCGTGGTTAAGACTCACACCTCATTTTTACTACACCGAGACAGGTTAAGTACAAGTGGAAGAAGTCTTGGTGGAACGAGGGTTGAGCAACACTTCCTAAGACCCACAACTTGTTCATGTGGGTGAATAAATTGTAATTGTAATTTAATTTACTTTACCGTTGTAGCATAAAGTAAAGGGTAGACGTACCCAATTAGATTGTATTACTAAATCTAGAACTGTCAGCTTCACAAACCTTAAAGATCATGATTTATTTTGCTGCGATACAGGGAAAATTTGTTTTCAAAATGTATATATATACATATATCTGTTGCATGTGAATAGGATAGGCAACATCTTCGGATGTGTAGCCAGTACACAGGTTATATATATTATGTGTGTTTTCCTATATCTATATCCTGAAGCGGCACTGGCCGTGGATTTGCTTGCCTAGGATAGGCGACCATTTCGGTGTAGCCATTGTATTATACTGCATGTGGATGTATTTTCAATAATAGATATTCTGTCAATTAGGTGATAAGGCTTATAGGTACAGGGATATTTCTTGTGTCTGTGCCGGTCACGGTCCTTTAAACGGGGGTCGTGACAACACTCATCGGCAAAAACTGATTAAAAAAAGAAAAATGAATATCAAGTTTTCGAAACACTAATCGGCAAAAACTGATTAAAAAAAATATTAAGTTTTCGAAACACTCATCGGAAAACAAATTAAAAAAATGAAAAATGAATATCAAGTTTTCAAAACACTCATCGGCGAAAATTGATTAAAAAAAGAAAAATGAATATCAAGTTTTCGAAAACACTCATCGGCTAAAATTGATTAAAAAAAGAAAAATGAATATCAAGTTTTCGAAACACTCATCGGCAAAAACTGATTAAAAAAGAAAAATGAATATTAAGTTTTCGAAACACTAATCAGAGAAAACTTACTAAAAAAAGAAAAATGAATATCCAGTTTTTGAAACACTAATCGACCAAAACTGATTAAAAAAATAAAAATGAGTATAAAGTTTTCGAAACTATCATCGACGAAAACTGATTAAAAAAGGAAAATGAATATCAAGTTTTCGAAACACTCATCGGCAAAAACTAATTAAAAAAAATGAATATCAAGTTTTCGAAACAATCATTAGCGAAAACATACTAAAAAAAGAAAAATGAATATCAAGTTTTCGAAAAACTCATCGGCAAAAACTGATTAAAAAAAAGAAAAATAAATATTAAGTTTTCGAAACACTCATCGGCGAAAACTGACTAAAATAAAGAAAAATGAATATCAAGTTTTTAGAACACTTATCGGCGAAAATTTATTAAAAAAGAAAAATGAATATCATGTTTTCGAAAACACATATCGGCAAAAACTGATTAAAAAAATGAAAAATAAATATTAATTTTCAAAACACTCATGGGCGAAAACTGATTAAAAAAAAAAGAAAAATGAATATCAAGTTTTCAGAACACTCATCGGCGAAAATTCATTAAAAAAAGAAAAATGAATATCATGTTTTGGAAAACACTCATCGTCTAAAACTGATTAAAAGAAGAAAAATTAATATCAAGTTTTCGAAACACTCATCTACGAAAACTGATTAAAGAAAATAAAAATGAATATCAAGTTTTCAAAACACTCATCGGTGAAAACTGATTAAAAATAGAAAATAAATATCAAGTTTTTGAAACACTCATCGGTGAAAAATGATTAAAAAACGAAAAACGAATATCAATTTTTCGAAACACTCATCGGTGAAAAACTAATAAAATAAAGAAAAATGAATATCACGTTTTCAAAACACTCATTGGCAAAAACTGATTAAGAAAAAGAAAAATGAATATCATGTTTTCGAAATACTCATGGGAAAAACTATTTAAAAAAAAAGAAAAATGAATATTACGTTTTCGAAACACTAATCGATGAAAACTAATTAAATAAAGAAAAATGAATATCACGTTTTCGAAACACTCATCGGCGAAAACTGATTAAGAAAAAGAAAAATGAATATCATGTTTTCGAAACACTCATCGGCTAAAACTGATTAAAAAAAGAAAAATGAATATCAAGTTTTCAGAACACTCATCGGCGAAAATTGATTTAAAAAAGAAAAATAAATATCAAGTTTTCGAAAACACTCATCGGTTAAAATTGATTAAGAAAAAGAAAAATGAATATCAAGTTTTCGAAACACTCATCGGCAAAAACTGAATAAAAAAGAAAAATGAATATCAAGTTTTCGAAACACCATCGACAAAAACCGATTAAAAAAAGAAAAATAAATATTAAGTTTTCGAAACAATAATCAGCGAAAACTTACTAAAAAAAGAAAAATGAATATCCAGATTTCGAAACACTAATCGACCAAAACTGATTAAAACAATAAAAATGAATATAAGGTTTTCGAAATACTAATCGGCGAAAACTGATTAAAAAAGAAAAATGAATATCAAGTTTTCGAAACAATCGTTAGCGAAAATTTACTGAAAAAAGAAAAATGAATATCAAGTTTTCGAAAAACTCATCGGCAAAAACTGAATAAAAAAAAGAAAAATAAATATTATGTTTTTGAAACACTCATCGGCGAAAACTGATTACAAAAAAAGAAAAATGAATATCAAGCTTTTAGAACACTTATCGGCGAAAATTTATTAAAAAAAGAAAAAAGAATATCAAGTTTTCGAAAACACTCATCGGCAAAAACTGTTTAAGAAAAAGAAAAATGAATATCACGTTTTTGAAACACTCATCGGCGAAAATTGATTAAAAAAAAAGAAAAATGAATATCAAGTTTTCAGAACGTACACTCATCGACGAAAATTGATTAAAAAAAGAAAAATTAATATCAAGTTTTTGAAAACACTCCTCAGCTAAAACTGATTAAAAAAATAAAAATGAATATCAAGTTTTGGAACACTCATTGGCCAAAACTGATTAAAAAATGAAAAATGAATATCAAGTTTTTGAAACACTCATCGGCAAAAACATATTAAAAAAGAGAAATAAATATTAAGTTTTCGGAACAATTATCGGCGAAAACTGATTAAATAAAAAGAAAAATGAATATCAAGTTTTCGAAAGCACTCATCGGCAAAAACTGTTTAAGAAAAAGAAAAATGAATATCAAGTTTTCGAAACACTCATCGGCGAAAACTGATTAAAAAAAAAATGAATATCAAGTTTTCAGCACGTACACTCATCGGCGAAAATTGATTAAAAAAAGAAAAATTAATATCAAGTTTTTGAAAACACTCCTCGGCTAAAACTGATTAAAAAAGATAAACGAATATCAAGTTTTCGAAACACTCATCGGCAAAAACTTATTAAAAAAAAGAAAAATAAATATTAAGTTTTCGAAACCCTCATCGGCTAAAACTGATTAAAAAAAAGAAAAATAAAAATCAAGTTTTCAAAACACTCATCGGCGAAAATTTATTAAAATAAGAAAAATAAATATCAAGTTTTCGAAAACACTCATCGGCTAAAACTGATAAAAAAAAAAAGAAAAATGAATATCAAGTTTTCGAAACACTCATCGGCAAAAACTGATTAAAAAAAAGAAAAATGAATATCACGTTTTCGAAACACTCATCGGCGAAAACTGATTTAGAAAAAGAAAAATGAATATCAAGTTTTCGAAACACTCATCGGTGAAAACTAATTAAATAAAGAAAAATGAATACCATGTTTTCGAAACACTTATCGGCGAAAAATGATAAAGAAAAAGAAAAATGAATATCAAGTTTTCGAAACACTCATCGGGGAAAACTATTTAAAAAAGAAAAATGAAAAATGAATATCAAGTTATCGAAACATTTATCGTCGAAAACTGATTAAGAAAAAGAAAAATGAATATCAAGTTTTTGAAACACTCATTGGTGAAAACTAATTAAATAAAGAAAAATGAATACCACGTTTTCGAAACACTCATCGGCGAAAACTGATTAAGAAAAAGAAAAATGAATATCAAGTTTTCGAAACACTCATCAGGGAAAACTATTTAAAAAAGAGAAAAGAAAAATGAATATTACGTTTTCAAAACATTTATCGTCGAAAACTGATTAAGAAAAAGAAAAATGAATATCAAGTTTTCAGAACACTCATCGGCGAAAATTGATTAAAAAAAGAAAAATGAATATCAAGTTATCGAAAACACTTATCGGCTAAAACTGATTAAAAAAAGAAAAATGAATATCAAGTTTTCGTAACACTCATCAGCGAAAACTTACTAAAAAATGAATATCCAGTTTTCAAAACACTTGTAATACCCTGGAAAATTTTGAGGATTTAAAGAATGATTTATTTAAAATTTCGAGGATTAAAGATTGATTTATTTAAATTTTTGAGGACTTAAGAATGATTTATTCCGGGGCTAGGAATTAAAACCTTAAAAAAAAAAAAGAATATAGGAAAAGTGTGAAAGTTAAGGGAAACCGGAAAGGAACCGAGAAATTCTTTAAAATTTCAAGTGAAATAATAGATGAAGGAAAGAAGTAAAATATTTTTTTGAATTTATTCAGGACCTACGAAATTAGAAACCCAAAATAAATAGGAAGTAGAAAATAATTTTTGGGATTTAATTCAGGACCTAAGAAATTAGAAACCTGAATTAAATAGGAAAAGGAAGTTAAATTAAAAATATATATTTATTATTTTTAAGTGATTATTATTTATCTTATTATCTATTCCAAAAAAAAGAAAATAAAAGAAAATACATATAAGTTATTTATTTATTTAATTATTAATTAATTAATTTTTAATTTTAATTATTTATTTATTATTTATTTAATTAATTATTATATATATTTTTTAATTATAATAATTATTATTTTTTTAAGAAAAAGAATGGGTGGGTTTGACGTGGGGTAGGTATAAATATATATATATATATATATTATAAAGGAAGAAAAGAAAGGAAAAAGAAAGCGAAAGAAAAGAAGAAACAAAACATGAAAGAAGAGAGAAAAGCAGTGAGGTAGACAGAGAGAGAGGGAGGATGGTGTGGAGGAAGAAGAGGGGGAAGATAGGGAAATCGTCGAAAAAGTTGCCGGAGAGAGCGGTCCGACGCCGGAAAAAGCTCACCGGAGCTCGACTACAACATCTCCTACACCTTCCACCAATCGAATCAAAGGTTGGTAACCCCAATTTCATTCGAAACTCCCAATTTCTCTATTTTTAGGGATTTCTTCGATCCACCTTCGATTGGATTGTTTCGAGGGTAGATTGAGACCTAGAAAGTATTCTTGAACACTTAGTTGGGGTAGCAATCAAGAATATATTCTCGGATTTGCTCAAATTCGAATTTGGAAGAATTTGGGGTTGAAATTATAATTATTTCCAGATTGGGAAAAATTGTTGACAATTAGGTTTGAACTTGGATTTGAGTAAATAGGCTTGGATTAATATTATTGAAATTATAATTATTTCCAAATTGGGGAAATTGTTGATATCTTAGGAATTGACCTTGGATTTGAGTAAATAGGCTTGGATTGGTCCTAGTGAAATTATAATGTTGAAATATTAGCTGAACAAGACCCGTGAAGAGCTGGCCCGAGGCTACTAAGGCCGGACCTTGGCATTAACATGCCGGATCCCTGCTCGATTTGCCCAAATATGCTTTAAGGGTGATGTTGGGAGTTTTAAACTTCGTCTTTACAATCTTAAACACCCTAGAATAATTCTAAATATGCTATCAAGCATCAAGAATTAATTTAGGTACTTTCTTGTTTCCCAAGAGTGGAAGCTTGCGGAACAATGAAATCCAATTTCTAAAATTTCTACCTTCTTCCCTCATAAATATTTAGGAAGCCTTAAATAGAATAAATTGGAGGTATATTGAGGTTTAGAAACTAGATTTCTTAGAACCCAAGTAGAAACACAAGTTGAATCAAAATGCTTAGACCTTCCTAAAATTAGGATTCCTTCCAACCAAGCTAGATAAGCTTCCTTAGATGCAAATACAAGTTAGATAGAGGTCTAATACTCAAATCCAAGTATGTTAAACACTTAAGTAGAGTGTTATATTCGAGTAAGTCAAGTGTCTGAGGAAGGATACGCATAAGTCAGGATAGAGAAGTCCGATAAGACCAAGAGCTTGACTCTGTGGCAACCATGGACTATATGTGAGAGTAATGGAAAGATAAATAACGGGTTAAGTTAAGTAATAACTTTAATGAAGTAAATGTTGTTCTTATAGGAACAACGGTACGCAATAGAGTGCAACAGGAACTTCGAGGAGACTAAAGTTACAAGAGAGGATTGCATGGAAGGTTGGCCAAGGTGAGGGTTCTTCCATCTCTGCTCCTAGGGTTGTATGCTTATGTGGATTAAATGAGTATGTATATTCTCTGCTTGTCTGATATGTGTTAGCTAGAGGTATAGGATGCTAAAAGAATAAAAGAACTAGAAAATAGGTGGTGGAAAGTAGCTTGGATAAGAAGACATAGGAGTAGAGTGTAATTGGTTGCTATGATTGGTGTGTTACAAATCTAACTCATACACTCGAGAGGCATGATGTGTAATTTATTAAATCTTTTCCACGACGGTGGCAAGAGTCCTTGTACGGAAGGACTAAGCTTTTATTTTGAAAACTCGTCACGACGGTGACTTAAATTATAATCATGTAAATGGGATTATTGGTGGGTTTCGGATTTGATTATGCTAGCGATGTGATACATCGACTAGAACAACGTCAGATGGCACTTGAGACCTCAGTTTTATAATCACCATGATGATGGTCATTGCCCTATCCTGGCAATAGGGTTAGAAAGGATTTATATTGCTATGACGATAGCTTGAGGTTCAGAGAGTGCATCTGGACGGGTATATGAGTTATATTCTGTTGAGGATACTTGTCCATATTAACAAGGGGAGGAATTGTTGATTCTTCGGGAAAGATACAAAGAATCCTATTAATATGTGAGACTAAGGTAAGGAGACACGGGAGGAACCTACGGGTGAACCGTGAGCCTAACCTAGAAAAGAGAAATCATCCTGTGGAGTTAGTCCAGGTGTGACAGTGGCCATGCTTCGAGACGTCGTGTCGTGTCCGCCATGTGGCCTGGTTGTGTAATGGACGAGTGGGCTCAAGCTATTGCCCCACAGTGAGGGGTCAGGACATGCCACTTGGTGGCTACGGATCAGTTGTTTGATAGATAGATGTTGATTGAGTTTGATTAATAGAATTGTCACGAGGTGACTAGTACCCAAGTGAATGAGTTAAGCATTGTTTGATTAACAGAATTGTCACGAGGTGACCAGTACCCAAATGAATGGGTTAAGTATGCTTTGTCACGTGGTGACCAGTAACCCAAGTGTGCGGGTTTGAAGTAGAAAAGCCACGTAGTGGCTAGTAGATACCCTAGAGTGGGGGAGATTAAGTAGATGTATGCTATAGTATATGTGTGTAGGTACAACTTGTCTGTGTTTGCATATGATTGCTGATTGTGCAGCGTAGTAGTGACGTACAGGATTACATCACCACAACGTCTTGGTTGATTCAAACATGTTGAACGTGAGAAGACCGGTAAGTAAAAGCCGGTATTATATGTTATATGTTTACTTGTTGAGTGATGATGTGAATTAAACTGCTGCATGATTGTATCTGTCAAATGCATGTGAGTGGTTGGGTGAAATATCTGTTGTTGTGTGGTCGCCAAGAATGTATGCTAATTAATAGTAACTAGTTGTTTTTGCATGTGGTTGTGTATGGCTCCCGAACCCAGCGCTATGGTACCCACCTTGCGCCAGGGATGGGAGAGTCCTCACTGAGTCGCGTGGTTAAGACTCACACCTCATTTTTACTACACAGAGACAGGTTAAGTACAGGTGGAAGAAGTCTCGATGGAGCGAGGAACGAACAAAACTTTCCAAGACCCACAACTTGTTCATGTGGGTGAATGAATTGTAGTTGTAAATTAATTCACTTTATCATGTATCATAAAGTAAAGGGTAGACGTACCCAATTAGATTGTATTACTAAATCTAGAACTGTCAGCTTCACACACCTTAAAGATCAGGGTTTATTTTACTGCGATACACGGAAAATTTGTTTTCAAAATATATATATATACATATATCTGTTGCATGTGAATAGGATAGACATCATCTTCGGATGTGTAGCCAGTACACAGGTTATATATATTATGTGTATTTTCCTATATCTATATCCTGAAGCGGCACTGGCCGTGGATTTGCTTGCCTAGGATAGACTACCATTTCGGTGTAGCCATGGTATTATAATGCATGTGGATGTATTTTCAATAATAGATATTCTGTCAATTAGGTGATAAGGCTTACAGGTACAGGGATATTCCCTGTGTCTGTGCCGGTCACGGCTCTCTAAACGGGGGTCGTGACAAACTTGGTATCAGAGCCTGGTTGTTCTTTAAGGGTGTGAAGCTAACTAGTAGTCTCGGGTGTCAGTCGGGCTATCCATTACGAATCCGGACGTAACGGTGGTTCCGACAGGCACTTGTGAGGTTGCTCAGGATGTTGAGTCATAAATTCTTTCGACTCATCGCTTTAGGCATAGAATTTGTATGTGAAATTCTATACAAAGCATATAACCTGTACAGTACACCAGTGCCGATGGGCACTAAGTCGTAAGGTGGGGTGGTAGTGACCCCGGGAACCTTAGGACGCCATAATAGGGAAAAGAGACATCCATGGGGGATGCTACCTAGACACAGACACTTTTTGTTGAATTGTAGGCAGGAATGCGCTACAATGTGTGATTGTTTTGCAGGTGTTAAATGAGACGATGCGTATGCTCTGTTAGCGGTGCATTGTGTGCTATGGTATAGGCACAAATTATTTGATTATAGTATGAAATGCAAGTATAATAGAAATATGCAGTGAATGGTAGTTCAGGCTAGGGATAATGTGTAAAGTGAAAGAAAAGACACGCTTGGCGTGTAGAAAAGAAAGTATGCCCATGGGGCGATTGAAAATGGAAAGTTTATAGACAAGAATAAACAGGGCCAGGGGGCATGAGACCGACAGGAAGATGACCAAGTGAATGGGTCACGACTGTGCGGTATGCTATGGCTGAAGGAAGTGAGTTGTCCTTCCTAGAAAGTAAATAGAAAAGAGGTGGTGTATGCCACAATATAGAAGTAGAAGTCTACGGACTAGAACATCAGGATAAGGTATATGGAAGCGCAAAGTGGCCGAACCATATGCTATAGAGATAGATGTTAAGAAGTAGAGGCATATGTAAACGTGTAGAGCATGACCATATGCCGAGCAGGAAACAGAGTAAATGGTAAGGCACAGGGAAGGACCTAGTCCAACCCTGCGCTTGATCCATGAACTGCTAGTTCCTTAAGCAAACAAGGGGGAAAAGAAGGGATTAGGCCCAACCAAACTCTCTTGGGTTGCTTAAGGAAGGGCATAAAGAATAGGATATTGATCACATGAGAAATTTTTATAATAATCTTTTTGGTCTTTCCGGATGAGAGATTCTGAAAGACCTTCAATTTTTTCTTGAAAATATTAGGGATAACCATTGGAAGGTAAATTTTCATGAAAACTCTTTCTCAATTTGTGTCATTCCAATTGGTTAAACCCTAACCATTTACGAAAACCTTAGGCGTCATTTTCTAAGAAATAAACTTGAATTAATTTTTAAAACCTGCAGGGTGCCTAAGAAAACTAACACATGTGACCAATACCCTATCAAACAATAATCCTTTTTACAGGTAAGTTGTATAAGGATGCTAGAAGTAGTTGAGAAATCACTCGCTTGGAGTGATTAAAGTTAAGTAGACATCGAAAAGCACTAGAGAGTGCTAAAGTACCAAGGGAGTATACAAGTAAACCTAAGGGTTACTAATTAAGGGGCCATAGGGTGATAATGGACCCGAAAGTATTAGACTGAAGCAGGTCTAGGAGTGGGAATGGGCGCAGACCTTCGGGTACCGTCCAGAGATAAGAAAAATGAGTGCTATTGCGATAGATAGCTCTCGAACGAGACAATGTAAGAGATAAACCCCAAGGGGACTCATGGAGGCCTGAGGGGAGAGAAAGTAGACAGGGATAAGTCCATAAGGGGGGAAGAGCGGAAGCCTATGAGACCCCATAGGATAAGAGTCAAGTAGGAGGTGGAGAACCAACTACTACCGTAAGTGTATCTATAGTACACAGATTGTAGTGGACATAGCTAGGTAAGCTAGTTCCACAGGTTGGTGAACCGTAAATTCGTTAGTCTGAAGCCCGTGTATGGGTGGAGACTGAGTGGACAAACCAAACGTATAAATGGCCATGTGGGTGCCATAAAGGGAAAATTAACCGTAAGGACAGTTAAACGAGAAGGAGAATTTAGTGAGTAACGAGTATTGAGAAATACTCGAAGAAAGAGTACCACGTAGGTACGAAATGGAAAAGAAGAGAGCGAATACGGGAACGGAGTCGGGTAAGCATCTGGGGATGCGAGCCAAAATGATAAAACAGGTATGCTATCATTGGGGGCGATTGGAACCCAACGGGTAACACACTTGCAAGAGGCGGTATATGTTCGTGAACATATGTCACACTGTATGAAAGGAAAGAGTCAAACCGTGGGAGCGGATCTCGTTTGGTCATGGGGAGTAGAGCATGTCCAGAAAGGTTCATGCTGGAGTTAACAGAGCAAGTATTCCAAGTAGGAATACAGGATCTAAGTGAGTTGAGGAGTCCAAGTGGGCCAAGTTGGGGTAAAAGCCAACGGAAACCCAATGAGTAGAGTTAGCATAGGACGTGCAACTCTAAGTGAACTAACCTGAGGATGGTATAGATCCACAGTCATAGTTGTGTTAAACGAGGTCTTTGGATGTGAAGACCGAACTGAGCCTGAGGCAGAGTAATGAGTATGATGGTAAGAAGGAAACTGGTGAGTTTCCATTATAAACAGAATTTACTACAAGTAGTAGTCAGAGAAGAGTCTAAGTCAGTCAGACATAGGATGTCGACAGGGAGTAACCTGAAGTGGTTATGGAAACCACTAAATGTAAGTGTAGAAGTCTGGAAAAGAAAGGAAAACACGAGTCTTAAAGGAAAGATCCTTACCGTTTGGTGGAGAAATGGTAAGTGAATACATAGTTGTGCTAGTGTCATGGCATTTAGCTTCGTTAGGACACGAGTAGAGTAAACCAAGTCGGTAGTGAGTGTAACAACCTCGGAAGGGTTGGGTACACTGATGGCATAAAGTATAAACACCTATGTATGGTGTATGCCGTGTAAGCGGTAAGTCTAGATGTAGAGTAGATGGTGTATTAAAATGTAAACGGACTTTTTTGGAGAAGTCGTTTACAAAGAATATATTGGGGGAATACCGGCAGAAGGTTAGCTGCTTGGTAGTAGAAGATGTTTAAGTACGGGAACTCCGATGTAGGGGAGTACTTCGTCAGTTAGAGTTTATAGAAATAGAACCTAATGTGCTATGAAAATAGCTAGTGTCTTGGCGTGTTCCAAGACGGATATAAGAAGTCCCTATGAAGCTAGTCGGGCAAGCAGATTGAGTCCAGGTAAGCCTCACTAGAGAAGGCAATAGTTAACTCCTCGGAGAACTAAATTGGAGCATGGCATGTGGTACGTGCCAGACACTCCATTGCAAAATTAGTAAGAACAAAGTAAATAGAAACTAGGAAAGTATTTTTTGGAATTTATTCAGGACCTACGAAATTAGAAACCCAAAATAAATAGGAAGTAGAAAATAATTTTTGGGATTTAATTCGGGACCTAAGAAATTGGAAACCTGAATTAAATAGGGAAATGAAGTTAAATTAAAAATATATCTTTATTATTTTAAGTGATTATTATTTATCTTATTATCGATTTCAAAAATAAAAAGAAAAGAAAACAAAATACATATTAGTTATTTATTTATTTTATTATTAATTAATTTATTTTTAATTATAATTATTTATTTAATTAATTATTATATATATTTTTTAGTTATAATTATTATTATTTTTTTAAGAAAAAAAATGGGTAGGTTTGACGTGGGGTAGGTATGTAAATATATATATATATATATATATATATATATATATATATATATATATATATATATATTATAAAGGAAGAAAAGAAAGGAAAAAGAAACAGAAAGAAAAGAAGAAACAAAACGTGAAAGAAGAGAGAGAAGCAGTGAGGTAGAGAGAGAGGGAGGATGGTGCGGAGGAAGAAGAGGGGGAAGATAGGGAAATCGTCGAAAAAGTTTCTGGAGAGAGCGGTCCGACGCCGAAAAAGCTCACCGGAGCTCGACTACAACAACTCCTACACCTTCCACCAATCGAATCAAAGGTTGGTAACCCCAATTTCATTCGAAACTCCCAATTTCTCCATTTTTAGGGATTTCTTCGATCCGCCTTCGATTGGATTGTTTCGAGGGTAGATTGAGACCTAGAAAGTGTTCTTGAACACTTAGTTGGGGTAGCAATCAAGAATATATTCTCGGATTTGCTCAAATTCGAATTTGGAAGAATTTGGGGTTAAAATTATAATTATTTCTAGATTGAGAAAAATTGTTGATAATTAGGATTGAGCTTGGATTTGAGTAAATATGCTTGGATTAATATTATTGAAATTATAATTATTTCCAAATTGGGGAAATTGTTGATATCTTAGGAATTGACCTTGGATTTGAGTAAATAGGCTTGGATTGGTCCTATTGAAATTATAATGTTGAATTATTAGCTGAACAAGACCTGTGAAGAGCTGGCCCGAGGCTACTAAGGCCGGACCTTGGCATTAACATGTCGGGTCCCTGCTCGATTTGCCCAAATATGCTTTAAGGGTGATGTTGGGAGTTTTAAACTTCATCTTTACAATCTTAAACACCTTAGAATAATTCTAAATATGCTATCAAGCATCAAGAATTAATTTAGGTACTTTCTTGATTCCCAAGAGTGGAAGCTTGCGGAACAATGAAATCCAATTTCTAAAATTTCTACCTTCTTCCCTCATAAATATTTAGGAAACCTTAAATAGAATAAATTGGAGGTATATTGAGGTTTAGAAACTAGATTTCTTGGAACCCAAGTAGAAACACAAGTTGAATCAAATTGCTTAGATAAGCTTCCTTAGATGCAAATACAAGTTAGATTGAGGTCGAATACTCAAATCCAAGTATGTGAAACACTCAAGTAGAGTGTTATATTCGAGTAAGTCAAGTGTCTGAGGAAGGATACACATAAGTCAGGATAGAAAAGTCCGATAAGACCAAGAGCTTGACTCTGTGGCAACCATGGACTATATGTGAGAGTAATGGAAAGATAAATAAAGAGTTAAGTTAAGTAATAACTTTAATGAAGTAAATGTTGTTCTTATAAGAACAACGGTACGCAATAGAGTGCAACAGGAACTCCGAGGAAACTAAAGTTACAGGAGAGGATTGCAAGGAAGGTTGGCCAAGGTGAGGATTCTTCTATCTCTGCTCCTACGGTTGTATGCTTATGTGGATTACATGAGTATGTATATTCTCTGCTTGTCTGATATGTCTTAGCTAGAGGTATAGGATCCTAAAAGAATAAAAGAACTAGAAAATATGTGGTGGAAAATAGCTTGGATAAGAAGACATAGGAGTAGAGTGTAATTGGTTGCTATGATTGGTGTGTTACAAATCCAACTCATACACTCGAGAGGCATGATGAGTAATTTATTAAATCTTTTCCACAACGGTGGCAAGAGTCCTTGTACGGAATGACTAAGCTTTTATTTTGAAAACTCGTCACGACGGTGACTTAAATTATAATCATGTAAAGGGAGTTATTGGTGGGTTTCGGATTTGATTATGCTACAGATGTGATACATCGACTAGGACAACGTTAGATGGCACTTGAGACCTTAGTTTTATAATCACGATGACGATGGCCATTGCCCTATCCTGGAAATAGGGCCAGAAAGGATTTATATTGCTATGACGATAGCTTGAGGTTCAGAGAGTGCATCTAGACGGGTATATGAGTTATATTCTGTTGAGGATACTTGTCCATATTAACAAGGAGAGCAATTGTTGATCCTTCGGGAAAGATACAAAGAATCCTATTAATATGTGAGACTAAGGTAAGGAGACACGGGAGGAACCTACAGGTGAACCGTGAGCCTAACCTAAAAAAGAGAAATCATCCTGTGGAGTTGGTCCAGGGTGTGACAGTGGTCATGCTTCGAGATGTCGTGTCGTGCCCGCCATGTGGCCAGGATGGGTAATGGACGAGTGGGCTCAAGCTATTGCCCCGCAGTGAGGTGTCACGACTCCCGTTTAGAGGACCGTGACCGGCATAGACACAGGGAATACCCCCATGCCTGTAAGCCTTATCACCTAATTGACAGAATATCTATTATTGAAAATACATTCACATGCATTATAATACCATGGCTACACCGAAATGGTGGCCTATCCTAGGCAAGCAAATCCACGGCCAGTGCCGCTTCAAGATATAGATATAGGAAAACACACATAATATATAATCTGTGTACTGGCTAAACATCCGAAGATGCTGCCTATCCTATTCACATGCAACAGATATATGTATATATATATTTTTGGAAACAAGTTTTCCCTACATCGTAATCTAACGGATCCTGATCTTTAAGGTGTGTGAAGCTGACAGTTCTAGATTTAGTGATACAATATAATTGGGTACATCTACCCTTTACTTTATGATACAATAATAAAGTAAATTAAATTACAATTACAATTTATTCACCCACATGAACAAGTTGTGGGTCTTGGAAAGTGTTGCTCAACCCTCATTCCACCGAGACTTCTTCCACCCGTACTTAACCTGTCTCTGTGTAGTAAAAATGAGGTGTGACTCTTAACCACGCGACTTAGTGAGAACTCTCCCATCCCCGGCGCAAGGCGGGTACCATGGCGCTGGCATTGGGAGTCATACACAACCACATGCAGAAACAACTGGTTACTATTAATTAGCATACATTCTTGGCGACCACACAACAATAGATATCTCAGCCAACCACTCACATGCATTTAACAGATACAAACATGCAGTAGTTTATTCCACGTCATCAGTCAGCAAATAAACAAGTAATATATAGTGTCGGCTTTTACTTATCGGTCTTCTCACGTTCAACATATTTAAATCAAACAAGACGTTGTGGTGATATAATCCTGTACGTCACCACTACACTGCACAATCAGCAATTATATGCAAACACAAACAAGTTGTACCTACACACAGGTACTATAGCATACATCTACTTAATCTCCTCCACTCTGGGGTATCTACTAGCCACTATGTGGCTTTTCTACTTTGAACCCGTGCACTCGGGTTACTGGCCACCACGTGGCAAAGCATACTTAACCCATTCACTTGGGTACTGGTCACCTCGTGACAATTCTGTTAATCAAACAATGCTTAAGCCATTCACTTGGGTACTAGTCACCTCGTGACAATTCTGTTAATCAAACACAATCAACCTATATCTATCAAGCAACTGATCCATAGCCACCAAGTGGCACGTTCTGACCCCTAACTGCGGGGCAATAGCTTGAGCCCACTCGTCCATTACCCAACCAGGCCACATGGCGGGCACGGCACGACGTCTCGAAGCATGGCCACTGACACACCCTGGACCAACTCCACAGGATGATTTCTCTTTTACTAGGTTTGGCTCACGGTTTATCCGTAGGTTCCTCCCGTGTCTCCTTACCTTATTCTCACATATTAATAGGATTCTTTGTATCTTTCCCAAAGGATCAACAATTCTTCTCCTTATTAATATGGACGAGTATCCGTAACAGCATATAACTAATATACCAGTCCAGATGCACTCTCTAAGCCTCAAGCTATCGTCATAGCAATATAAAACCTTTCTGACCCTATTGCCAGGATAGGGCAGTGACCATCGTCATGGTGATTATAAAAATTGAGGTCTCAAATGTCATCTGACGTTGTTCTAGTAGATGTCTCACATCGCTAGCATAACCAAATCTGAAACCCACCAACAACTCCCTTTGCATGATTTTTAATTTAAGTCACCGTCGTGACGGGTTTTCAAATAAAAGCTTAGTCCTTCCGTACAAGGACTCTTGCCACCGTTGTGGGAAAATGTTTAATAAAAATACTCATCATGCCTCCGGAGTGTATGAGTTGGATTTGTAACACACCAATCATAGCAAATAATATACTCTACTCCTATGTCTTCCTATCCGAGCTACTTTCTACAACCTATTCTCTAGTTCTTTTATTCATTTAATATTCTATACCTCTAGCTAACACATATCAGACAAACAGAGAAAGTACATACTCTTGTAATCCACATAAGCATACAACCCTAGGAGCGGAGATGAAAGAGCCCTCACCTTGGCCAACCTTCCATGCAATCCCCTCCTGTAACTTAAGTCTCCTCGGAGTTCCTGTTGCACTCAATCGTGTGCCATTGTTCCTTGATTCGATTGGTGGGAGGTGTGGAAGATGTTGTAACCGAGCCCCGGTGGTCATGGCCAGCGTCAGACCGCTCTCCTCCAGCAAGTTTTTCGGCGGCTTCCTCCCTCTCTCTCTACCTTCCATTTTCTCTCTCTTCTCTTTCTTCTTCCTCTCTTTCTTTCCTTTCTCGCCTCCTTTCCTTTCTTTCTCTTTCTTTTTCTTTTTTATTTCATTTCCTTTCTTTATCTAAACCTAACCCCACGTCAACCCCCCACTTTTTTTAAAAATAATAATAATAATAATAATAAATAATTATAATAATTAAATAAATGTAATTAAAAAATGAATAAATTAATAATTAAATAAATAATAACTAATATGTATTTTTAATTTAATCCCTTTTCCTTTTTAATTCAGGTTTCCAATTTCTTAGGTCCTGAATTAATTCCCAAAATATATATTTTTTTTACTTATTTTCTTTCCCTTTTTAATCATTTTAAATAAATCATTTTTTAATCCTCGAAATTTTCCGGGGTATTACTTGAGCGGTCAGGACGTGCCACTTGGTGGCTACAGATCAGTTGTTTGATAGATAAATGTTGATTGAGTTTGATTAACAGAATTGTCACGAGGTGACTAGTACCCAAGTGAATGGATTAAGCATTGTTTGATTAACAGAATTGTCACGAGGTGACCAGTACCCAATTGAATGGGTTAAGTATGCTTTGTCACGTGGTGGCCAGTAACCCGAGTGTGCGGGTTTGAAGTAGAAAAGCCACGTAGTGGCTAGTAAATACCCTATAGTGGGGGAGATTAAGTAGATGTATGTTATAGTATCTGTGTGTAGGTACAACTTGTCTGTGTTTGCATATGATTGATGATTGTGCAGCGTAGTAGTGACGTACAGGATTACGTCACCACAACGTCTTGGTTGATTCAAACATGTTGAACGTGAGAAGACCGGTAAGTAAAAGCCGGCATTATATGTTATATGTTTACTTGTTGAGTGATGATGTGAATTAAACTGCTGCATGCTTGTATCTGTTAAATGCATGTGAGTGGTTGGGTGAAATATCTGTTGTTGTGTGGTCGCCAAGAATGTATGCTAATTAATAGTAATTAGTTGTTTTTGCATGTGGTTGTGTATGACTCCTGAACCCAGCGCTATGGTACCCACCTTGCGCCAGGGATGGGAGAGTCCTCACTGAGTCGCGTGGTTAAAACTCACACCTCATTTTTACTACACAGAGACAGGTTAAGTACAAGTGGAAGAAGTCTCGATGGAGCGAGGAACGAACAAAACTTTCCAAGATCAGGGTTTATTTTACTGCGATACAGGGAAAATTTGTTTTCAAATTATATCTATATATACATATATTTGTTGCATGTGAATAGGATATATAGCATCTTCGGATGTGTAGCCAGTACACAGGTTATATATATTATGTGTGTTTTCCTATATCTATATCCTGAATCGGCACTGGCCTTGGATTTGCTTGCCTAGGATAGGCCACCATTTCGGTGTAGCCATGGTATTATACTGCATGTGGATGTATTTTCAATAATAGATATTCTGTCAATTAGGTGATAAGGCTTACAGGTATAGGGATATTCCCTGTGTCTGTGCCGGTCACGGCTCTCTAAACGGGGGTCGTGACAACACTAATCGACCAAAACTGATTAAAAAAATAAAAATGAATATCAAGTTTTCGAAACACTCATCGGCGAAAACTGATTCAAAAAGGAAAATAAATATCAAGTTTTCGAAACACTCATCGGTGAAAACTGATTAAAAAAAGAAAAATGAATATCAAGTTTTGGAAACACTCATCGGCGAAAACTGATTAAAAAAAGAAAAATGAATATCAAGTTTTCGAAACACTCATCTACGAAAACTGATTAAAGAAAATAAAAATGAATATCAAGTTTTCGAAACACTCATCGGGGAAAACTGTTTTAAAAAAAAAAAATTAATATTACGTTTTCGAAACACTAATCGATAAAACTAATTAAATAAAGAAAAATGAATATCACGTTTTTGAAACACTCATCAGTGAAAACTGATTAAGAAAAAGAAAAATGAATATGAAGTTTTCGACACACTCATCGGCAAAAACTGATTAGAAAAAGAAAAATGAATATCACGTTTTCGAAACACTCATCGGCGAAAACCGATTTACAAAAAGAAAAATGAATATTAAGTTTTCAAAACACTAATCGGAAAAAACTAATTAAATAAGAAAAAATGAATACCATGTTTTCGAAACACTCATCGGCGAAAACTGATTAAGAAAAAGGAAAATGAATATCAAGTTTTCGAAACACTCATCGGGGAAAACTATTTAAAAAAGAAAAGGAAAATGAATATCAAATTTTCGAAACACTCATCGGCGAAAACTATTTAAAAAAGAAAAAGAAAAATGAATATTACGTTTTCAAAACACTAATCGGCGAAAACTGATTAAAAAAAAGAAAAAAGAATATCAAGTTTTTAGAACACTCATCAGCGAAAACTGATTAAAAAAAGAAAAATGAATATCAAGTTTTCGAAACACTCATCGGCGAAAACAATTTAAAAAAAAAAGAAATGAATATTACGTTTTCGAAACACTTAACGGCGAAAATTGATTAAAAAATTAAAAATTACTATCAAGTTTTCGAAACACTTATCAGCGAAAACTGATTAAAAAAAGAAAAATAAATATTAAGTGTTTGAAACACTTATCGACGAAAACTGATTAGAAAAAATAAAAATGAATATCAAGTTTTCAAAACACTTATCGGCGAAACCTAATTAAAAAAAAGAAAAAAAAATATCAAGTTTTCAGAACACTCATTAGCGAAAACTAATTAAAAAATGAAAAATAATTATTAAGTTTTCGAAAACACTCATCGGCGAAAACTGATTAAAAAAAGAAAAATGAATATTAAGTTTTCGAAACACTCATCGGTAAAAAGTAATAAAAAAAGAAAAATTAATATCAAGTTTTCGAAACACTCATCAGCGAAAACTTACTAAAAAAAGGAAAATGAATATCTTGTTTTCGAAACACTAATCGATGAAAACTGATTATAAAAAATGAATATAAAGTTTTCGAAACACTTATCGGCGAAAACTGATTAAAAAAATGAAAAATAAAAATCAAGTTTTCGAAACACTCATCGGCAAAAGCAGATTAAAAAAAAGAAAAATGAATATCAAGTTTTTGAAACATTCATCGAGGAAAACTAATTAAATAAACAAAAATAAATATCAAGTTTTCGAAACACTCATCGGCGAAAACTGATTAAGAAAAAGAAATATGAATATCAAGTTTTCAGAACACTCATCGACAAAAACTGATTAAAAAAATAAAAATGAATACCAAGTTTTCGAAACACTCATCGACGAAAACTATTTAAAAAAAAAAAAGAAAAATGAATATTACCTTTCGAAACACTCAACAGTGAAAACTGATTAAAAAATGAAAAATTACTATCAAGTTTTCGAAACACTCATCGCCGAAAATTGATTAAAAAAAAGAAAGATGAATATCAAGTTTTCAAAACACTCATCGGCAAAAAATAATTAAAAAAAGAAAAATGAATGTCAAGTTTTCGAAACACTCATTAGCGAAAACTTACTTAAAAAAGAAAAATGAATATCAAGTTTTCGAAAAACTCATCGGCAAAAATTGATTAAAAAAATAAAAATAAATATTAAGTTTTCGAAACACTCATCGGCGAAAACTAATTAAAAAAAAGAAAAATGAATATCAAGTTTTCAGAACACTCATCGGCGAAAATTGATTAAAAAAAGGAAAATGAATATAAAACTTTCGAAAACACACCTCGGCTAAAACTGATTAAAAAAAGAAAAATGAATATCAAGTTTTCGAAACACTCATCGGCAAAAATAGATTAAAAAAAGAAAAATAAATATTAAGTTTTCGAAACACTCATCGGCGAAAACTGATTAAAAAAAGAAAAATGAATATCAAGTTTTCGAAACACTCATCAGCGAAAACTTACTAAAAAAAGGAAAATGAATATCTTGTTTTCGAAACACTAATCGATGAAAACTGATTAAAAAAATAAAAATGAATATCAAGTTTTCGAAACACTCATCGGCGAAAACTATTTAAAAAAAAAAGAAAAATGAATATTACCTTTTCGAAACACTCAACAGTGAAAACTGATTAAAAAAATGAAAAATTACTATCAAGTTTTCGAAACACTCATCGGCGAAAATTGATTAAAAAAAAGAAAGATGAATATCAAGTTTTCGAAACACTCATCGGCAAAAAGTAATTAAAAAAAGAAAAATGAATATCAAGTTTTCGAAACACTCATTAGCGAAAACTTACTTAAAAAAGAAAAATGAATATCAAGTTTTCGAAAAACTCATCGGCAAAAATTGATTAAAAAAATAAAAATAAATATTAAGTTTTCGAAACAATCATCGACGAAAACTAATTAAAAAAAAGAAAAATGAATATCAAGTTTTCAGAACACTCATCGGCGAAAATTTATTAAAAAAAGAAAAATGAATATCAAGTTTTCGAAAACAATCATCGGCAAAAATTGATTAAAAAAAAAGAAAAATAAATAAAATTTTCAAAACACCCATCGGCGAAAACTGATTAAAAAGAAGAAAAATGAATATCAAGTTTTCAGAACACTCATCGGCGAAAACTGATTAAAAAAATAAAAATGAATATCAAGTTTTCGAAACACTCATCGACGAAAACTATTTAAAAAAAAAGAAAAATGAATATTACCTTTCGAAACACTCAACAGTGAAAACTGATTAAAAAATGAAAAATTACTATCAAGTTTTCGAAACACTCATCGCCGAAAATTGATTAAAAAAAAGAAAGATGAATATCAAGTTTTCAAAACACTCATCGGCAAAAAATAATTAAAAAAAGAAAAATGAATGTCAAGTTTTCGAAACACTCATTAGCGAAAACTTACTTAAAAAGAAAAATGAATATCAAGTTTTCGAAAAACTCATCGGCAAAAATTGATTAAAAAAATAAAAATAAATATTAAGTTTTCGAAACACTCATCGGCGAAAACTAATTAAAAAAAAGAAAAATGAATATCAAGTTTTCAGAACACTCATCGGCGAAAATTGATTAAAAAAAGGAAAATGAATATAAAACTTTCGAAAACACACCTCGGCTAAACTGATTAAAAAAAGAAAAATGAATATCAAGTTTTCGAAACACTCATCGGCAAAAATAGATTAAAAAAAGAAAAATAAATATTAAGTTTTCGAAACACTCATCGACGAAAACTGATTAAAAAAGAAAAATGAATATCAGGTTTTCGAAACACTCATCAGCGAAAACTTACTAAAAAAAGGAAAATGAATATCTTGTTTTCGAAACACTAATCGATGAAAACTGATTAAAAAAATAAAAATGAATATCAAGTTTTCGAAACACTCATCGGCGAAAACTATTTAAAAAAAAAAGAAAAATGAATATTACCTTTACGAAACACTCAACAGTGAAAACTGATTAAAAAAATGAAAAATTACTATCAAGTTTTCGAAACACTCATCGGCGAAAATTGATTAAAAAAAAAGAAAGATGAATATCAAGTTTTCGAAACACTCATCGGCAAAAAGTAATTAAAAAAAGAAAAATGAATATCAAGTTTTCGAAACACTCATTAGCGAAAACTTACTTAAAAAAGAAAAATGAATATCAAGTTTTCGAAAAACTCATCGGCAAAAATTGATTAAAAAATAAAAATAAATATTAAGTTTTCGAAACAATCATCGACGAAAACTAATTAAAAAAAAGAAAAATGAATATCAAGTTTTCAGAACACTCATCGGCGAAAATTTATTAAAAAAAGAAAAATGAATATCAAGTTTTCGAAAACAATCATCGGCAAAAATTGATTAAAAAAAAAGAAAAATAAATAAAATTTTCAAAACACCCATCGGCGAAAACTGATTAAAAAGAAGAAAAATGAATATCAAGTTTTCAGAACACTCATCGGCGAAAACTGATTAAAAAAATAAAAATGAATATCAAATTTTCGAAACACTCATCGGCGAAAACTATTTAAAAAAAAAAGAAAAAAGAATATTAAGTTTTCGAAACACTCAACGGCGAAAATTGATTAAAAAATAAAAAATTACTATTAAGTTTTCGAAACATTCATCGGCGAAAACTGATTAAAAAAAGAAAAATAAATATCAAGTTTTTGAAACACTAATCGGCAAAAACTGATTAAAAAAAAGAAAATGTATATCAAGTTTTCAAAACACTCATTAGCGAAAACCTACTAAAAAAAGAAAAATGAATATCTAGTTTTCGAAACACTTATCGACGAAAACTGATTAAAAAAAGAAAAAATGAATGTTAAGTTTTCGAAAGACTCATCGGCGAAAAATGATTAAAAAAAGAAAAATGAATATCAAATTTTCGAAAACACTCATCGATGAAAACTAATTAAATAAAGAAAAATGAATATAACGTTTTTAAAACACTTATCGGCGAAAACTGATTAAGAAAAAGAAAAATGAATATCAAGTTTCCAGAACACTCATCGGCGAAAATTGATTAAAAAAAGGAAAATGAATATAAAACTTTCGAAAACACACCTCGGCCAAAACTAATTAAAAAGAGAAAAATGAATATCAAGTTTTCGAAACACTCATCGGCAAAAATAGATTAAAAAAAGAAAAATAAATATTAAGTTTTCGAAACACTCATCGGCGAAAACTGATTAAAAAAAGAAAAATGAATATCAAGTTTTCGAAACACTCATCAGCGAAAACTTACTAAAAAAAGGAAAATGAATATCTTGTTTTCGAAACACTAATCGATGAAAACTGATTAAAAAAATAAAAATGAATATCAAGTTTTCGAAACACTTATCGGCGAAAACTGATTAAAAAAATGAAAAATAAAAATCAAGTTTTCGAAACACTCATCGGCAAAAGCAGATTAAAAAAAAGAAAAATGAATAACAAGTTTTCGAAACATTCATCGAGGAAAACTAATTAAATAATCAAAAATAAATATCAAGTTTTCGAAACACTCATCGGCGAAAACTGATTAAGAAAAAAAATATGAATATCAAGTTTTCAGAACACTCATCGACGAAAACTGATTAAAAAAATAAAAATGAATATCAAGTTTTCGAAACACTCATCGGCGAAAACTATTTAAAAAAAAGAAAAATGAATATTACCTTTTCGAAACACTCAACAGTGAAAACTGATTAAAAAATGAAAAATTACTATCAAGTTTTCGAAACACTCATCGGAGAAAATTGATTAAAAAAAAGAAAGATGAATATCAAGTTTTCGAAACACTCATCGGCAAAAAGTAATTAAAAAAAGAAAAATGAATATCAAGTTTTCGAAACACTAATTAGCGAAAACTTACTTAAAAAAGAAAAATGAATATCAAGTTTTCGAAAACAATCATCGGCAAAAATTGATTAAAAAAAGAAAAATAAATAAAATTTTTAAAACACCCATCGGCGAAAACTGATTAAAAAGAAGAAAAATGAATATCAAGTTTTCAGAACACTCATCGGCGAAAACTAATTAAAAAAATAAAAATGAATATCAAATTTTCGAAACACTCATCGGCGAAAACTATTTAAAAAAAAAGAAAAAAGAATATTAAGTTTTCGAAACACTCAGCGGCGAAAATTGATTAAAAAATAAAAAATTACTATTAAGTTTTCGAAACATTCATCGGCGAAAACTGATTAAAAAAAGAAAAATAAATATCAAGTTTTTGAAACACTAATCGGCAAAAACTGATTAAAAAAAAGAAAAATGTATATCAAGTTTTCAAAACACTCATTAGCGAAAACCTACTAAAAAAAGAAAAATGAATATCTAGTTTTCGAAACACTTATCGACGAAAACTGATTAAAAAAAGAAAAAATGAATGTTAAGTTTTCGAAACACTCATCGGCGAAAAATGATTAAAAAAAGAAAAATGAATATCAAATTTTCGAAAACACTCATCGATGAAAACTAATTAAATAAAAAAAATGAATATAACGTTTTTAAAACACTTATCGGCGAAAACTAATTAAGAAAAAGAAAAATGAATATCAAGTTTTCAGAACACTCATCGGCGAAAATTGATTAAAAAAAGGAAAATGAATATAAAACTTTCGAAAACACACCTCGGCTAAAACTGATTATAAAAAGAAAAATGAATATCAAGTTTTCGAAACACTCATCGGCCAAAACTGATTACAAAAAAAAATGAATATCAAGTTTTCGAAACACTCATTGGCAAAAATAGATTAAAAAAAGAAAAATAAATATTAAGTTTTCGAAACACTCATCGGCGAAAACTGATTAAAAAAAGAAAAATGAATATCAGGTTTTCGAAACACTCATCAGCGAAAACTTACTAAAAAAAGAAAAATGAATATCCAGTTTTCGAAACACTAATCGACCAAAACTGATTAAAAAAATAAAAATGAATATCAAGTTTTCGAAACACTCATCGGCGAAAACTATTTAAAAAAAGAAAAATGAATATTACGTTTTCAAAACACTTATCGGCGAAATCTGATTAAAAAAACAAAAATGAATATCAAGTTTTCAGAACACTCATCGGCGAAAACTGATTAAAAAAAGAAAAATGAATATCAAGTTTCCGAAACACTCATCGGCGAAAACTATTTAAAAAAAATAAAAATGAATATTACTTTTTCGAAACAGTCAACGGCGTAAACTGATTAAAAAAATGAAAAATTACTATTAAATTTTCAAAACACTTATCGGCGAAAACTGATTAAAAAAATAAAAATAAATATTAAGTTTTTGAAACACTAATCGGCGAAAACTGATTAAAAAAAAGAATATCAAGTTTTCAAAACACTCATCGGCGAAACCTGATTACAAAAAAGAAAAATGAATATCAAATTTTCATAACACTCATTGGCGAAAACTAATTAAAAAAAGAAAAATAATTATCTAGTTTTCGAAAACACTCATCGGCGAAAACTAATTAAAAAAAGAAAAATGAATATCAAGTTTTCGAAACACTCATCAGCGAAAACTTACCTGAAAAAGAAAAATGAATATCACGTTTTCGAAACACTCATCGGCGAAAACTGATTAAAAAAAAGAAAATGAATATCAAGTTTCCATAACACTCATCGGCGAAAATTGATTAAAAATGTCACGACCCCCTACCGGACGTCCGTGATCAGCACGGGAGGTAGGATTTCTCCTGTCCCGTAAGCCTCTAATCCCTGATTGACATTCTTATATATGCATAACTACCCATTTCTAATACAAACAATATATAGTATATATGGTCATCCCTATCCGGTGACCTAAGTAGCACGCAATCCACGGCTCGCTCAACGCCGCTTCAGTCTATACATATACACATAAAGCATGTTATCACATATATTATAATTTAGGAACAACAATAGCATATTATCTAATATATGATTCCTACAAGTAGGCAAGAAGGCAAACAATATATCCATATCAGCAGTCAACCCTATAGGACAAGGATGGGAAAGCCCCTCACCTGTTTGGCCCCTCTGATCGGCTCTCGGTGTGCCCGAAGGTCCACTCACCGTATGGTGCCCTATACACATATACTCGAGAGATTCAGAAACTTGAAATTTCAACCACTACCGTGTACATGTAACGCTAATGCCCATGTTCTTTCTAATTAATTCCATAGACTAGTTGTTGGCTTGGAATGCCCTCAACTAGTTTTCAGAACACCTAGCATGCTTCTATTCGTGTCCAACCCTTGCTTAATCACACTATTCGGAAGCCTTGATTTGGGAATGCCAAGTTATCTGATTCCACCTCTATGTGTCCATGTGAAGTTTCCATTACCCAAGCCTTAAATTTATGGCTCAAGAGAGTCATAAATCTTACTTGTCCAAGATTTCCATTTACCAAAATAACCTTCAACACTTTACCTACACATGAATACACCTATCCGGATACGTAAAAATTAGAAAATTGTCTCTTTTTCCCCGAACCGGGTTCCGGGTGAGACGGTGATTACTCGGGTTTTACTCCCTCGTGCATTCTAATAATTTTAACAATTATATAATCACAATTCCACCTATTAATGCATCTCAAATCAGTCCACAGCACCCTTAAACATTTCCAATCATATTTTTCTACAAGTTTTCCAACCCGGATAAATTCCATCAAATTGGTTCCGATTCCTAAGCTTCCAATTCACTTCCTAACATGCAAATACTTCAATTTAGGTTCCAGAATACTCAGATTGAATTAAATGGGGTCTTTCCAAAAATCCCTAAAATTGATAAAATTGGGGTTTGAGAGTTTCGGGACTTCTCACCTTGATTCAACCGGTTAGAAGGATGATATGGAGTAGAGGAGACTCCCAGCCACCTTCCCCGATGACGAGACGGCGTTCTCCGGCGAATTTCCGACGAGAAACCCTCTCCCTCTTGGTTTCTCTCTCTAGCCCGCGACTCTCTCTCCTCCAGCACAACGACGGCGAGCTCCGACGGACGGCGTCGCACTCCGGCTCCGGCTCGCACGTCCAGCTCCTCCACGCATGCTGTCTTCCTCCTTGAGCTCCTCCGTGCACGACGCTCCCGTGCTCTCTCTCCGTGCGTTTTTCTTCATGGTCGTGCGTCCCCCTCACGCCTTCTTTCCTTCTCCTTTTCTTTATTTCTTTTCTTATATATAATACATATATATATCTAATTACTAAATATATATATACATATCACAAAAGAGAAAAGAAACCTGATATAAATAAAAAATATATATATATTTTCCATTCTTCAATTAATTAATTTAATTTAATTAATGATGCTAGTTAAAATATTCTCGGGTATTACAAAAAAAATAAAAATAAATATCAAGTTTTCGAAACACTTATTTGCGAAAACTATTTAAAAAAAAGAAAAATGAATATTACGTTTCCGAAAGACTCAACGGCAAAAACTAATTAAAAAATGAAAAATTACTATCAAGTTTTCAAAACACTTATTGGCGAAAACTGATTAAAAAAAAGGAAAAATGAATATCAAGTTTTCGAAACACTCATCGGCAAAAACTGATTAAAAATGAAAAATGAATATCAAGTTTTTGAAACACTCATTAACGAAAACTTACTAAAAAAAGAAAAATGAATATCAAGTTTTCAAAACACTCATCGGCGAAAACTGATTAAAAAAGAAAAATGAATATTAAGTTTTCGAAACACTCATCGGCGAAAAATGATTAAAAAAAGAAAAATGAATATCAAGTTTTCGAAAACACTCATCGATGAAAACTAATTAAATAAAGAAAAATGAATATCACGTTTATAAAACACTCATCGGCGAAAACTGATTAAGAAAAAGAAAAATGAATATCAAGTTTTCGAAACACTAATGGGCGAAAACTGATTAAAAAAAGAAAAATGAATATCAAGTTTTCAGAACACTCATCGGCGAAAATTGATTAAAAAAAATGAATATCAAGTTTTCGAAAACACTCCTCGGCTAAAATTGATTAAAAAAGAAAAATGAATATCAAATTTTCGAAACACTCATCGGCCAAAATTGATTAAAAAAAGAAAAACGAATATCAAGTTTTCGAAACACTCATCGGCAAAAAAAAGATTAAAAAAATAAAAATAAATATTAAGTTTTCGAAACACTCATCGGCGAAAACTTATTAAAAAAAAGAAAATGAATATCAAGTTTTCAGAACACTCATCGGCGAAAATTGATTAAAAAAAGAAATATGAATATCAATTTTTCGAAAACACTCATCGGCTAAAACTGATTAAAAAAAGAAAAATGAATATCAAGTTTTCGAAACACTCATCGGCAAAAATTGATTAAAAAAAGAAAAATGAATATCACGTTTCCGAAACACTCATTGGCAAAAACTGATTTAGAAATAGAAAAATGAATATCAAGTTTTCGAAACACTCATAGATGAAAACTAATTAAATAAAAAAAATGAATACCACATTTTCGAAACACTTATCGACGAAAACTGATTAAGGAAAAGAAAAATGAATATGAAGTTTTCGAAACATTAATCGGGCGGAAAACTATTTAAAAAAACAAAGAAAAATAAATATCAAGTTTTCGAAACACTCATCGGCGAAAACTATTTAAAAAAAAAGAAAAATGAATATTACGTTTTCAAAACACTTATCGGTGAAAACTGATAAAAAAAATAAAAAATAAAAATCAAATTTTCGAAACACCCATCGGCGAAAACTGATTAAAAAAACAGAAAAATGAATATCAAGTTTTCAGAACACTCATCCGCGAAAACTAATTAAAAAAAGAAAAATGAATATCAAGTTTTCAAAAACAGTCATCGGCGAAAACTATTTAAAAAAGAAAACAAAAATGAATATTACGTTTTCGAAACACTCAACGGGGAAAACTGATTAAAAAATGAAAAATTACTATCAAGTTTTCGAAACACTTATCGGCGAAAACTGATTAAAAAAGAAAAATAAATATTAAATTTTTGAAACACTTATCGGCGAAAACTGATTAAAAAAAAGATAAATGAATATCAAGTTTTCAAAACACTCATCGGCGAAAACTGATTAAAAAAAAAGAAAAATGAATATCAAGTTTTCAGAACACTCATCGGCGAAAAGTCATGAAAAAAAGAAAAATAATTATCAGGTTTTCCAAAACACTCATCGGCGAAAACTGATTAAAAAAACAAAAATGAATATTAAGTTTTCGAAACACTCATCGGCAAAAACTAATTAAAAAAAGAAAAATGAATATCAAGTTTTCGAAACACTCATCACCGAAAACTTACTAAAAATGGAAAATGAATATCCAGTTTTCGAAACACTAATCGACGAAAACTGATTAAAAAAATAAAAAATGAATATAAAGTTTTCGAAACACTCATCGGCGAAAACTGATTAAAAAAAGGAAATAAATATCAAGTTTTCGAAACACTCATCGGCAAAAACTGATTAAAAAGAAGAAAAATAAATATCAAGTTTTCGAACACTCATTAGCGAAAACTTACCTAAAAAAGAAAAATAAATGTCACGTTTTTGAAACACTAATCGGCGAAAACTGATTAAAAGAAAGAAAAATGAATATCAAATTTTCGAAACACTCATCGATAAAAACTAATTAAATAAAGAAAAATGAATATCAAGTTTTCGAAACACTCATCGGCGGAAACTGATTAAGAAAAAGAAAAATGAATCTCAAGTTTTCATAGCACTCATCGGCGAAAACTTATTAAAAGAATAAAAATGAATATCAAGTTTTCGAAACAATCATCGGCAAAAACTATTTAAAAAGAAAAAAGAAAAATGAATATTACGTTTTCGAAACACTCAACGGCGAAAACTGATTAAAAAAATGAAAAATTACTATCAAGTTTTCGAAACACTAATCGGAGAAAAATGAATAAAAAAAAGAAAAATGAATATCAAGTTTTCAGAACACTAATCGGCGAAAACTGATTAAAAAAAGAAAAATGAATATCGAGTTTTCGAAACACTCATCGGCAAAAAATGATTAAAAAAAGAAAAATGAATATCAAGTATTCGAAACACTCATCGATGAAAACTAATTAAATAAAGAAAAATGAATATCACGTTTTCGAAACACTTATCGGCAAAAACTGATTAAGAAAAAGAAAAATGAATATCAAGTTTTTGAAACACTCATCGGCGAAAACTGGTTAAGAAAAAGAAAAATGAATATCAAGTTTTCAGAACACTCATCGACGAAAATTGATTAAAAAAAGAAAAATGAATATCAAGTTTTCGAAAACACTCATCAGTTAAAACTGATTAAAAAAAGAAAAATGAATATCAAGTTTTCGAAACACTCATCGGCAAAAACTGATTAAAAGAAAGAAAAATAAATATTAAGTTTTCGAAATACTCATAGGCGAAAACTGATTAAAAAAAAAAGAAAAATGAATATCAAGTTTTCAGAACATTCATCGGCGAAAATTGATTAAAAAAAGAAAAATGGATATCAAGTTTTCAAAAAGACTCATCGGCTAAAACTGATTAAAAAAAGAAAAATGAATATCAAGTTTTCGAAACACTCATCGGAAAAAACTGATCAAAAAAAGAAAGAAGAATATCTAGTTTTCGAAACACTCATTAGCGAAAACTTACTAACAAAAGAAAATTGAATATCTAGTTTTCGAAACACTAATCGACCAAAACTAATTAAAAAAAATAAAAATGAATATCAAGTTTTCGAAACACTCATCGACGAAAACAGATTAAAAAAGGAAAATGAATATCAAGTTTTCGAAAAACTCATCGGTGAAAACTGATTAAAAAAAGAAAAAAGAATATCAAGTTTTGGAAACACTCATCGGCAAAAACTGATTAAAAAAAGAAAAATGAATATCAAGTTTTCAAAACTAATTAAAGAAAATAAAAATGAATATCATGTTTGTCACGACCCCCTACCGGGCATCCGTGACCGGCACGGGAGGTAGGATTTCTCCTATCCCGTAAGCCTCTAATCCCTGATTTACATTTTATATATGCATAACTACCCATTCCTAATACAAACAATATATAGTATATGTGGTCATCCCTATCCGGTGACCTAAGTAGCACGCAATCCACGGCTCGCTCAACGCCGCTTCAGTCTATACATATACACATAATCAATCACACATACATATAATATACATATTGATCACACGCTTAAGGGCGGGTGATCTATCCTATTCACATGCAGAATCCCTGTGTACAGTCAAGCATATATATTCAATCACACACCTGCATAAAATATACATATTGATCACACGCCTCAATGCGTGTGACCTATCCTATTCACATGCGGAAGCTGTATTTTCATGCCATCAAATATTCAGTCACACATATATATAAATTTACATATTGACCACACGCTCAGTGCGTATGATCTATCCTATTCACATGCGGAAGTCACATTCATATATATATATATACACATGATATTCAGCATATCATAACCTATATTACCAACCACAAGACCAATCTCTAATCTGTATGAAGCCGACAGTTCTAGAGTGTGACATATACATATATGCATATAGCAACTGTACAAAACAATGCTATACCAAAAGAATCATATACATATACATCCTGTCAAAATGCATATAGCTATACTACCCACGCAAACAATGCGTGCGGTCTTTAAGTCTGTCTGCCTCCCTGAGATGAAGTGGAAGCGCTCCCGATGCCTATACCACCTGTGTCTGTAACATGTAACATTGGGGTGAGTCAACCAGACTCAGTGAGAGGCTTTCTCATCCCTGGTGTAGTAGCGGGTACCACTACAACTGGGGAAGAGGAGCCAATCACAAACACATACGCATATAACGGATTAAATTTCCATATATTAAGTGGTCAGGCAATTAGCTTATATCATATTCACAATAAAGAATTTAAAGCATGGATTTACATACATTTAAATTCACACATACATCATATCATGATTTAACATATAATTCCATGTGGTCCTCTGTATTCAAGTAATCATAATCATAAACTGGCTCGAAGGCAATATTTCCGTTAGGAGGGAATCTGGCTCGAAGGCAATATCTCACGTGAGCAATACGGGAACCTAGTTGATCATTCTAGGAACCCCTGGTCCCAAGATTTTACTTGGAACAATAGTCTGACCCCAAGACTTCACTTGGAGCAATAGCCGGTGACTCATCTGACCTCAGTTTACCCAAGGCAATAGCCACAATGTGGTGAACTCATATACTCTGTATTTCTGTGGATTGACTGAAGACAAGAGACTTAATCTACCCGGACCACCCGTGATAGACTCAGTTTCCGTGTTGTGCCATCAATGACCCATATGGACCACTACTTGTTCATTTTACTTCTTCTTAGGCAAATCTAGATTTCCAAGTGGTTTCTAATTCGGACTCTTGGTTCTGAATAAAATCACCTAGGTCTATCCTCTTTAAGGACTTACATACAAAACCACACCCTTCAGCTAGTATTTACTCGATCCTACCCTGATATCGTATAGGTCCCGTGGACCTTCTTTTCATATAAGGCTCCTTGAGCCACAATTGCTTTTACAATTCACAAACACACATATAGCACGTTTTCACAAATACTGTAATTTAGGAATAACAATAGCATGTTATCTAACATGTAATTCCTACAAATAGGCAAGAAGGCAAACCATATATCCATATCCGCAGTCAACCCTATAGGGCAAGGATAGGAAAGCCCCTCACCTGCGGGGCAATAACTTGAGCCCACTCGTCCATTACCCAACTAGGCCACATGGCGGGCACGGCACGACGTCTCGAAGCATGACCACTGACACACCCTGGACCAACTCCACAAGATGATTTCTCTTTTACTAGGTTAGGCTCACGGTTCACCCGTAGGTTCCTCCCGTGTCTCCTTACCTTATTCTCACATATTAATAGGATTCTTTGTATCTTTCCCGAAGGATCAACAATTCCTCTCCTTATTAATATGTACAAGTTTCCTCAACAGGATATAACTCATATACCCGTCCAGATGCACTCTCTGAGCCTCAAGCTATCGTCATAGCAATATAAATCCTTTCTGACCCTATTACCAGGATAGGACAATGACCATCGTCATGGTGATTATAAAACTGAGGTCTCAAGTGCCATCTGACGTTGTTCTAGTCAATGTCTCACACCGCTAGCATAATCAAATCTGAAACCCACCAACAACTCCCTTTTTGCATGATTATAGTTTAAGTCACCGTCGTGACGAGTTTTCAAAATAAAAGCTTAGTCCTTCCATACAAGGACTCTTGCCACCGTCGTGAGAAAAGATTTAATAAAATACTCATCATGCCTCCGGAGTGTGTGAGTTGGATTTGTAACACACCAATCTTAGCAAACAATTATACTCTACCCCTATGTCTTCCTATCCAAGCTACTTTCCACAACCTATTTTCTAGTTCTTTCATTCTTTTAGCATTCTATATCTCTAGCTAACACATACCAGACAAGCAGAGAATATACATACTCATGTAATCCACATAAGCATACAACCCTAGGAGCAGAGATGGAAGAACCCTCACCTTGGCCAACCTTCCATGCAATCCTCTCCTGTAACTTAAGTCTCCTCGGAATTCCTGTTGCACTCTATTGCGCGTCGTTGTTCCTATAAGGACAATATTTATTTCATTAAAGTTATTACTTAGCTTAACTTGTTATTTATCTCTCCATTACTCTCACCTGTAGTCCATGGTTGCCACAGAGTTAAGCTCTTGGTCTTATCGGACTTCTCTATCCTAATTTATTCGTATCCTTCCTTGGACACTTGACTTACTGGTATATAACACTCTACTTGAGTGTTTCACATACTTGGATTTGAGTATTAAACCTCTATCCAACTTGTATTCACATCTAAGGAAGCTTATTTAGCTTGGTTGGAAGGAATCCTAATTTTAGGAAGGTCTAAGCATTTTAATTCAACTTGTGTTTCTACTTGGGTTCTAGAAAATCTAGTTTCTAAACCTCAATATACCTCCAATTTATCCTATTTAAGGTTTCCTAAATATTTATGAGGGAAGAAGGTTGAAATTTTAGAAATTGGATTTCATTATTCTACAAGCTTCCACTCTTGGGAAACAAGAAAGTATCTAAATTAATTCTTGAGGATAGATAGCATATTTAGAATTATTCTAGGGTGTTTAAGATTGAAGAGATGAATTTTAAAACTCCCAACATCACCCTTAAAGTGTATTTGGGCAACCCGAGTAGGGACCCGGTACGTTAACGTCGAGGTTCAACCTTAGTAACCTCGGGCTAGCTCTTCACGGGTCTTGTTCAACTAATATTTCAACCATATAATTTTAATAATACCAATCCAAGTCTATTTACTCAAATCCAAGTTCAATTCTAATTATTAACAATTTTCCCAAATTGAAAATAATTATAATTTCAACCCCAAATCCTTCCAAATTCGAATTTGGGCAAATCCGGAAATATAATTTCGATTCCTACCCCAACTAAGTGTTCAAGAATACTTTCTAGGTCTCAATCTACCCTCGAAACAACTCAATCGAAGGTCAATCGAAGAAATCCCTAAAAATGGAGAAATTGGGGGTTTCGAATGAAATTTGGGTTTCCAACCTTTGATTCGATTGGTGGAAGGTGTAGGAGAGGTTGGAGTCGAGCTCCGGTGGTCATGGCCGGCGTCGGACCGCTCTCCTCCGGCGAGTTTCCGGCGAAATTCTTCCTCCTTCCCCCTTCTTCTTCCTTCACGCACAACTCTCTCTCTCTCTCTCTCTATTTCTCTTCTTTCTCAATCTCGTGCTCTTTCTCTCACTTCCTTTCTTCTCTCTTTTTTTTCTATTCAATTATAATCCTACTCCTTTCCTATATATATATATATATATATATATATATATATATATATATATATATATATATATATATATATATATATATATATATATATATATATATATATACATATAGTTTTTTTTCCTCTACATACCTAACCCCTCGGCAAGCCACCCTTTTTTTTAAAAAAATAATAATTATAATTAAAATATATATAATCATTAAATAAATAAATAATAAATAAATAAATGTAATTAAAAATAAATTAATTAATAATTAAATGAATAATAATTAATATGTATTTTTAATTTACTTCCTTTTCCACTTTAATTAAGGATTCCAATTTCTTAGGTCCCGAATTAAATCCCAAAAATTATTTTCTACTTCTTTTCTTTCCCTTTTATTTTATTTTAAGCCTCGAAAATTTTTTTTTGGGTATTACAATCCTCGAAAGAAAAAAAAAACATTCCTTTCCGGTTTCTTTTAACTCTCATACTTTTTCTATATTCCTTTTTTTTTAGGTTTTAATTCCTAGCCCCGGAATAAATCATTCTTAAATCCTCAAAATTTTAAATAAATCATTCTTTAATCCTCGAAATTTTTCCGGGGTATTACAATATCAAGTTTTCAGAACACTCATTGGCGAAAATTGATTAAAAAAAGAAAAATAAATATCAAGTTTTCGAAAACACTCATCGGCTAAAACTACTCAATAAAAAAGAAAAATGAATATCAAGTTTTCGAAACACTCATCGGCAAAAACTGATTAAAAAATGAAAAATGAATATCACGTTTTCGAAACACTCATCAGCAAAAACTATTTAAAAAAAGAAAAAAGAAAAATGAATATCAAGTTTTCGAAACACTCATCGGTGAAAACTAATTAAATGAAGAAAAATGAATACCATGTTTTCGAAACACTCATCGGCGAAAACTGATTAAGAAAAAGAAAAATGAATATCAAGTTTTCGAAACACTCATCGGGGAAAACTATTTAAAAAAGAAAAAGAAAAAATGAATATCAAGTTTTCGAAACACTCATCGGCAAAAACTATTTGAAAAAAAAAAGAAAAATGAATATTACGTTTTCAAAACATTTATCGTCCAAAACTGATTAAGAAAAAAAAATGAATATCAAATTTTTAAAACACTCATCGGCGAAAACTAGTTAAAAAAAAGAAAAATAAATATCAAGTTTTCAGAACACTCATCGGCGAAAATTGATTAAAAAAGAAAAATGAATATCACGTTTTCAAAATACTTATCGGCTAAAACTGATTAAGAAAAAGAAAAATGAATATCATGTTTTCGAAACACTCGTCGGAGAAAACTATTTTAAAAAAAAAGAAAAATGAATATTACGTTTTCGAAACATAAATCGATGAAAACTAATTAAATAAAGAAAAATGAATATCACGTTTTCAAAACACTCATCGGCGAACAATGATTAAGAAAAAGAAAAAAGAATATTAAGTTTTTGAAACACTCTTCGGCAAAGACTGATTAAAAAAAGAAAAATGAATATCACGTTTTCGAAACACTGATCGGCGAAAACTGATTTAGAAAAAGAAAAATGAATATCAAGTTTTCGAAACACTAATCGGTGAAAACTAAATAAATAAGGAAAAATGAATACCACGTTTTCGAAACACTGATCGGCGAAAACTGATTAAGAAAAAGAAAAATGAATATCAAGTTTTCGAAACACTCATTGGGGAAAACTATTTAAAAAAGAAAAAAAAATGAATATCAAGTTTTCAAAACACTCATTGGCGAAAATTATTTAAAAAAAAAGAAAAATGAATATTACGTTTTCAAAACATTTATCGTCGAAAACTTATTAAGAAAAAGAAAAATGAATATCAAGTTTTTGAAACACTCATCGGCGAAAACTGGTTAAAAAAAAAGAAGAAAAATGAATATCAAGTTTTCAGAACACTCATCGGCGAAAATTGATTAAAAAAAGAAAAAAAGAATATCACGTTTTCAAAACACTCTTCGGTTAAAACTGATTAAGAAAAAAAAAATGAATATCATGTTTTCGAAACACTCATCAGGGAAAACTATTTAAAAAAAAAGAAAAAAGAATATTACGTTTTCGAAACACTAATCGATGAAAACTAATTAAATAAAGAAAAATGAATATCACGTTTTCGAAACACTCATCGGCGAAAATGATTAAGAAAAATAAAAATGAATATCAAGTTTTACGAAACACTCATCGGCAAAAACTGATTAAAAAAATGAATATCACGTTTTCGAAACACTCATCGGCGAAAATTGATTTAGAAAAAGAAAAATGAATATCAAGTTTTCTTTAATATCCGAGATATTAATTTGTATTATTATTAATTTATTTTTCTTTCAGAATGAAAAATAAAATAAATTAAAGAATTAAAGAGTTAAAATAAAATAAAGGAGAAAATAAGATTTTCTAATAAAAAAAAAAATATATATATATATATATATATATATATAATAAATGTAGATAATAAAAAAATAAAATAAAATATATATATATTAAAATATATGGGGGGCCACGTGACCCCCCATCACATTTACACACACACTCACTTAAAACATATAAAAGAAAAAAAAAGATGCAGAAGCAGCAAAAACCGCACACACACATTTAAAAAGAGAAAATAAGAGAAAGCAAAGGAAAGAGGCACAAAACGCACGGACCCAAGCACCCACGCGAGAAGGAAGAGGAAGGCGACGGACGGCGGTTTCTGGCCGAAGAAGACTCGCCGATGCCGGAGAAGGTCACCGGAGTTCATCTTTCACCACCACTAAGCTCCCCATCCGATTGAATCAAGGTATGGAAGCCCCAATCTTTCAAAATCCCAATTTCTCCAATTTTGGGTGTTTTAGGAATTCATCAAATACTTTCAATCGGGGCATTCCGGGGTTAAATTTGAGCTTAGTGAGTGTTATTGAAAGTTTAATGAGGTTTCGAATCGAAGCTAAACCGTAGGAATTGACTGGGTATGGAAATTAAGAAAATTTAGCTAGAAAATTGCTATAAAATTAGAAATTAATAATTCGATGCATGTTTAGGCTTAGATTGGAGTAGTATAAGTGTTATAAGTGCTAAAAATAATCAAGGGAATAAAGCCCGAGTATTTACCGTCTCAATCGGAACCCAATCCGGTGAAAAAGAGGCAAAATACTAAGCCGCAGTGCCATAAGGAGCTGTGCGGTGGGTTGAACACTTTGGTCTAGTCCGTGGTGGACACATAAGACCCGCTAAATTGGTTCCAAGGCTTTAATTATACCCAATTATATTTTTAATTATAATTAAAGAGGTAGTAATTAAGCTTTTACTCGGCGAATAAGGGAGACGATGGGATGAGTAAGCTAGAGCGTCTTTTGAACCGTGAATTTAATTCTTTGATTAATTAAATACCCATATGAACACATGAAGGGAAATTTAGACAAGTGGAAATCTCTAACCTAAGCAATTAGAGGTTCTAAATGGCTCGAAAGTGTGAAAGTCGAATATGGGGCATTCTAGACTTTCAGAAAGAGCAAACAAGACGACGTAACGAACTAAATAATTAGTTCTTGGAAAATAGCTAGAGGGTGCATAAGCATTAGCATGACACGTGCATGGTAGATGCTTAGTTACATGTTCTAAATTTCTTAAATATATGTGTATAGGGCACCACATGGTAATTGGAGTTTCAGGCACTCTGAGGACTGATCAGGAGGACCAACGAGGTGAGGGGCTCTCCCATCCCTGCTCCACAGGGTTGGATGACTACGTGGAAATGTGGTTTGCTCTATTTTGTGTAATTATTATATGAATATATTTGTGCTACACGTGTATGATTGGCAAGTAGGCAGTCAACGTGCAATAGTGTATGTGCTTATATGATTAATCTCGAATATATATGTGCTATTGTGGCTCATTGAGCCTTATATGTTACCGTGGGTAGGATTGTGTCGTGATTTCATATGTTAGAGTTCAGTAACATTAGAAACCAATCATATTGATTGTCACTTAAAGATCTCATTCGTATGGTTTGTTGAGGAAAACTGAACCTAGGTTGTCGAATATGAGTGAGAGTGCCGCATAAATTAAAAAGGGGGAAACTAGGCCTAATTAATAACCACGTGTAATATTCAGTAGTTTATCTTAGGGCGTCTTTCAAGGTTAAACATGTTAGTTGAGTTTGTTTAGGTCGTCCGGGTAGATGGAGTCGGTCATCCTGATCAGACAGACAGGATTATGACGTCAGCAAGTATGCCACATAGTGGCCATTAACTTGGTTTAAACAGAGGTCAGACAAGTTGCCAGCTATTACTCTAAGCATGTTTTGGAGTCAGAAAGTTCCTGGTGTGATCAACCAGGTTCATACATGAAATCGCCTTCAGGCCAGTATTTCTCTTAGCATAATGCGAGAGACAGAAAGTGAGTGCCTACGTGCACAAGTATATGTTCACTATGGAACCATATGTTATATGTTTATGATTGATTTACATGCGGATTAATAAATATGTTAGGAGCATGAATTAGGAGTTTACTTGTGAATATGATATATTGATTGCCTGATCACCTTAAAGGCCACAATATAAATCCGTTTCATGCGTATGTGGTTGTGGTTGCTCCCTTCCCCCCAGCTGTAGTGGTACCCGCTGCCAGGGATGGGGGAGCTTCTCACTGAGTCTGTTCGACTCACCCCCTTGTTTACATGTTTCAGATACAGGTGGTTCAGGAGTCGGGAACGCGTCTACTTCTTTTCAAGGAGGCGGACAACTCTGAAGACCGCACGCTTTGTTCGCGTCGGTAGTTATTTTGTTTATGTATACATGTTGTGATATATATATATATATATATGTATGTGTGATTGAATACCTGTTTGTATGAAAATATGGCTTTCGCATGTGAATAGGAAAGATTACACGCATTGAGGCGTGTGATCAATATGTAAACTATATGTAAACGTGTGATTGAATATATGTATGACTGTATACAGGACTTCTGCATGTGAATAGGATAGATCTCCCGCATTGAAGCGCGTGATCAATATGTATATTATATGTACTTGTGAATGAATATGTCTATATGCATAGACTGAAGCGGCGTTGAGCGAGCCGTGGATTGCAAACTGCTTAGGTCACCTGAAAGGGATGACTATATATGTTATATATTGTTTGTATTAGAAAATGGTAGTTATAAACAGGTGGAAATCTCAATCAGGGGTTAGAGGCTTACGGGATAGGAGAAATCCTACTTCCATGCCGGTCACGGACGTCCGATAGGGGGTCGTAACAAACTTGGTATCAGATCCAGGTTATTTTTAAACTGTATGAAGCCATAGGTATGACCGGGTGTCGGTTTACGCCTTGTTGTGATCCCGGACACAACGTGGGAGTAAAAAGGCACTTGTGGAAGTACCCAGGAAATTGTGTCAGCCTTTCTTTCTATTCTGTTTGATATGAAATATCATTGATATACGTGTACTCATTAGGTGTGGTCCTTGTGCAGTATAGGGATGCCACCGATCACGAGACAGACTAGGGGTGGAGGGAGAACTCCTGCTGAAATTGATCAAGAGTCAGTTCGGGAGGAGGTAATGCCCACCCGAGGTCAAGGTAGAGGCCGTACCCGAGGCCGAGGTAGAGGTCGTGCTCGAGGTCGAGGGAGAACACAAGTGAGAGGGGAAGAGAGGAGATAGTCACCGGAACCTCAACCTTAAGTAGAGACAGGTGCACCTTCCGTGGTGGAAATGCTCACGGCAGGATTTCAAGAACTAAGAGAAGAGATGACGAGGCAAATACAGAGGGAGGTACGCCGGTTAGTAGTCGGCGAGGAAGAACAAGAGAGAGTTCCTAGCAATCAAGAGATGGAGGTTGTTGAGGAAGAGGATAGGGAATGGAAACAACCACAGGAAATGCCTCGTGAGCCACGGGTAGCACCCAGAGAGTTGCCAATTTCAAAATTTCCGAAGCTTCATCCACCCACTTTCTGCGGAACTAGTGAGAAAGAGGATCCGCAGTACTTTGTGAGAGACACCGTCAGAATTGGGCACATGCTGAGGTGCTCAGGACATGAGTTAGTGGAATTAGCTTCATTCCAGCTGAGGGGAGCTGTCAGGGTATGGATAGAGTCCGTACAGACCAGGTATTCACGAAGGGTGGCACCGATGACCTGGGAAGATTTTTGGAGGGAATTCCTGGGTCGGTTTCTATATGAAGGCACTAAATATGCAAAGCGTTAGCAATTCGAGGAGTTGTGGATGACGCCTAACATGACCGTGACGGAGTATGAGTTACTTTTTACAAAACTAGCTCAATTCTCACCTGAGTTGGTTCCTGATGAAGAGGCAAGGATCAAGAGGTTCATACACCGTCTCACGGAGCCATTATTTACTGCTTTATTACCTCAGAGGAGACAATTTGAGACTTTAGCTCAAGCAGCAGACTATGCCAGAATGATTGAAACCAGGAGGAGGTACGGGACTTCTGTTGATCCCAAAGTCAAGTTAATTACAGGCAGTGACAACCAAGGAGGTGAAAGTAAGAAAAGGAAGACAACAGGTGGAAGTGCAGGATATTCAGGGTCCGCACGAGGACAATCCTCAACTACCACCAATGAAATAGGTACAAGAAGTAATTTTCAAGGGGGACAGAGAGTGCAAGGGGGTGGAAATGCCGGTAAGACAAGGCCCCAGTGTGCAACTTGCGGAAAATTTCATTTTGGAATATGTCGGAGACTGACAGGTGGGTGTTACAACTGCGGCCAGGTGGGCCATATGCTAGAGAGTGTCCAAAGAGAAAAGAGGGTACAAGTGTGAGAAGCAATCTGACGCCGAGGGGTACACCTATTCCAGCCCCACCAGTGAGAACCGTACCACCACAGACAGCAAGTACAGGTACAACTAGAGGCCGTGGTACAGGATCTAGTGGTAGAGGGCCAGGAGCAGTAGGTGGAGGACAAGCGCGGGTATTTGCACTTTCTCAGCAAGACGCTCATGCATCAAATGCAGTTGTGACAGGTACCCTTATTGTTTGCTCTCTTGAAGCACGGGTCTTATTTGATTCCGGCTCCACTCATTCCTATGTGTCGCATGCATTTGCCTCTAAATTCAACAAAAATCCATCTAGAATGAAAGAAACAGTACTGGTCTCTATTCCAATGGGAGAATCAGTACAAGTAGAGTATGTGCACAAGTCTTGCATTGTGGAGGTCGAAGGTCACGAGACTGTGGTAGACCTTCGGTTGTTGTGTATGGTTGATCTTGATGTGATCCTCGGAATAGATTGGTTGTCGTCTTGCCATGCGGTTGTGGACTGCAGGGCTAAATGTTTAAAGTTTAATATGCCAAACGAGGAGCCTTTTGTGATACGGGGTGACGGAGCTGCACTGTATCCAAGCTTGATCTCGTCTTTGAAGGCATCCAAGTTACTTGCAAAGGGATGCAAAGGGTATTTGGCCATCGTCCAAGATACCAGGAAAGCAGTACTTTCACCGACTCAAGTACTGGTAGTGCGAGAGTTCTTGGATGTATTTCCAGAAGAATTGCCGGGGTTGCCGCCCGATCGTGAGATTGAATTTGAAATTGAGCTGCAACCTGGCACCGAGCCTATCTCCACACCACCTGATCGGACAGACAGGATTATGACGTCAGCAAGTATGCCACATAGTGGCCATTACCTTGGTTTAAACAGAGGTCAGACAAGTTGCCGGCTATTACTCTAAGCATCTCTTGGAGTCAGAAAGTTCCTGGTGTGATCAACCGGGTTCATACATGAAATTGTCTTCGGGCCAGTATTTCTCTTAGCATAATGCGGGAGACAGAAAGTGAGTGCCTACGTGCACAAGTATATGTTCACTATGGAACCATATGTTATATGTTTATGATTGATTTACATGCGGATTAATAAATATGTTAGGAGCATGAATTAGGATTTTACTTGTGAATATGATATATTGATTGCTTGATCACGTTAAAGGCCACAATATAAATCGGTTTCATGCGTATGTGGTTGTGGTTGCTCCCTTCCCCAGCTGTAGTGGTACCCGCTGCTACGCCAGGGATGGGGGAGCTTCTCACTGAGTCTGTTCGACTCACCCCCCTATTTACATGTTTCAGATACAGGTGGTTCAGGAGTCGGGAACGCATCCACTTCTTTTCAAGGAGGCGGACAACTCTGAAGACCACACGCTTTGTTTGCGTCGGTAGTTATTTTGAATATGTATACATGTTGTGATGTATGTATATATATATATACATGAATCCTTTTCGGGCATGGCGTATGTACGTTTACATCTGCTGGGTATATATATGTCACACTTGAATTCTAGCATTGTCGGATTCATACAGATTAAAGTTAGGTCTTGGTGAAGGGAATATAGGCTATGATATAATATATATCATGTATATACGTATATGACTTCTGCATGCGACTAGGATAGGTCACACGCATTGAGGCGAGTGATCAATACGTAAATTATATGTATGTGTGATTGAATACCTGTTTGTGTGAAAATATGGCTTTCGCATGTGAATAGGATAGATTACACGCATTGAGGCGTGTGATCAATATGTAAACTATATGTAAACGTGTGATTGAATATATGTATGACTGCATACAAGACTTCTACATGTGAATAGGATAGATCACCCTCCCTGAAGCGCGTGATCAATATGTATATTATATGTACTTGTGAATGAATATGTGTATATGTATAGACTGAAGCGGCGTTGAGCGAGCCGTGGATTGCAAACTGCTTAGGTCACCTGAAAGGGATGACCATATATGTTATATATTGTTTGTATTAGAAAATGGTAGTTATAAACAGGTGGAAATCTCAATCAGGGGTTAGAGGCTTACGGGATAGGAGAAATCCTACTTCCCGTGCCGGTCACGGACGTCCGATAGGGGGTCGTGACATTTTTCGAAACACTAATCGGTGAAAACTAATTAAATATGGAAAAACGAATACCACGTTTTCGAAACACTCATCGGCGAAAACTGATTAAGAAAAAGAAAAATGAATATCAAGTTTTCGAAACACTCATCGGCGAAAACTATTTAAAAAAAATGAATATCAACTTTTCTAAACACTTATCGGCGAAAACTATTTAAAAAAAAAGAAAAATGAATACTACGTTTTCCAAACAGTTATCGGCGAAAACTAATTAAAAAAAAGAAAAATGAATATCAAGTTTTCAGAACACTCATCGGCGAAAACTAATTAAAAAAAGAAAAATGAATATCAAGTTTTCGAAACACTCATCGGCGAAAACTATTTAAAAAAAAGAAAAATGAATATTATGTTTTCGAAACACTCAACGGCGAAAACTGATTAAGAAATGAAAAATTACTATCAAGTTTTCGAAACACTTACCGGCGAAAACTAATTAAAAAAAAGAAAATAAATATTAAGTTTTTGAAACACTTATCGGCTAAAACTGATTAAAAAAATGAATATCAAGTTTTCAAAACACTCATCGGCGAAACCTGATTAAAAAAAAGAAAAAACAATATCAAGTTTTCAGAACACTCATCGGCGAAAACTAATTAAAAAAAGAAAAATAATTATCAAGTTTTAGAAAACACCTATCGGCGAATACTGATTAAAAAAAGAAACATGAATATTAAGTTTTCGAAACACTCATCAGTAAAAACTAATTAAAAAAAGAAAAATGAATATCAAGTTTTCGAAACACTCATCGCTGAAAACTAATTAGATAAAGAAAAATAAATATCAAGTTTTCGAAACACTCATCGGCGAAAATTGATTAAGAAAAAGAAAAATCAATATCAAGTTTTCAGAACACTCATCGACGAAAATTTATTAAAAAATAAAAATGAATAAAAAGTTTTCGAAACACTCATTGGCGAAAACTATTTAAAAAAAAGAAAAAAGAAAATTACGTTTCCGAAACATTCAACGGCGAAAACTGATTAAAAAATAAAAAATTACTATCAAGTTTTCGAAACACTCATCGGCGAAAACTGATTAAAAAAAAGAAAGATCAATATCAAGTTTTCGAAACACTCATCGGCAAAAACAAATTAAAAAAAGAAAAATGAATATCAAGTTTTCGAAACACTCATTAGCGAAAACTTACTAAAAAAAGAAAAATGAATATCAAGTTTCCGAAAACTCATCGGCAAAAACTGATTAAAAAAAAAAAGAAAAATAAATATTAAGTTTTCGAAACACTCGTCGGCGAAAATTTATTAAAAATAGTAAAATGAATATCAAGTTTTCGAAAACAATCATCGGCGAAAACCAATTAAAAAAAAGAAAAATAAATATCAAGTTTTCAAAACAGCCATCGGCGAAAATTGATTAAAAAAAAAGAAAAATGAATATCAAGTTTTCAGAACACTCATCGGCGAAAACTGATTATATAAATAAAAATGAATATCAAGTTTTCGAAACACTCATCGGCAAAAACTATTTAAAAAAAAGAAAAATGAATATTAAGTTTTTGAAACACTCAACGGTGAAAACTTATTAAAAAATGAAAAATTACTATGAAATTTTCGAAACACTTATCGGCGAAAATTGATTAAAAAAAAGAAAAATAAATATTAAGTTTTCGAAACACTCGTCGGCGAAAATTTATTAAAAAAAGTAAAATGAATATCAAGTTTTCGAAAACAATCATCGGCGAAAACCAATTAAAAAAAAGAAAAATAAATATCAAGTTTTCAAAACAGCCATCGACGAAAACTGATTAAAAAAAGAAAAATGAATATCAAGTTTTCAAAACACTCATCGGCGAAAACTGATTAAAAAAATAAAAATAAATATCAAGTTTTCGAAACACTCATCGGCGAAAACTATTTAAAAAAAAGAAAAATGAATATTAAGTTTTTGAAACACTCAACGGCGAAAACTGATTAAAAAATGAAAAATTACTATCAAATTTTTGAAACACTTATCGGCGAAAACTAATTAAAAAAAGAAAAATAAATTTCAAGTTTTGCGAAACACTTATTAGCGAAAACTTACTAAAAAAAGAAAAATGAATATTAAGTTTTCGAAACACTAATCGGCGAAAAATGATTAAAAAAAGAAAAATGAATATCAAGTTTTCGAAAACACTCATCGATGAAAATTAATTAAATAAGGAAAAATGAATAACAATTTTTCGAAAACACTCATCGATGAAAATTGATTAAATAAAAAAATGAATATTAAGTTCTCGAAACACTCATTGGTAAAAACTAATTAAAAAAAGAAAAATGAATATCAAGTTTTCGAAACACTCATCGATGAAAACTAATTAAATAAAGAAAAATGAATATCAAGTTTCAAACACTCATCGGCGAAAATTAATTAAGAAAAAGAAAAATGAATATCAAGTTTTCAGAACACTCATCGGCGAAAATTGAATAAAAAATAAAAATGAATATCAAGTTTTCGAAACACTCATCGGCGAAAACTATTTAAAAAAAAGAAAAATGAATATTAAGTTTTCGAAACACTCAACGGCGAAAGCTGATTAAAAAATGAAAAATTACTATCAAGTTTTCGAAACACTCATCGGCGAAAACTATTTAAAAAAGAAAAAAGAATATTTAGTTTTCGAAGCACTCAATGGCGAAAACTGATTAAAGAATGCAAAATTACTATCAAGTTTTCGAAACACTTATCGACGAAAACTGATTCAAAAAAGAAAAATGAATATTAAGTTTTCAAAACACTCGTTGGCGAAAACTGATTAAAAAAAGAAAAATGAATATCAAGTTTTCGAAAACCATCATTGGCAAAAACAGATTAAAAAAAGAAAAATAAATATTAAGTTTTAGAAACACTCATCGGCGAAAACTGATTAAAAAAATAAAAATGAATATCAAGTTTTCGAAACACTCATCAGCGAAAACTTAGTAAAAAAAGAAAAATGAATATCCAGTTTTCGAAACACTAATCGACCAAAACTAATTAAAAAAAATAAAAATGAATATCAAGTTTTCAAAACACTCATCAGCGAAAACTTTTTAAAAACTAAAAAATAAATATTACGTTTTCAAAACACTTATCGGCGAAAACTGATTAAAAAAAGAAAAATGAATATCAAGTTTTCAGAACACTCATCGGCGAAAACTAATTAAAAAAAGAAAAATGAATATCAAGTTTTCGAAACACTCATCGGCGAAAACTATTTAAAAAAAAAGAAAAATGAATATTATGTTTTCGAAACACTCAACGGCGAAAACTGATTAAAAAATGAAAAATTACTATTAAGTTTTCGAAACTCTTATCGGCGAAAACTGATTAAAAAAATGAAAAATAAATATTAAATTTTTGAAACACTTATCGGCGAAAACTGATTAAAAAAAAAGAAAAATGAATATCAAGTTTTCAAAACACTCATCGGTGAAACCTGATTAAAAAAAAAAGTAAAATGAATATCAAATTTTCAGAACACTCATCGGCGAAAACTAATTAAAAAAAGGGCTAAAGTATTGTTTTGGTCATCAATGTTTGCATGAAGTTTAATGATGGTCCTCAATGTTTCAAAAGTTTAATGTTGGTCCTCAATGTTTTTTTTTTGGTTGATTTTGGTCCTCGAACGTAACACCGTTAACTTTTGCCGTTAAGTGATGACGTGGTAGGCTGATGTGGCACACCCTCTCTCCTACGTGTCATATTTTAATGACGTGGCATGCCACATCATGCCACCTCATCCATCTTGGCCACATCATCATCTTCTTCATCTTCATCTTCTTCAATCCTCTTCCTCTTCCTCCTTCTTCTTCTTCTTCTTCTTTTTCTTCTTCTTCATCATCATCCCCACCACCACCACCCCACCGCCGGTACCACCACCACCACCGGTGCCACCACCGCTGACGTTGCCGCCGCCACCGTCGCCGTTGCCACCGCCGCCGTTGCCGCCGCCACCATCTCTAAAATGGCTTCTTCCCCAATCCCTTCCACTCCTTCTAGGAATTATGCGCAAAGGATAAATTAACTAAGTCAAGCTTAAGGATGAAGTGTTGTGACAATAGTAATTTAAACGAGTATGTAAATGTAACACTTAGTGGAATTGTTAGAAGGTACAAACAGTGATAAATCCTTAGAATTCTTAAAATTAGTATGTGTTGTTGCACATAAGTTGGAATTGGGACTAGTGTATTGAATACATACTACCATATTTCCTCGGTTTGGGGATACTTAAGCAATTTCTTAAGGATTGTCAATGGGTAATTTCCACATGTGAGAATAATGGAGAGATAAATAATAAGTCAAGCTAAGTAAAAACCTTAATTAAGGAAATGTTGTTCTTATAGGAACAACTGCACACGATTGAGTGCAACAGGAACTCCGAGGAGACTAAAGTTACGGGAGAGGATTGCATGGAAGGTTGGCCAAGGTGAGGACTCTTTCATCTCTGCTCCTAGGGTTGTATGCTTATGTGGATTACATGAGTATGTGTATTCTCTGCTTGTCTGATATGTGCTAGCTAGAAGTATAGAATGCAAAAAGGATAAAAGAACTAGAAGATAAGTTGTGGAAAGTAGCTTGGATAGGAAGACACAGGAGTAGAGTGTGATTGTTTGCTATGATTGGTGTGTTACAAATCCAACTCATACACTCCGGAAGCATGATGAGTATTTTATTAAATTTTTCCCATGACGGTGGCAAGAGTCCTTGTATGGAAGGACCAAGCTTTTAATTTGAAAACTCGTCACAACGGTGACTTAGATTATAATCATGCAAAAGGAGTTATTGGTGGGTTTTGGATTTGATTATGCTAGCAATGTGATACATCGACTAGAACAACATCAGGGCACTTAAGACCTCAGTTTTATAATCACCATGACGATGGTCATTGCCCTATCCTGGCAAAAGGGTTAGAAAGGTTTTATATTGCTATGACGATAGCTTGAGGCTCAGAGAGTGCATCTGGACGGTTATATGAGTTATATCCTGTTGAGGATACTTGTACATATTATTAAGGAGAAGAATTGTTGATCCTTCGGGAAAGATACAAAGAATCCTATTAATATGTGAGACCAAGGTAAGGAGACACGGGAGGAACCTACGGGTGAACCGTGAGTCTAACCTAGTAAAAGAGAAACCATCCTATGGAGTTGGTCTAGGGTGTGTCAGTGGCCATGCTTCAAGACGTCGTGCCATGCCCGCCATGCGGCCTGGTTGGGTAATGGACGAGTGGGCTCAAGCTATTGCCCCACAGCAAGGGGTCAGAACGTGCTACGTGGTGGCTATGCGTCAGTTGTTTGATAGATAGAAGTTGATTGTGTTTGATTAACAGAATTTTCACGAAGTGACCAGTACCCAAGTGAATGGGTTAAGTATGTTTTGCCACGTGGTGGCCAGTAGCCCGAGTGCACGGGTTTGAAGTAGAAAAGCCACATAGTGGCTAGTAGATACCCCAGGATTGGGGAGATTAAGTAGATGCATGTTTAACATCTGTGTGTATGTATAAATTGTCTGTGGTTGCATATAACTGTTGATTGTGCAGCGTAGTGGTAACGTACAGGACTACGTCACCACGTGTCTTGTTGATTCAAACATGCTGAACGTGAGAAGACCGGTAGGTAAAAGCCGGCACTATGTGTTACATGTTACTTGCTTATTGATGACGTGGAATAAACTGCTGCATGCTTATATCTGTTAAATGCCTGTGAGTGTTTGGGTGAAAAATTCTGTTATTGTGTGATCACCAAGAATGCATGCTAACTCACAGTAACTAGTTGTTTGTGCATGTGGTTGTGTATAACTTCCAGTCCCAGCGGTAAGGTACTCGCCTTGCGCCGGGGATGGGAGAGTCCTCACTGAGTCGCGTGGTTAAGACTCCCACCTCATTTTTACTACACAGAGACAGGTTAAGTACAGGTGGAAGAAGTCTCGGTGGAACGAGGCACAAGCCAAACTTTCCAAGACCCACAACTTGTTCATGTGGGTGAACAAATTGTAATTGTAATTTAATTTACCTTATAGTTTTATCATAAAGTAAATGGTAGACGTACCCAATTATATTGTATGACTAAATCTAGAACTGTCAGCTTCACACAACTTAACGATCAGGATCTGTTAGATTACGATACATGGGAAAACTTGTTTACAAAATATATATATATACATATATTTGTTGCATGTGAATAGGATAGGCAGCATCTTCGGATGTGTAGCCAGTACAAAGGTTATATATATTATGTGTGTTTTCCTATATCTATATCCTGAAGCGGCATTGGCCGTGGATTTGCTTGCCTAGGATAGGCCACCATTTCGGTGTAGCCACGGTATTATAATGCATGTGAATGTACTTTCGATAATATATATTCTGTCAATTAGGCGATAAGGCTTACAGGCAGAGGGGTATTCCTGTGTCTGTGCCGGTCACGGTCCTCTAAATGGGGGTCGTGACAAAACTGATTAAAAAAAGAAAAATGAATATCAAGTTTTCGAAACACTCATCGCCCAAAACTGATTAAAAAAAGAAAAACGAATATCAAATTTTCGAAACACTCATCGGCAAAAGCAGATTAAAAAAAGAAAAATAAATATTAAGTTTTCGAAACACTCATCGACGAAAACTGATTAAAAAAAAGAAAATGAATATCAAGTTTTCATAACACTCATCGGCGAAAATTGATAAAAAAGAAATATGAATATCAAGTTTTCGAAAACACTCATCGGCTAAAACTGATTAAAAAAAGAAAAATGAATATCAAGTTTTTGAAACACTCATCGGCAAAAACTGATAAAAAAAAGAAAAAAAAATATTAAGTTTTCGAAACACTAATCAGTGAAAACGTACTAAAGAAAGAAAAATAAATATCAAGTTTTCGAAAAACTCATCGGCAAAACAAGATTAAAAAAAAAGAAAAATAAATATTAAGTTTTCGAAACACTCATCGGCGAAAACTGATTAAAAAAAAAAGAAAAATGAGTATCAAGTTTTCAGAGCACTCATCGGCGAAAATTTATTAAAAAAAGAAAAATAAATATCTAGTTTTCGAAAACAATCATCGGCAAAAACTGATTAAAAAAAGAAAAATAAATATCAAGTTTTCAAAACACCCATCGGCGAAAATTGATTAAAAAAAGAAAAATAAATATCATGTTTTCATAACACTCATCGGCGAAAACTGATTAAAAAAATAAAAATGAATATAAAGTTTTCGAAACACTCATCAGCGAAAACTATTTAAAAAAAATGAATACTAAGTTTTTGAAACACTCAACAACGAAAAGTGATTAAAAAATGACAAATTACTATCAAGTTTTCGAAACACTCATCGGCGAAAACTGATTAAAAAAAGAAAAATAAATATCAAGTTTTTGAAACACTCATCGGCGAAAACTGATTAAAAAAATAAAAGAAAAATGTATATCATGTTTTCAGAACACTCATCGGCGAAAATTGATGAAAAAAAGAAAAATAAATATCAAGTTTTCGAAAACACTCCTCGGCTAAACCTGATTAAAAAAAGAAAAATGAATATCAAGTCTTCGAAACACACATCGGCCAAAACTGATTAAAAAAAGAAAAATGAATATTAAGTTTTCGAAACACTCAACGACGAAAACTGATTAAAAAATGAAAAATTACAATCAAGTTTTCGAAACACTCATCGGCGAAAACTGATTAAAAAAAGAAAAATAAATATCAAAATTTTGAAACACTCATCGTTGAAAACTGGTTAAAAAAGCAAGAAAAATGTATATCAAGTTTTCAGAACACTCATCGGCAAAAAATGATTAAAAAAAGAAAAATAAATATCAAGTTTTCGAAAACACTCCTCGGCTAAACCTGATTAAAAAAAGAAAAATGAATATCAAGTTGTAATACCCGAGAATAAGTTAACTAGCACCATTAATTAAATTAAATTAATTAATTTAAAAGTGGAAAATGAGATAAAAATACACACTAGCTTATCACTTATTATGTGGTAAATATAAATTTTTGTAAAATCCTAATACTTATATATATTTTTTTATTATTAAATCAGATTTTTTTTTTGTTTTTTTAGTGATATATATATATATATATATATATATATATATATATATATATATACTAATTGATTTATTATATATATATATATTAATATGAGGAAGAAAGGTGGAGAAAGAAAATAAAGAAAGGAAAGCTACGTGAGAAAAAAAAAAGGGAAGGGGGTCGACGGATAGAGGAGAAGAGAAAGACGGAGAGAAGGCTGAGGCTACGAACGGGATGCACGGGAAGGAAGACGCACGGAGGAGTTGGCCGGTGCCGGAGTACGCCGTGCCGTCCGCCGGAGGTAGTTGGTCACCGTCTTGTGGCTGGAGGAGAGAGAGAGCTCGGGTTAGAGAGAGAAAGCAAAGGGAGAGAGCTTTCTTGCCGGAAAACGCCGTCTCTTCACCGGGGAAGGTAGCTGGGAGTCTCCTCTACTCCATATCGTCCTTCTAACCGGTTGAATCGAGGTCAGAAGTCTCGAAACTCTCAAACCCCAATTTTATCAATTTTAGGGATTTTTGGAAAGACCCCAATTGATTCAATCTGAGTATTCTGGGTCCTAAATTGAAGTATTTGCATGCTAGGGAGTGAGTTGGAAGCTTAGGAACCGGAACCAAATTGATAGAATTTATCCGGGTTGGAAAAAGTGTAGGAAAATGTGGTTGTTAAGGTTTAAGGGTGTTGTGGAATGATTTGGGGTGCTTTGAAAGGTTGAATGATAATTATATAATTGCTAAAAATTATTGGAATGTAAGAGGGATTAAAACCCGAGTAATTCCTGTCTCACCCGGAACCCGGTTCGGGGAAAAAGAGACACTTTCCTAATTTTACGCGTATCCGGATATGTGTATTCGTGTGTAGGTAAAGTATTGAAAGTTAATTCGATAAATGAGATTTTTAGACAAGTAGAATTTATGACTCTCTTGAGTCATAAATTCAATACTTGTGTAATGGGAATTTCATATGGACACATAGAGATGAAATTGGATAACCTTGCATTCCCAAGTCAAAGCTTCCGAATGGTGTGATTAAGAAAGGACTGAACACGAATAGAAGCATGCTAGATGTCCGAAAACTAGTTGAGGGCATTCCAAGCCAACAACTAGTCTATGGAATTAATTAGAAAGAACATGAGCATTAGCGTTACATGTACACTATAAGGGTTGAAATTGCAAGTTTCTGAATCTCTCAAGTATATGCGTATAGGGCACCATACTGTGAGTGGACTTTCGGGCGCACCGAGAGCCGATCAGAGGGGCCAACCAGGTGAGCGGCTTTCCTATCCTTGCCCTATAGGGTTGACTGCGGATATGGATATATGGTTTGCCTTCTTACCTATTTGTAGGAATTACATGTTAGATAACATGCTATTGTTGTTCCTAAATTACAGTATATGTGAAAATGTGCTAGATGTGTGTATGTGGATTGTTAAAGCAATGCTGGTTCAAGGAACCGTATATGAAGATAAGGTCCTCGGGACCTATACGACATCGGGGGTAGGATCGAGCAAATATTATCTGAAGGGTGTGGTTTTGTAATTAAGTCCTTAAAGAGAATAAACCTAGGTGACTTTGTTCTGAACCAAGGGTCCGAATTAGAAACCACTTGGAAATCTAAATTTGCCTAAGGAGAAGTAAAATGAACAAGTAGTGGTCCATAGGGGTCATTTATGGTACAACGCGGGAACCGAGTCTATCACGGGTGGTCCGGGTAAATTGAGTCTCTTGTCTTGAGTCAACCCACAGAAATACAGAGTATATGAGTACACCACATTGTGGCTATTGCCTTGGGTAAACCGAGGTCAGATGAGTCGCCGGCTATGCTCCAAGTGAAGTCTTGGGGTCAGACTATTGTTCCAAGTATAGTCTTGGGACCAGGGGTTCCTAGAATGATCAACTAGGTTCCCATATTGCTCACGTGAGATATTGCCTTCGGGCCAGATTCCCTCCTAACGGAGATATTGCCTTCGGGCCAGATTCCCTCCTAACAGAGATATTGCCTTCGGGCCAGTTTATGATTATGGTTACTTGAATACAGATGACCACATGGAATTATATGTTAAATCATGATATGATGTATGTGTGAATTTAAATGTATGTAAATCCATGCTTTAAATTATTTATTGTGAATATGATATAAGCTAATTGCCTGACCACTTAATATATGGAAATTCAAATATGTTATATGCGTATGTGTTTGTGATTGGCTCCTCTTCCCCAGTTGTAATGGTACCCGCTACCACACCAGGGATGGGAAAGCCTCTCACTGAGTCTGTTTGACTCACCCCAATGTTACATGTTACAGACACAGGTGGTATAGGCATCGGGAGCGCTTCCACTTCATCTCTGGGAGGCGGACAGACTTAGAGACTGCACGCATTTTTCGCGTGGGTAGTACTGTTATATGTATTTTGATAGGATGTATATGTATATGATTCTTTTGGTATAACAATGTTTTGTACAACTGCTATATGCATATATGTATATGTCATACTCTAGAACTGTCGGCTTCATACAGATTAAAGATTGGTCTTGTTGTTGGGGATATAGGTTGTGATATGATGAATATCATGTGTATATACATATATATGGATGTTACTCCTGCATGTGAATAGGATAGATCACACGCACTGAGCGTGTGGTCAATATGTAAACTTATATATATGTGTGACTGAATACTTGATTGTGTGAAAATACAGCTTCCGCATGTGAATAGGATAGGTCACACACATTGAGGCGTGTGATCAATATGTATATTTTATGCAGGTGTGTGATTGAATATATATGTTTGACTGTACACAGGGATTCTGCATGTGAATAGGATAGATCAGCCGCCCTGAAGCGCGTGATCAATATGTATATTATATGTATGTGTGATTGATTATGTGTATATGTATAGACTGAAGCGGCGTTGAGCGAGCCGTGGATTGCGGGCTACTTAGGTCACCGGATAATGATGACCATATATACTATATATTGTTTGTATTAGAAATGAGTAGTTATGCATATATAGAAATGTCAATCAGGGACTAGAGGCTTACGGGATAGGAGAAATCCTACCTCCCGTGCCGGTCACGGACGTCCGATAGGGGGTCGTGACACAAGTCTTCGAAACACACATCGGCCAAAACTGATTAAAAAAAGAAAAATGAATATCAAGTTTTCGAAACACTCATCGGCAAAAACAGATTAAAAATGTAATAACCCTCATTTTAAGAGTTAAGTTTGTTAATTCATATGGTCGAAATGTTTGGTTGTGATAGAATGAGTTTTAGGAACTAATATAGTGTTTAGTTGTTTAGGACGAAACTTTCACTTCAAATACTGTCTCAAGGAGATGGAATTTAATGTTGAGCTACGATTTAGATGTGTAGAAATTCTGCTAAAATTCTAATTAAATTAGTGCTGGATTAGATTTAAATTTTGTTTCTTATTCTTATTTGGCTTTAACACCAAGTCTGCACAATATGTCAGAAGGCAAAATCTGTGAATTGTTCCGTCATGAATTCTGGCTCCCCGATCAGTAAATACATACATACATATATACATATACATGTATTCATGTTCATAGTGATCTACCAGGAATGTACTCGCTAAAAGCATTTTGATGTCTTGTATAATGAAGTTACATGGTATCAATTCTCAAAGATGCCTACGACACTACCCTGTATAGGAATGGATTTGAGATGCTTGATAAATTGGGTTTGATGTTGCTCTAGCTCTAGTGGATGATTACGAACACAACGCTTAGACTAGCTTCCATTAAGAATTATTTCAGTGTCCTTAGTCACGGTAATTAGCACTATTAGTACAAAATTTAAATTCGGGGACCGAATTTTTTAAGAGTGTGAGAATGTAATAACCCTCATTTTAAGAGTAAGCGAGACATTGAAATCTAATTAGGAGACCCTTTTATTAGTTGTTCCTACTTATGAATGTTGGACAGGAGTATTAAAATATACACTTGTAAGTAAATTTTTTTAAAAAAATAAAAATAATAAATAAAAGTAGTGAAATGTAGTGAGGGACTTAATTGAAAAGAAAACTTTCTTTGTGGGGCAGAAATGTAATTTTGACTAAACAAATCAGATTTTTCTTTCTCCTTCCTCGAGAAGTTTCCACCGTCATATCCTTATCCTTCCTCTTTTATTTTGATTTCTTCCTTCCTTCTTTCCTTCATTCCTTTCCATTCTTTTTGTTCTTTCCTCCATTTCTTCTTTCTCTTTTTTTTTTCTCTTCCCTCCTTCCCACACTCCGTTAAGATGCTCTGGATGAAAAAAAAATGACGCTGCACTCTATTATTCAAGCTAATGAATAGCGTGATTTGTGTGGGAAGATCGAAAACTGATTTTTGGCTTGCTATTGTGAGTATCTCCTTTCTTTTTGTTTCTATTTGGTGATAGTGATTTGGGAAAAGAAAAACCTTATACATTCTTGTTAAGATTCCTAACTTCTATCATTTTGGAACCCATGGAAAATAATTTGGGGGTTTTTTATGATATTCTAAATATTGTTAAATTGGTCTAGTGACTCACTTTGATCATGTAATTGCAATCTTAGCCTAGCATTTGATTTTTTAAACTATATGGTTATGTAAAAGTAGATAGGGTTTGGAATGTGGATTAGGAAGGAATTTCATAAGTATTAAATTTATTCAACCTTGAGAGAAATCTTGAATTAGATAACAAGATGGGTGTCATTTGATAAGAAGAGTTCTTGTCATGGAAGCTTTGGCCGGTAAATGTAATATGAAGATTGAGGAAATATTGAAAAGCTGCTAAATCAATTCCTAAATTTTATTCTATTCTATTATATATGCTTTTAAATTATAATACAAATTTACGTATTTGACTATAAAAATTTTAGTGGGTTAAAAGGAAATACATTCGATACAGAATTCGTACAAGTGGAAGTAAGAAAATGGATTAGTAAGTTTGGGTAGTTAAAAGTTAAGGATAGGATAAATTAATTGAATGGGGGATAGTGGAAATTCCTAAGACCATCAAAAGTAATTTCACTTAAATTCTAATATATATTAGAAATTGAGTGATCGAAAGTGAGTCTTCATTTTGTTATTAGGTTTTCTGGAATTGATCTCGTGTCAGAGTCAAAGTTGAGATGATGAACTATTTTTGGTTAGTTTGATGTCACGGTGAGTGGATGATGCTTACTATACTCTTTCTTACCTACCTTGTGCATTTTGACCACTTTTAGCCTTTAGTTTAGAATGGGGAACAAACCAAATTTAAATGGTTTTATCTCTCCTTTGATCTTTAAGTTAATAAGCTATGTATCTTTAATTGATGATATGACCTCCACTAAGTCCGTTTTTGTGAATCTTACTCAAAAGGTGAGGGACATGTTAGAAATTTAATCATATTTTGATTGTTCATTGAAGTAGTACTCTACAAAGTCTTGTTGTGCAAATTTGTATATGATTCTGTATTCGTTGATCATGTCCTCACCTTGATTTGAAACGATTCGGTGGATGTAAGACTTCTCTGAAAGATTGACTATTTAGCAATAATTGTTCTACAATGAAAGTAAGATTGATTATATGGAAATGCATTATATGCACTATGTTTCAGTTAGTTATTTGTGATCATTGAGTATTTTCGACTCTCTGATTTTGAAAGTGAGAAATATTTCAGGAAATTTATGTTTTTCTTATTTAAATGATTTTTCTTGGGAAGCCATCTGATATGAAACCCTGCAGCTAACGCAGTATCGTTAACCCTTGGTGCACCTTGGAACCCCAGCTAGCAGGGGTGTTGCTAGCCCCGTGTGTCGGCCAACACACGTGGATTGGGTATTTGATATATTAAGCTTAATGCTCATCTGATTATTTAAAGCCATAGGATTTTCTGATTTCGTGAGCCTTGTGCTCATGTCTGTTCTGATTGGTTCTGTGGATCTGGTTTCCCTAACTGATTTTTCTATATGATTTGATATTTTGAGAATGTATTCTGATGTGAAAAATGACTATTGTTTAATTTTAAAGTTTATCTGTTATTTTTATTTTATGATATTTATATATATACACATTTTAGAAAGTTAATTTGATGAATTTGAGAATTAACCCTATTTTGAAAGGATTAGTAATTTATATGTAAACTTGTATTTTACTTTTGATTTACAACGCTCATTTAAACGTCACTATCAAACATGGATTGCGAAAATCTCGTGCCTTCGGTTTGTTCCGTCCTGTTATGGTAGGTATTATCTGCTCACTGAGTTGCAAAACTCACCCCTCTCTATATTTGTTTTCCAATAACAGATTTGGTGATTTCGTTGATGGTCAAGTGTGATACTATCAGTTGGAGAGCCACACATTGTCCGTGTGTGCGTGGACGGTATCACTTTGTTTCTCTCTAGAGTTGCTCCATAATTTCACAGGCAGGATCCCCGCTTCAGTAGGAATTGTAATTAATGTTTTAATACTTAAAGGTTCTCGAATTATTGGAAATTTGAATGCTTAGGTAAATAATGCTAGTGGTCAGGCTAATGGGTTCAGGAATTTTTCCTCGAATTCCATGCCGGTCATGAGCCCGATTTGGGGTCGTGACAAAAGTGGTATCAGAGGCTTAGGTTTTCCTGTGGTTTTATGGAGCAAGTGATCTTTGGTGGAACCTCAATTATTATTATGAACCGCGGCATAATAATAATTGAAGTAACATTGAGGACACTGTAGGTTTCTCAATTTCCTTTCCTTCTAACTCTATTTAGGTTAGTTTGTCATGGGATGTCGTAAGAAGTTCTTAAAGGTGTAATATAGGGTTTTTGACACCTTGAATTTGTAACTCTGTTTCCAATGATGAGCATTGTTTTTTTTCCTGGATGCTCAAAGTTATGGGAATGGTTATGGTCCAAGAAGTTACCGAAAGGTTATTAACTTTGTATAGTCTCAAGATCTTGAGTTACAATGGAATTGATCCTTACATTCCATTGGGATAGACTTGTCTTGAATATGAATTAACTTATCAACTTAGGATGATGTGAAGGGTAAGAGATTTTCGGTTATGAAATCAAAGTCATTATAATTAATATTTGTGCTGTGAAATAAAGTTGATAGCTTATGAGCTTATTTGTAAAGTAGTGGTATTAGGTAAACTTGCTATAGAAATATACGGATTGCTTTTCCACAATCATATGGACCTCTTCTCCCCCTTGTTTCTTGATGAGTACTGGTTTGAGATATTTAAAGGAGAGATTTAAGATTAATATTTGTGAAGTTGAAATGAAGGTTGTATGTTGATAGGAAGCAAAAAACATGGTATCTTCAGTTATTTGTTGTGTGATGCATTGTACTGTAGATTAGTAGGAAATTTTAGAATCTTTTTCGATAAATGAGAATATAAAGGAAAATACAAGTTAAGAAAATGGATTATATGAATTTATCCTTTTACTTATGGTCTTTTTGGTACCGTGTATATTAGGTTATATATATATATATATGAACCTAGGACTAGTAAATATGAAATTTGACTAGTATAGTAAAAAAAAAGAGGAATTATGGGTGCAAGACTAATGAAAGGAGCATTGAAAAGGTGCGTGGATGTGATAGCAGTTTGATTAAGAGATTAGACATAAATCTAGTTCCTTTATCAACTTGAGCAATAAAAAACTTAAATGATATCTATTTTGTGGATATACTGACCACCTTATAAGAAATGTAAGGAGTATTGCCTTTGTGTAGGTATATATATAGGCTGTAAAGAAATTATGTCTTATAGTAAAGAGATGCTTGAATTTTTTGTGGAATGTCATATCTTGGTCTTAGCAACCTTATAAGTAATATTTAGTGGATATAACCTATCATTGGGATTTCTAGACAAGGCCAACTGTGAATATTGAAAAAGTAATTAAGGATCATGTGGTGTTTTTAAATAGTGTTTTGCCCCTAAGTTTTTGTAAAAAGGATGGTGTTGAACAAATCTTATTGAGGATTAATGTTTGTTGTTGGTAAGTGATTATATGGTGATACAAATCTTAGGAAAATTAGAGAGGGGGTTGTACCATAAAGAAATGACCACATAGGTAACATTTAGCAAGATTTTAGCCAAGTTCTACCAAAAGGATTCCATGGGTTACCGTACACAGTTGGAGTTAGCATAGTTAGTATAAGTGAGACAATAAGCCTTATGGAGAGAATGTTTCCCTTGGGGTGAATTGAATCGAAGCATTTGATTTCTTTCTCATATGATAGAATAATGTAATGGATTTGGGTGGAGGACATGTAATTTAGGAAGTTGTGTGACAATTGCTTGATTTGATGGGAATTTATATATATTTGAACAATTGGTAGGTGTCAATCCCACCTAGTGGAAAAATGTTTTGTTTGTTGTTGTTGAACAGTGAATACTGAATAGGTAAAGAATTTAGGGCCCTAAAAGGGTTGAACTACTTGTCTGAAATGATTCTGATTTTGCTTAATGATTTAGATTCCCTTGAGTTGAACATACCGTTGCAACATATAGGAATTAGTAAAGGGGCTTTTGTGGGGATTGATGATTGTGTATGGTATTAATTTGGAACGTTTTAAGTCCTTAATTAAATAGCATTTGTGTTCAAAGTAGGTTCTCTTTTGTGGTTGTAGTCTCTGAGTGTTGATCACTTTCAAGGAGGTCCTGTCCTTTCATATTTTAGCACTATGTTTTGAGGTTTCCTTGTTTGGCCTTAATAGTATTCTAGCTTGTAACTTGTCAGAATTTTAACTACATACTAAGAGTCTAATTCATGTAAGATGGACAAGAAAACTGTTTATGTCCCATCTTGGGAAGAGGGTTGACTTACGAGAAGTTTGTTTTAAGATTTTTTTTCGTTATTTAGTGAAGTTGGACAGGAAGGTATTATGGAAGTGGAAGAATCAAAGAATTGAGTGCCATATAGGAGGTGTTTGGAATAGGCTTTATGAAGTCTACAATCAATGACCTATTATTAGAATTAATATTTTCTTTGACACTGTAAAAAAAAAGGGTGATAAATGGAGTTCTGATTTTCTATATATTTATCCTACAAGAAATTTTAGTTTTTATGAAGAGTAAATGGTATTTTATGAGGATAAATGATATTTATCTCTCAAAGTATTGGGGTTTAGTTAGTGATTAGCATTTCTAAAAGTATATAAAGTGTTTAGGTCCTTAACACCATTTTGTCTCTATGATGGTCTTAGATAGCCGAATAGCTTTTCTTCCACTTCCCAGTGTTCTTATAATTGTATATTATCAATTTATTAAACCTTAAAGGATTTTGTCAGCTATGTTTATATATAGCATGCGCACAAAGAATGTTTTGATTGCAACAATGTCCTTTGGAGTTGTTTACTAACAAAAAGGTGTTTTAAAATAATTTAAGTTTTGTCACTTGAAATTTGGAAATATTTTCCTAGGATATAGGTGACCTTAAAAAGGTAATGAGGAATGTAAACATTATATTGGGAACTACAGAGCTTGTAAAAGAATAGTTTATAGTTGTAGCGTAGATCTCTAAGGTTATGTAGTAGTAAATACTTGGGTTATGGTTTTTACCCTTAAACTAAAACTTAGCCAATTTGTGAAGATTAAGGTTGGCCTTCTATTACACTTGATAGACTTTTAGATTTCTAGCCCATCATGAATGATTTAATGGTCACTATAATTGAGATGGATAATGGTGTACACTTTTGAACTTGATAGCAACATCATTCTTTCTTCAGATTTATGGGGATGTTATTGAGGATCACTTGATATGAGTGTTTTAGAATTTATGACATTGGAGAGTAAATCTTAGAAAAAGTTTAGTCCAAGGTATGGCATCTTTTTCATGGACATCAGCTTCTTCGTTGATTGGCAATGAAAATAATAATAATAATAATAATAATAATAATAATAACTTGTGGATTTATAGGAAATTAAAATGTAAATATAGGGGTTGTCTTTAAGATCTATAGCTTTTGGGAAAATATTCTTTGGATTCTATTGCAATGAAGGTGGTTGTGAATGGCAGCTCTAAGGATTGATGGAGTTTATAGAGGGAGGCTTTATGAACCATTTCATTTGTTTAAGCATGTCCGTAAGTTACTACTAGTATAGATTAAGGAATAGGACTAATGAGAAAGTTACTTAGATTATAGGCATAAGAAAAGACCCATATTTTTAAGATCAAGTTCTAAGGTAGGGAACCTCATGAACTATCATTAGTTAGGCAGTACAAGAAGATATTTTGGAGATCTTATAGAAATTCGGGGACCGAATTCTTTTAAGGGGGAGAGAATGTAATAACCCTCATTTTAAGAGTTAAGTTTGTTAATTCATATGGTGGAAATGTTTGTTTGTGATAGAATGAGTTTTAGGAACTAATATAGTGTTTAGTTGTTTAGGACGAAACTTTCACTTCAAATACTGTCTTAAGCAGATGGAATTTAATGTCATGCTACGATTTAGATGTGTAGAAATTCTGCTAAAATTCTAATTAAATTAGTGCTGGATTAGATTTAAGTTTTGTTTCTTATTCTTATTTGGCTTTAACACCAAGTCTGCACAATATATCAGAAGGCAAAATCTGTGAATTGTTCCGTCATGAATTCTGGCCCCCCGATCAGTAAATACATACATATATATGTATATATATACATATATATGTATTCATGTTCAGAGTGATCAACCAGGAATGTGCTCGCTAAAAGCATTTTGATGTCTTGTATAATGAAGTTACATGGTATCAATTCTCAAAGATACCTACGACACTACCCTGTTTAGGAATGGATTTGAGATGCTTGATAAATTGGGTTTGATGTTGCTCTAGCTTTAGTGGATGATTACGAACACAACGCTTAGACTAGCTTCCATTAAGAATTATTTCAGTGTCCTTAGTCACGGTAATTAGCACTATTAGTACAAAATTTAAATTTGGGGACCGAATTTTTTAAGAGGGTGAGAATGTAATAACCCTCATTTTAAGAGTAAGCGAGACATTGAAAACTAATTAGGAGACCCTTTTATTAGTTGTTCCTACTTATGAATGTTGGACAGGAGTATTAAAATATACACTTGTAAGTAAATTTTTTTAAGAAAATAAAAATAATAAATAAAATTAGTGAAATGTAGTGAGGGACTTAATTGAAAAGAAAACTTTCTTTGTGGGACAGAAATGTAATTTTGACTAAACAAATCAGAATTTTCTTTCTCCTTCCTCGAGAAGTTTCCACCGTCATATCCTTATCCTTCCTCTTTTATTTTGATTTCTTCCTTCCTTCTTTCCTTCATTCCTTTCCATTCTTTTTGTTCTTTCCTCCATTTCTTCTTTCTCTTTTTTTTCTCTTCCCTCCTTCCCACACTCCGTTAAGATGCTCTGGATGAAAAAAAAAGTACGCTGCACTCTATTATTCAAGCTACTGAATAGCGTGAATTTGTGAGGCAAGATCGAAAACTGATTTTTGGCTTGCTATTGTGAGTATCTCCTTTCTTTTTGTTTCTATTTGGTGATAGTGATTTGGTAAAAGAAAAACCTTATACATTCTTGTTAAGATTCCTAACTTCTATCATTTTGGAACCCATGGAAAATAATTTGGGGTTTTTTAGGATATTCTAAATATTGTTAAATTGGTCTAGTGACTCACTTTGATCATGTAATTGCAATCTTAGCCTAGCATTTGATTTTTTAAACTATATGGTAATGTAAAAGTAGATAGGGTTTGGAATGTGGATTAGGAAGGAATTTCATAAGTACTAAATTTATTCAACCTTGAGAGAAATCTTGAATTAGATAACAAGATGGGTGTCATTTGATAAGAAGAGTTCTTGCCATAGAAGCTTTGGCCGGTAAATGTAATATGAAGATTGAGGAAATATTGAAAAGTTGCTAAATCAATTCCTAAATTTTATTATATTCTATTATATATATATATATATATATATATATATATATATATATATATATGTATATAAATATATATATATGCTTTTAAATTATGATACAAATTTACGTATTTGACTATAAAAATTTTAGTGGGTTAAAAGGAAATACATTCGATACAGAATTCGTACAAGTGGAAGTAAGAAAATGGATTAGTAAGTTTGGGTAGTTAAAAGTTAAGGATAGAATAAATTAATTGAATGGGGGATAGTGGAAATTCCTAAGACCATCGAAAGTAATTTCACTTAAATTCTAATATATATTAGAAATTGAGTGATTGAAAGTGAGTCTTCATTTTGTTATTAGGTTTTCTGGAATTGATCTCGTGTCAAAGTCAAAGTTGAGATGATGGACTATTTTTGGTTAGTTTGATGTCACGGTGAGTGGATGATGCTTACTATACTCTTTCTTACCTACCTTGTGCATTTTGACCACTTTTAGCCTTTAGTTTAGAATGGGGAACAAACCAAATTTAAATAGTTTTATCTCTCCTTTGATCTTTAAGTTAATAAGCTTTGTATCTTTATTTGATGATATGACCTCCACTAAGTCCGTTTTTGTGAATCCTACTCAAAAGGTGAGGGACATGTTAGAAATTTAATCATATTTTGATTGTTCATTGAAGTAGTACTCTACAAAGTCTTTTTGTGCAAATTTGTATATGATTCTGTATTCGTTGATCATGTCCTTACCTTGATTTGAAACGATTCAGTGGATGTAAGACTTCTCTGAAAGATTGACTATTTAGCAATAATTGTTCTACAATGAAAGTAAGATTGATTATATGGAAGTGCATTATATGCACTATGTTTCAGTTAGTTATTTGTGATCATTGAGTATTTTCGACTCTCTGATTTTGAAAGTGAGAAATATTTCAGGAAATTTATGTTTTTACTTATTTAAATGATTTTTCTTGGGAAGCCATCTGATACGGAACCCTGCAGCTAACGCAGTATCATTAGCCCTTGGTGCACCTTGGAACCCCAGCTAGCAGGGGTGTTGCTAGCCCCGTGTGTCGGCCAACTCACGTGGATTGGATATCTGATATATTGAGCTTAATGCTCATCTGATTATTTAAAGCCATAGGCTTTTCTGATTTCGTGAACCTTGTGCTCATGCCTGTTCTGATTGGTTCTGTGGATCTGGTTTCCTTAACTGATTTTTCTATATGATTTGATATTTTGAGAATGTATTCTGATGCGAAAAAGGACTATTGTTTAGTTTTAAAGTTTATCTGTTATTTTTATTTTATGATATTTATAAATACATACATTTTAGAAAGTTAATTTGATGAGTTTGAGAATGGTCAAATGTTCATTTTGGTCCTCTATGTTACACTCAAGTTTCTAATTAGTCCTTTATGTTTCAAAAGTTTTAAATTAGTCCTTTCTGTTTCCCAGAAGTTTTAAATTGGTCCTTTCGTCCAAATCCGTCAATTTCTTAAGTTAACTGCTGACATGGTGTGCCGAGGTGGACACATAATCTCTCATACGTGTATCAGATAGTTAACGTGGTCATAGACACGCTAAAAACACTCAAACGACGTTGTTTAAGCCAAAAATAAAATCATGCTGAGATGACCAATATGAAACTCTAATGAAACATAAAGGACTAATATAAAACTTCAATGAAACATAAAGGACTAATATAGAACTTAGAACTTCAATGAAACATAAAGGACTAATATAGAACTTGAATGAAACATAAAGGACCAATATAAAACTTTAATGAAACCTGAAGGACAAATATAAAACTTTTGGGAAACATAAAGTACCAATATAGAACTTTTGGAAGATAAAGGACCAATTTAAAACTTGAGTGAAACATAGAGGACCAAAATAGGTATTTAACCTTTGAGAATTAACCCTATTTTGAAAGGATTAGTAATTTATATGTAAACTTGTATTTTACTTTTGATTTACAACGCTCATTTAAACGTCACTATCAAACATGGATTGCGAAAAACTCGTGCCTTCGGTTTGTTCCCTCCTGTTATGGTAGGTATTATCTGCTCACTGAGTTGCAAAACTCACCCCTCTCTATATTTGTTTTCCAATAACAGATTTGGCAGGTTCGTTGATGGTCAAGTGTGATACTATCAGTTGGAGAGCCACATCCGTGTGCGAGTGGACGGTATCACTTTGTTTCTCTCTAGAGTTGCTCCACAATTTCACAAGCAGAATCCCCGCTTCAGTAGGAATTGTAATTAATGTTTTAATACTTAAAGGTTCTCGAATTATTGGAAATTTGAATGCTTAGGTAAATAATGCTAGTGGTCAGGCTAATGGGTTCCGGAATTTTTCCTCGAATTCCATGCCGGTCATGAGCCCGATTTGGGGTCGTGACAAAAAAAGAAAAATAAAGATTAAGTTTTCGAAACACTCATCGGCGAAAACTGATTAAAAAAAAGAAAATGAATATCAAGTTTTCAGAACACATATCGACGAAAATTGATTAAAAAAAGAAATATGAATATCAAGTTTCGAAAACAATCATCGGCAAAAACTGATTAAAAAAAGAAAAAATAAATATTAAGCTTTCGAAACACTCATCGACGAAAACTGATTAAAAAAAGAAAAATGAATATCATGTTTTCAGAACACTTATCGGCGAGAATTTATTAAAAAAATAAAAATGAATATCAAGTTTTCGAAACACTAATCGGCGAAAACTGATTAAAAAAGGAAAATGAATATCAAGTTTTCGAAACACACATCGATGAAAACTAATTAAAAAAAGAAAAATGAATATCAAGTTTTGGAAACACTCATCGGCGAAAACTAATTAAAAAAAGAAAAATGAATATCAAGTTTTCGAAACACTCATCTACGAAAGCTGATTAAAGAAAATAGATATCAAGTTTTCGAAACCACTTATCGGCGAAAACTGATTAAAAAAAAGAAAAATGAATATTAAGTTTTCGAAACACTCATTTGCGAAAACTTATGAAAAAAAGATAAATGAATATCAAGTTTTCGAAAAACTTATCAGCAAAAACTGATTAAAAAAAAGAAAATTAAATATTAAGTTTTCGAAACACTTATCGATGAAATCTGATTAAAAAAAAGAAAAATGAATATCAAGTTTTCAGAACACTCATCGGCGAAAATTTATTAAAAAAGAAAAATGAATATCAAGTTTTCGAAAACACTCATCGGCAAAAATTGATTAAAGAAAAGAAAAATATATATTAATTTTCGAAGCACTCATCGGCAAAAACGGATTAAAAGAAAGAAAAAAGAATATCAAGTTTTTAGAACACTCATCGGTGAAAATTGATTAAAAAAAGAAAAATGAATATCATGTTTTGGAAAACACTCATCGACTAAAACATATTAAAAAAAGAAAAATGGATATCAAGTTTTCGGAACACTCATCGGCAAAATTAATTAAAAAAAGAAAAATGAATATTAAGTTTTCGAAACACTCATCAACGAAGACTTACTAAAAAAAGAAAAATGAATATCCAGTTTTTAAAACACTATTCGATCAAAATTGATTAAAAAATATAAATTAATATAAATTTTCGAAACACTCATCGGCGAAAATTTATTAAAAAAGGAAAATGAATATCAAGTTTTCGAAACACTTATCGGCAAAAAATGATTAAAAAAAGAAAAATGAATATCAAGTTTTCAAAACACTCATCTACGAAAACTGAATAAAGAAATAAAAAATGAATATCAAGTTTTCGAAACACTCATTGGCAAAAACTCATTAAAAAAAGAAAGTAAATATCAAGTTTTTGAAACACTCATCGGCGAAAACTGATTAAAAAAGAAAAATGAATATCAAGTATTCGAAACACTTATCGGTGAAAAACTAATTAAATATAGAAAAATGAATATCACGTTTTCGAAACACTCATCGGCTAAAACTGATTAAGAAAAAGAAAAATGAATATCATGTTTTCGAAACACTGATGTAATACCCGGGAATATTTTAACTAGCATCATTAATTGAATTAAATTAATTAATTTAAAAGTGGAAAATGAGATAAAAAAATACACACTATCCTATTACTTATTATGTTGTAAATACAAATTATTTTAAATCCTAATTTTTCTATATTTCTTTTTATTTACTATTATATCAGATTTCTTTTTCTTTTTGTGATATGTATATATATTAAGTAATATATATATTAAGTAATTTTTCTATATATATATATATATATATATATATATATATTATAAGAAAAGAATAAAGGATAAGAAAGAGGAAAGAAACCGTGAGAGAGGAAAGAGGGAAAGAACGGAGGAAACACGAGAGAGAGGGCAGAGGCATCACGAACGGGAAAACGCACGGAGGGAGACGAGCCACAAGGAGAAGGCCGGACGTGCGGGGAGGAAGCCGGATTGCGACACCACGCCGTCCGTCGGAGCTCACGCCGTCGTTGTGCTGGAGGAGAGAGAGTGGCAGGCTAGAGAGAGAAACCAAGAGGGAGAGAGTTCTCGCCGGAAAATGTCGTCTCTTCATCGAGGAAGGTGGCTGGGAGTCTCCTCTACTCCATATCGTCCTTCTAACCGGTTGAATCGAGGTGAGAAGTCCTGAAACTCTCAAACCCCAATTTTATCAATTTTAGGGATTTTTGGAAAACCCCCATTTGATTCAATCTGAGTATTCTGGGACCTAAATTGAAGTATTTGCATGTTAGGAAGTGAATTGGAAGCTTAGGAATCAGAACCAATTTGATGGAATTTATCCGGGTTGGAAACCTAGTAGGAAAGTGTGATTAGTAATGTTTAAGAGCGTTGTGGACTGATTTGGGATGCATTAAGAGGTTGAATGGTAATTATATAATTGTTAAAATTGTTGGAATGTACGAGGGATTAAAACCCGAGTAATCACTGTCTCACCCGGAACCCATCTCGGGGAAAAAGACAATTTTCCAATTTTAAACGTATCCGGATATGTGTACTCATATGTAAGTAAAGAGTTGGAAAATTATTTCGGTAAATGGAAATTTTGGACAAGTAGGATTTATGACTCTCTTGAGCCATAAATTCAAAACTTGGCTAATAGCAATTACACATGGACATATAGAGGTGGAATTGGCTAGACGTGTATTCCCAAATCAAGGTTTCCAAATAGTTCCAATAGTGTGAATAAGCAAGGGTTGGATACGAATAGTAGCATGCAAGACGTTCCGAAAACTAGTTGAGGGCATTCCAAGCCAACAACTAGTGTATGAAATTAATTAGAGAGAACATGAGCATTAGCATGACATGTACCCGATAGTGGCTGAATTTCAAGTTTATAAATCTCTCAAGTATTTGTGTATAGGGCACCATACAGTGAGTGGACCTTCGGGCACACCGAGAGCCGATCAGAGGGGCCAAACAGGTGAGGGGCTTTCCCATCCTTGTCCTATAGGGTTGACTGCGGATATGGATATATGGTTTGCCTTCTTGCCTACTTGTAGGAATCGTATATTAGATAACATGCTATTGTTGTTCCTAAATTATAATATATGTGATAACGTGCTATATGTGTATACGTGAACTGTAAAAGCGATGGTGGCTCAATGAGCCTTATATGGAAAGAAGGTCCTCGGAACCTATATGACATCGGGGGTAGGTTCGAGTCAATTTTATTTGTGAGGGTCTTGTGGTACTAGAAATCAACCTCATTGATTATTATCTGAAAAGTGTGGTTGTGTATGTAAATTCTTAAAGAAAATGAACATAGGTGACTTTGTTTTAAATCGAGAGATTCTGACTTAGAAAACAGTTGGGAAATGTAGATTTGTCTAGGAAGAAGTAAAATGAGTAAGTAGTGGTCCATAGGAGTAAATTATGGTACAACGCGGGAACTGAGTCTGTCACGAGTGGTCCGGGTAGATCGAGTCTGTTATACAGAATCAAACTCACAAGAATACAAAGTATATGAGTACACCACTTCGTGGCTATTTCCTTGGTTAAACCAAGGTCAGATGAGTCGCCGGCTATGCTCCAAGTGAAGTCTTGGGGTCAGGTTAGTGCTCCAAGTAAAGCCTTGGGGCCAGGGGTTCCTAGAATGATCAACTAGGTTCCCATATTTGCTCACGTGAGATATGCCTTCGGGCCAGATTCTCTCCTAACAGAGATATGCCTTCGGGCCAGTTTATGGGTACGGTTATTTGAACATGGACATCCACATGGAATTATATGTTAAGTTATGATTGATGTATGTATGGATTTAAACGTATGTAAAACCATGCTTTAAATTCTCTGTTGTGAATATGATAATTGCAAATTGCATGACCACGTAACACATGGAAATTTAAATCCGTTATATGCGTATGTGATTGTGATTGGCTCCTTTTCCCCAGTTGTAGTGGTACCCGCTACTACACCAGGGATGAGAGAGCCTCTCACTGAGTCCGTTTGACTCACCCCAAATGTTAAATGTTACAGACACAGGTGGTATAGGCATCGGGAGCGCTTCCACTTCATCTCAGGGAGGCGGACAGATTAAAGATTGGTCTTGTTGTTGGGAATATAGGTTATGATATGATATATATCATTGAGTATATATATATGTATATGACTTCCACATGTGAATAAGATAGATCACACGCATTGAGCGTGTGATCAATATGTAATTTATATATATGTGTGACTGAATACTTGAGTGTATGAAAATACGGCTTCCGCATGTGAATAGGATAGGTCACACGTATTGAGGCGTGTGATCAATATGTAAACTATATGCAAGCGTGTGATTGAATATATATCTACTTGACTGTATACAGGGTTTCTGCATGAGAATAGGATAGATCACCCGCCCTGAAGCGCGTGATCAATATGTATACTATATGTACGTGTGATTGATTATGTGTATATGTATAGACTGAAGCGGCGTTGAGCGAGCCGTGGATTGCACGCTACTTAGGTCACCAGATATGGATGGCCATAAATACTATATTGTTTGTATTAGTAATGGGTAGTTATGCATATATACAAAATGTCAATCAGGAATTAGAGGCTTACGGGAGAGGAGAAATCCTACCTCCCGTGCCGGTCACGGACGTCCGAGAGGGGATCGTGACAACTGATCGGGGAGAACTATTTAAAAAAAATAAAAATAAATATTACGTTTTCGAAACACTCATCGATGAAAACTAATCAAATAAAGAAAAATCAATATCACGTTTTCGAAACACTCATCGTCCAAAACTGATTAAGAAAAAGAAAAATAAATATCAAGTTTTCGAAACACTCATCGGCGAAAGATGACTAAAAAAAAGAAAAATGAATATCAAGTTTTCGAAAACACTTATCGGCTAAAACGGATTAAAAAAAGAAAAATGAATATCACGTTTTCAAAACACTCATCGACGAAAACTGATTAAAAAAAGAAAAATGAATATTAAGTTTTCGAAACACTCATCGGAGAAAAATGATTAAAAAAAGAAAAATGAATATCAAGTTTTCGAAAACACTCATCGATGAAAACTAATTAAATGAAAAATGAATATCACGTTTTTGAAACACTCATCGGCGAAAACTGTTTAAGAAAAAGAAAAATGAATATCAAGTTTTCGAAACACTAATCGCCGATAACTGATTAAAAAAAGAAAAATGAATATCAAGTTCTTAGAGCACTTATCGGTGAAAATTGACTAAAAAAAGAAAAATGAATATCAAGTTTTCGAAAACACTCCTCGGCTAAAACTGATTAAAAAAAGAAAAATGAATATCAAGTTTACGAAACACTGATCGGCAAAAACTGATTGAAAAAAGAAAAATGGATATCAAGTTTTCGAAACACTCATCGGCAAAAACCAATGAAAAAAGAAAAATAAATAGTAAGTTTTTGAAACAATCATCGGCGAAAACTGATTAAAAAAAGAAAAATGAATATCAAGTTTTCAGAGCACTCATCGACGAAAATTGATTAAAAAAAGAAAAATGAATATCAAGTTTTCGAAAATGCTCATCGGCTAAAACTGATTAAGAAAAGAAAAATGAATATCAAGTTTTCGAAACACTCATCGGCAAAACTGATTAAAAAAAAGTAAAATGAATATTAAGTTTTCGAAAAACTAATCTGTGAAAACTTACTAAAAAAAGAAAAATGAATATCCAGTTTTCGAAACACTAATCGACCAAACCTAATTAAAAAAATACAAATGAATATAAAGTTTTCGAAACACTCATCGGCGAAAACTGATTAAAAAAGGAAAATGAATATCAAGTTTTCGAAACACTCATCGGTGAAAATTGATTAAAAAAAGAAAAATGAATATCAAGTTTTGGAAACACTTATTGGCGAAAATTGATTAAAAAAAGAAAAATGAATATCAAGTTTTCGAAACCACTCATCGGCGAAAACTGATTAAAAAAGAAAAATGAATATCAAGTTTTCGAAACACTCATTGGCAAAAACTAATTAAAAAAAGAAAAATAAATATTAAGTTTTTGAAACACTCATCGGCGAAAACTGATTAAAAAAAAGAAAAATGAATATCAAGTTTTCAGAACACTCATCGGCGAAAATTTATTAAAAAAGAAAAATGAATATCAAGTTCTCGAAAACACTCATTGGTAAAATTGATTTAAAAAAAGAAAAATAAATATTAATTTTCGAAACACTCATCGGCGAAAACTATTTAAAAAAAAGAAAAATGAATATCAAGTTTTCATAACACTCATCGGCGAAAATTGATTACAAAAAGAAAAATGAATATCATGTTTTGAAAAACACTCATCGGCTAAAACTAATTAAAAAAATAAAAATGAATATCAAGTTTTCGAAACACTCATCAGCGAAAACTTACTAAAAAAAGAAAAATGAATATCCAGTTTTCGAAACACTATTCGACCAAAACTGATTAAAAAAATAATAATAAATATAATTTTTCGAAACACTCATCAGCGAAAACTGATTAAAAAAGGAAAATGAATATCAAGTTTTCGAAACACTAATCGGCGAAAAATGATTAAAAGAGAAAAATGAATATCAAGTTTACGAAACACTCATCTATGAAAACTGATTAAAGAAAATAAAAATGAATATCAAGTTTTCGAAACACTCATCGGCGAAAACTGATTAAAAAAAGAAAATAAATATCATAGTTTTGAAACACTTATTGGTGAAAATTGATTAAAAAAAAGAAAAATGAATATCAAGTTTTCGAAACACTCATCGGTGAAAAACTAATTAAATAAAGAAAAATGACTATCACGTTTTCGAAACACTCATCGGCTAAAACTGATTAAGAAAAAGAAAAATGAATATCATGTTTTCGTAAAACTCATCGGGGAAAACTGTTTTTAAAAAAAAAAGAAAAATGAATATTACGTTTTCGAAACACTAATCGATGAAAACAAAATACATAAAGAAAAATGAATATCACGTTTTTGATACACCCATCGGCGAAAACTGATTAAGAAAAAGAAAAATGAATATCAAGTTTTTGAAACACTCATCGGCTAAAACTGATTAAAAAAAAGAAAAATGAATATCAAGTTTTCATAACACTTATCGGCGAAAATTTATTAAAAATAGAAAAATGAATATCAAGTTTTCGAAAACACTCATCGGCTAAAACTAATTAAAAAAATAAAAATGAATATCAAGTTTTGGAAACACTCATCGGCAAAAACTGATTAAAAAATGAAAAATGAATATTAAGTTTTCGAAACACTAATCAGCGAAAACTTACCAAAAAAAGAAAAATGAATATCAAGTTTTCGAAACACTAATCGACCAAAACTGATTAAAAAAATAAAAATGAATATAAAGTTTTCGAAACACTCATCGGCGAAAACTAATTAAAAAAGGAAAATGAATATCAAGTTTTCGAAACACACATCGGTGAAAACTGATTAAAAAAAGAAAAATGCATATCATGTTTTGGAAACACTCATCGGCTAAAACTGATTAAGAAAAAGAAAAATGAATATCATGTTTTCGAAACACTTATCGGGGAAAACTGTTTAAAAAATAGAAAAATGAATATTACGTTTTCGAAACACTAATCAATGAAAACTAATTAAAAAAAGAAAAATGAATATCACGTTTTTGAAACAACCATCGACGAAAATTGATTAAGAAAAAGAAAAATGAATATCAAGTTTTCGAAACACTCATCGGCTAAAACTGATTAAAAAAAGAAAAATGAATATCAAGTTTTCAGAACACTCATCGGCGAAAATTGATTAAAAAAAGAAAAATGAATATGAAGTTTTTGAAAACACTCATCGGCTAAAACTGATTACAAAAATGAAACTGAATATCAAGTTTTTGAAACACTCATCGACAAAAACTGATTAAAAAAAGAAAAATGAATATCACGTTTTCGAAACAATCATCGGCGAAAACTTATTTAGAAAAAGTGTAATACCCGAGAAAATTTTCGAATTTAAAATAAAATAAAGGGAAATAAAAGAAGTAGAAAATCATTTTTTTGGACTTAATTCAGGACCTAAGGAATTGGAAACCTGAGTTAAATAAGGAAAGGAGAGTAGGGAATATTTTTGGGTATTTAATTTGGGATATAAGAGAAAATAAAATTTTGTTGAAAAGAGGAGGGATTAAATTGGGGATATTTTTCACCTTTTTTTTAATATTATTATTGTTATTATTATTTAGTTATAATTTATTTTAATTATTAATTATTTTATTTAATTATTAATTATTAATTACTATTATATAATTAATTAATTAATTATTAAAAGTATTTTATTATTCTTATTTTTTTGGGTTGCCGTGACTCACCATTAAAAGGAAGAAAAGAAAGGATTAAAGAAAGAAAGAATAAGAAAGAGAAGAGAGGAAGAGAGAGAGAAAGTCGAGAGGTTGAGAGAGAGGGAGAAGACGTGAAGAGAAGAAGGAAGAAGAAAGGGTTTGGGGTGCGCCGGAAAGTGACCGGGAAGAGCTAGCTGACGCCGGAAAAAAATTACCGGGGTTCGGGTACGACGTCTCCTACACCTTCCACCAATTGAATCAAAGGTTGGTAACCCCAATTTCATTCGAAACCCCCAATTTCTTCATTTTTAGGGATTTCTTCGATCCACCTTCGATTGGGTTGTTTCGAGGGTAGATTGAGACCTAGGAAATGTTCTTGAACACTTAGTTGTGGTAAGAATTGAGGCTATACCCTCGGGTTTAGCCGAATCCGAATTTGAAAGGATTTGGGGTTGAAATTCTAATTATTCATAAATTGGGAAAATTGTGATAATTAGGATTGAGCTTGAATTTGAGTAAATAAGCTTGGATTTGTACTATTGAAATTTTATTGTTGAAATATTAGCTGAACAAGACCCGTGAAGAGCTGGCCCGAGGTTACTAAGGTGGAACCTTGATATTAACGTGCCGGGTCCCTGCTCGGATTGCCCAATTACACTTTAAGGGTGATATTGAGGGCTCCAAACCTCTTATTTTCAATCTTAAACACCCTAGAATAATTCTAAATATGCTATCAAGCATTAAGAATTATTTTAAGTACTTTCTTGTTTCTCAAGGATGGAAACTTGCGGAACAATAAAGCCCAAATTTTAAAGTAACAACTTTATTTCCTTGTAATTATTAGGAAACCTTAAGTAGGATAATTTAAGAGTATATTGAGGTTTAATAACTCAAATCCAAGGCTCTAAAATTAATTCAAGGTAAGCGATAATTATACGAAACCAAGTATGTAGCACTTGAGACTCTCATGGAAGAGAGGGAAGACGGATAAGACCAAGAACTCAGTTCTTGGCGACGTCTAGATGCATTTTTAGGTACGAGCATGTCATATCCATATGAATTGCATACAGTTTGAGATGTTAACAACATGAATGAATTCGTTAGGAAACCACGACTCGTCCGGAGCGGGAGTTACTCCAGGACTAGCGCAAGGAAACCGTCCAGGTGAGGGGTTTGCCATCCTTGCCCTACAGGGTTGATTGAGGATGTGGATATGTGGTTTGCCTACTTGCCTATTTGTAAGAATTATTTAGCGGTTAACATGCTATTGTTGTTCCTAAACTGTTATATATGAAAGTATTTGTATATGTGTGTTTCACTACAGGTAAAGAGGTACTGAAGGGTATCCATGTGATGACATGAGATACGCCAAACAGTACAAACAAGGGGGTAAGTTGTTGATTGAGTCCAAGGTTGGTTTACCCTATTAATTAGAAACTCATTAATGAAATTGTATAGAAGTTGTTAGTAGACGTCGACGTTTTATGGTAATTGAACTTAGGAACGGCCTTAGAGCTAGGTTATGATCTAATCAAAGGTTTGGATATTGAATAAGGATTTAAAAGATCTCATAAATGGATTAGTGAGTCATAGGAGGTTCACACCACCTAGGTAAAGTCAGTTTAGGATAGAAATGGGTAGATAGAGTCAGAATCCCAGCTGAGAGCTCGTGGAGACAAACGAGCCAGAAAAGATTTGCTCGTTGAGGCTATTGCCCTAGCCTGGCACTAGGGTCAGTTAAATATTAAAAGATTTGCCCGTTGAGGCTATTGCCCTAGCCTGGCACTAGGGTCAGTTAAATATTAAAAGATTTGCCCGTTGAGGCCATTGCCCTAGCCTGGCACTAGGGTCAGTTATATATGAAAAGATTTGCCCGTTGAGGCCATTCCCCTAGCCTGGCACTAGGGTCAGTTAAAGATTTAAAAGAAATTGCCCATTGAGGCCATTGCCCTAGCTTGGTACTAGGGTCAGTTAAGTGATTTACAATTTTCATATTATATGTTAAAATGTGATTGCTTGTTTACGAGAAGCATGATAGAAAAGCATGATCCGTAGGTTTATCTATGATTTTAATGTTATATTAATATTGCCTGATCGTAATATAACATTTGATAAACTGGACTTTCATGCGCATGTGATTGTGGGTGTTTCCCTTTCCCCAGCTGTAGTGGTACCCGCCGCTACGCCGAGGATGGGAAGCTTCTCACTGAGTCTGTTTGACTCACTCCCTCTGCTTCAATGTTTTAGATACAGGGATCGGGCAGGCATCGACGTCCGGGCAGTGATACGGACATCAGACCATCCTTACGCACCTGTTCGCGTGGGTGGACACCTTTTGGTTATTTTGATTTCACTTGTTGTATATATTTTAAAGTTGTAAGAGTTTTATATATGCATTTACAGCTTTTGATATGTACTTACTCTAGAATTGTCGGCTTCACGTGTACTTAAAGACAGGGTCCAGTTGGGGATAAGCTAGGATTTTTGTTTGAGTATATAAACTTCTGCATGTGAATAGGAAAGATCGTACGCATTGAGGCGTACGGTCAATTTGATATGGATATATATTATGTGTGCTTGATGCATGTGAATAGGATAGATCGTACGTATTGATACGTACGGTCAATATGATATTAATATTTACATTATGAGTGCTGATGAATATATCTATACACTGATTGAGCTGAAGCGGTATTGAGCGAACCGTGGATTGCAGGTTAACTAGGCCACCAGTGAGGTGTGACCACTAGTATGATAATTATATATTGATTGTATAGCAGGGTAGTTATAATCATGTTACAGGATAAGGCTTACGGGTTTAGAGGTAAAAATCTATTCCCGTGCCGGTCACGTACTCCCTTTTTGGGGTCGTGACAAAAAGAAAAATGAATATCAAGTTTTCGAAACACTCATCGGTGAAAACTAATTTAATAAACAAAAATGAATACCACGTTTTCGAAACACTCATCGGCGAAAACTGATTAAGAAAAAGAAAAATGAATATCAAGTTTTCGAAACACTCATCCAGGAAAACTATTTAAAAAAAAGAGAAAAATGAATATTAAGTTTTCGAAACACTCATCGGCGAAAACTATTTAAAAAAAAAAAGAAAAATGAATATCAAGTTTTCAGAACACTAATCGGCGAAAATTGATTAAAAAAAGAAAAATGAATATCATGTTTTGGAAAACACTCATCGTAAAACTGATTAAAAAAGAAAAAAGAATATCAAGTTTTCGTAACACTCATCGGCAAAAACCGATTAACAAAAGAAAAATGAAAATCACGTTTTCGAAACACTCATCGGCGAAAACTGATTTAGAAAAAGAAAAATGAATATCAAGTTTTCGAAACACTCATCAGTGAAAAACTAATTAAATAAAGTAAAATGAATATCACATTTTCGAAACACTCATCGGCTAAAACTGATTAAGAAAAAGAAAAATGAATATCATGTTTTCGAAACACTAATCGGGCAAAACTATTTAAAAAAAAAGAAAAAGAAAAATGAATATTACGTTTTCGAAACACTCATCGATGAAAACTAATTAAATAAAGAAAAATGAATATCACGTTTTTGAAACACTCATCGGCAAAAACTGATTAAGAAAAAGAAATGTAATACCCGAGAGATTTTCAAAGTTTAAAAAGAAAAGGGGTAGAAAATTTTCACTGTTTAAATTGGGACCTAGGGGAGTAGAAACTTAAATTTGGTAGGAGGAGGGATTAAATTGGAAATATTTTTCAGCCTTACTTATTTAATATTATTATTATTATTATTATATATTAAAAAATAAAAGAAAATAAAAGAGGAAGAAAAGAAGTAGGAAATAATTTTTAGGATTTAATTCAGGACCTAAGAAATTGAAAACCTGAATTAAATAGGGTGAAGGGACTAGGAAATATTTTAGGGTATTTAAATTTAGGATATAAAAGAAAAAAATTAAAAGTTTTAATTGGAAAGAGGAGGATTTAATTGGGGATATTTTCCACCTATTCTTTATGATAATAATAATAATTATTATTTAGTTATTATCTATTTATTTTGATTATTTAATTATTAATCATTTTATTAATTAATTATAATACTTTTTATTAATTAATTATTTATTTATTTATTTTAATCAAATTGGGGTGGGGGTGCCGTCACTTACAAATAAAAAGGGGAAAAGAAGAAGAAAGGAAAAAGAGAGTGAGAGAGATGCATGAGGAAGAAAGAAAGAAAGAAAGAGAGAGAAAGAAGAGAGAGAGAGGAGGAGAGGCATGAGGAAGAAGAAGAAGAAGAAGAAGAAGGGTTGGGGTTCGCCGGAAAAGTGACTGGGGAGAGCTAGCCGACGCTGGAAAAGTCACTGGAGCTCGGGTACGACGTCTCCTACACCTTCCACCAATCGAATCAGAGGTTGATAACCCCAATTTCATTCGAAACCCTCAATTTCTTCATTTTTAGGGATTTCTTCGATCCACCTTCGATTGGGTTGTTTCGAGGGTAGATTGAGACCTAGAAAGTGTTCTTGAACACTTAGTTGGGGTAAGGATCGAGGCTATACCCTCGGGTTTAGCTGAATTCGAATTTGGAAGGATTTGGGGTTGAAATTTTAATTATTCATAAATTGAGGAAATTATTGATAATTAGGAATTGAGCTTGGATTTGAGTAAATAGGCTTGGATTGGAATTATTGAAATTATATTGTTAAGATATTAGCTGAACAAGATCCGTGAAGAGCTGGCCCGAAGTTACTAAGGTGAAACCTTGACGTTAACGTGCCGGGTCCCTACTCGGATTGCCCAATTACACTTTAAAGGTGATATTGAGGGCTCCAAACCTCTTATTTTCAATCTTAAACACCCTAGAATAATTCTAAAAATGTTATCAAGCATCAAGAATTATTTTAGGTACTTTCTTGTTTCCCAAGGATGGAAACTTGCGGAACAATAAAGTCCAAATTTTAAAGTGACAACTTTGTTTCTTCGTAATTATTAGGAAACCTTAAGTAGGATAATTTAAAAGTATATTGAGGTTTAGTAACTCAAATCCAAGGCTCCAAAATCAATCCAAGGTGAGCGATAATTGTACGAAACCAAGTGTGAAGCACTTGAGACTCTCATGGAAGAGAGGGAAGACGGATAAGACCAAGAACTCGGTTCTTGGCGACGTCTAGGTGCATTTTTAGGCACGAGCATATCTTATGCATATGAGTTGCATATAGTTAAGATTGTTAACCACGTGAATGCAATTTTTAGGAAACCACGATTCTTTCGGAGCGGGAGTTACTCTAGGACAAACGCAAGTAAGCCGTCCAGGTGAGGGGTTTCCCATCCTTGCCCTACAGGGTTGATTGAGGATGTGGATATGTGGTTTGCCTACTTGCTTATTTGTAAGAATTACTTAGTGGTTAACATGCTATTGTTGTTCCTAAACTGTTATATGTGAACATATTTGTATATGTGTGTTTGACTACAGGTAAAGAGGTACTGGAGGGTATCCATGTGATGACATGAGATACGCCGAACAGTACAAGCAAGGGGGTATGTCACGACCCCCTATCGGACGTCCGTGACCGGCACGGGAAGTAAGATTTCTCATATCCCATAAGCCTCTAACTCCTGACTGAGATTTCCACCTATTTATAACTATCGTTTTCTAATACAAAAAATATATAACATATATGGTCATCTGTTTCCGGTGACCTAAGCAGTTTGCAATCCACGGCTCGCTCAACGCCGCTTCAGTCTATACATATACACATATTCATTCACAAGTACATATAATATACATATTGATCACGCGCTTCAGGGCAGGTGATCTATCCTATTCACATGCAGAAGTCATGTATACAGTCATACATATATTCAATCACACGCTTACATATAGTTTACATATTGATCACACGCCTCAATGCGTGTAATCTATCCTTTTTACATGCGGAAGCCATATTTTCACACAAACAGGTATTCAATCACACATACATATAATTTACGTATTGATCACACGCCTCAATGTGTGTGACCTGTCCTAGTCGCATGCAGAAGTCATATACGTATATACATGATATATATTATATCATAGCCTATATTCCCATCACCAAGACCTAACTTTAATCTGTATGAAGCTGACAATGCTAGAATTCAAGTGTGACATATATATATACATCAGGTGTAAACGTACATACGCCACGCCCAAAAAGGATTCATATATATATATATATATATACATCACAACACATATATAACTACCAACGCGAACAAAGCGTGCGGTCTTCAGAGTTGTCCGCCTCCTTGAGAAGAAGTGGACGCGTTCCCGACTCCTAAACCACCTGTATCTGAAACATGTAAACAGGGGGGTGACTCGAACAAACTCAGTGAGAAGCTCCCCCATCCTTGGCGTAGTAGAGGGTACCACTACAGCTGGGGGAAGGGAGCAACCACAACCACATGCGCATGAAACATATTTATATTGTGACCTTAAATATGATCAGGCAATCAATATATCATATTCACAATTAAAAATCTTAATTCATGCTCCTAACATGTTTATTAATCCGCATGTAAATCAATCATAAACATATATCTTATCTTTTCATAAGTCATACATAGTTATGCTCGTAGGCATTCACTTTCTGTCTCCTGCATTACGCTAAGAGAAATACTGGCCCGAAGGCATTCACTTTCTGTCCCCCGCGTTACGCTAAGAGAAATACTGGCCCGAGGGCAATGTCTTATTCGAACTTAGTTGATCAAACTAGGAACTTTCTGACTCCAAGGCACGCTTAGAGTAATAGCCGGCAACTTGTCTGACCCCGGTTAAACCAAGGTAATGGCCACTATGTGGCATACTTACTGTTAATTGAATCATGTCTGTCCGACCAGGATAACCGATTTGATCTACCCGGACAACCTAAACCAACTCAACTAACATATTTAACCTTGAAAGACACCCTTTGAGAACTAGTTGAATATTATACGTGATTACTAGTTAGGCCTAGTTTCTCCCTTTTTAATTATGCATCACTCTCACTCACACTTAACAACCTAGGTTCATTTTCCTCAATGTATCATAAGGTCAAAACCTTTGCACGATGATCAATTTAAATGGGTTTCTAATATTAATAAACCCTCACATATGAAATTCCGACTCAATCCTACCCACGGTATCATATAAGGCTCGGTGAGCCACAATATCGCATATTCACTTGAGAACGAACATATAAACATATAAACAGTTTGCACGTCTACTGTTTACTCACTAACCATATACGCGTAACAAAAATCTATTCATATAAATATATTCCATAAATCAATTTGCACAAAATAGAGCAAACCACATTCTCCACGTAGTCATCCAACCCTGTGGGGCAGGGATGGGAGAGCCCCTCACCTCGTTGGCCCTCCTGTTCAGTCTTCGGAGTGCCTGAAGCTCCAATCGCTCTGTGGTGCCCTATACACATATATATTAAGGAAATTTAGAACGTGTAACTAAGCATCTAAAAATGCGTGTGTCATGCTAATGCTCATGTACCCTCTAGATATTTCTAGGAACTAATTATTTAGTTCGTTACGTCGTCTTATTTACTCTTTTTGAAAGTCCAGAATGTCTCATATTCGACTTTCACACTTTCGAGCCATTTAGAACCTCTAACTGATTAGGTTAGAGATTCCCACTTGTCTAAATTTCCCTTCATGTGTTCATATGGGTATTTAACTAATAAAAGAATTAAATTCACGGTTCAAAAGAGGCTCTAACTTACTGTTGGATATATTGGGGTCTTCGGGACTAAATATCCGCCCATGTGGGAGTCCGATCGGGTTGAGTGAGGATCCGTTGGAAAGCTCGCTGAGAGACGAACAAAACGACACCAAGATAACACTCATCGGAGGTCACACGAATCTGCACTCGTGGCCCAAAGTGGGCTAGGTGATCATGATGGAAGCATGATATTTTGTTCATATTCCAAGTCCCACATTGCTTGCGTCAATGATGGGAGCTCTCTCATCCTCCTATAAATAGGAGTGACTCCACACCTTTCTAGTTGCTCATTTCATGTGTTGGAAAGGGGGGTCCCGTTTGGGAAACCCCACTTAGTATAATATTTCTCTCTTTCTCTTGAGTCCTCTTACGCGCATCAGTCGTGGACATGTGGCTCTACCTCTCGTAGGTAGAGTCCTCCATTTGGTGCGGCCCTTTTCGGAGCTCATCGATTGGAGGTCAGCCCTGATGGAGCAGAGGCACTGGCAAGATCCGAGGTTTTAGCGATGCGTCCAGGTTAGTAGCTTCCGCAATTTATATTTTTGCCTAGATTTATTTTCTATTTTTCTTTTAGGTCCTTGGGTCGAGTCGAGTCATGTGGATCCGGGCCTTTTCCTACATATGTATCAGAGCCAGGTTCTGCTAGAGCTCTATTCTCCAGGGATTGATGAACCGAAAAGGGTTAGGAACATGTTTAGGTCTTGTATGATTTTTTATTTAAAACTTAGGAACATGCTTAGGTTCCCAGTTTTATTTAAATGTTTTAATTTTAATTTAAAACATGTGATAGTCAAATATTGTAGGGTAGGAACCCATAATTTTTGAATTTAAATTATATGTGTTAATTTTTTAATGTATGTGTACCCTACCCTAAAACCTAGAAACATGTTTAGGTTCCCCTTTCAATATTAAAGACCCTAATTTGCATGCATGTATATATTATTTAGATATATACCTATGGTTGTATGCTTTGGGGAAGGGGAAAGTTGACTAACAGGGATGACGTTGATCGGCCGGGAGGCTGACGGAGTTGTCGCCGCCGGTAGCCGATCGGTTGCCGGCGCCGCCGCATACCGTCGCCGGCTCTGCCGTGGACCGTCGACGACGGCAGTCGGCCGATGGTTTACCGGCGACCGGCGCGGTCACTGGCAAAGGACGGTGACCGACAGTGACGGCCGAGGTCCGACGACCTGGGTTGCCGCTGGGAACGTTCGCCGGCGACGGAGGTCCGACGACCCGCCAGAGGTTTGTGGGCACCGGCGCCGATGTCGGCAAAGGACCAGCGACTTCCGCTGCCGTGGGTTGCCGGTGTCGGTGACCGGCAACCGCCGCCGCCGACGATGGTCGATTGGCAATTGGCCGGCACGGCCGTTGACCGTCGGAGGTCAATGGTTGACAGTTAACTGGTCAACGCTGATAGTTGACCAGCGTCGCGAAATTTTCTGTTGCGCATAATTTCTCCGTTTTAGCTCCGATTACGATGATTTTTGAGTCGTTTTTCTCGTTTTAGCGAGTCGAATCCAAATTTGGGGAGAAATTAGGGTGAATTGGAGTCTAAAGAGCGGCTATGACCATCTCTTGACTCATTCACATACACAAAGAGAGAAAAGATTTAAGCGGTTTGTAATCGTTTAAATTACATTAAGGGTTTTACTCGAGTGGGAGCTAGAGGTAGCATGTGGCAAACCCATAACTCAATGTAAATTCTTATCCACGTGGGAATTTAAATAGTAAGTGACTATTTAAATGATCGGAAGTCGTTGTAATCAAGAGGAAGTTTGAGGTCGCGCCTGTGGCGACTCGATGTCCTTCTTGATCGCTTACATAGTGGGAATCCAAAAGGGATTTTCAATAGTATGTGACTATTCTATGAAGATTGTTGAGTCAAGTAGAGAAAGGTGTACATATATAGGCTCTCTGTGTGATGAGGGTGGTTGACCCTACTTCTCGAATGCAGAGACTAACTATATCTACACTCGTCTTGCGTTGATTACAATTTTCCAGAGTTGTGTGTTGTGTAATAAGGAGCTGTGTAATTAGTGTTAGCATTTAGGATTGACTGATTGTATAACTACAAAACTTGTAAACGTAGATCAGAATAGAGATATCGCTTTGGTGACACTGTGGCCTCCAAACTCAGGCAGCTTACAATCAAGTTTGATGCCTCCAAGATGCGCTCTAACAAGAGAATGAAGACGCATCTAAGGGAGAAATCAAACATAATTTGGGAGTGTGAGTAAGCCTGAACACTCCCCACTGGTAAACAGTAAGTTCAAACTGTTGTCAGATCTTTTCCCTCCTATTGGGAGTGCATATAGGTCATTCCAACCTTCACTAATACCATCAAGTTTCTTGATGATATTAAAACACCACCTAGTGCTCAAAGATTGGTGGCATAAGGCTGCAAAATCTATCGAGCACTTAGCCTAAGTGGCTAAAGTTACTTAGAGCTCTAGGCTCCAAGAACAAGGACAATGGGTCCAAGAGATGTGGTGCTAGGAAGAGAAAGGGTAAGTGTAAGGTAAGTAGCCTCAATTCAAAGGAAAAGCAAGGGAGGAAAAGAGATTTTGGCCAAGGTCAAATGTTGCTTGTGCCATTCCATAAGGCACTATGCGCAAAAATTGTTTGCAACAATCATTTTCCTCTCACCCATGAGCATTGGTTCATGGAGTTCCATCCTCTGCCCAATGGGAGCGGAAGTATACTCGTGGGAACAAAGCATGATTAAAGTTAAGAGGTTGGGCAGCTACAAAACGAAGTTGCGTAGTGGCCAGTCTTTATCTTTATATATGCTTTGTGTTCTAGATACTGAACGGAACATATTATAAGCTGTTTTTCCGTGAGTGAACTTAGGATATAATGTGATCTACATGTTTATCATGACTCCTTAGTGTTAGTTCTGATTTTATGACTATGGTTGTGTTGTGATACACTTTGAATTACATTCCCGTAATTCAACTAGTTGCTTTGCAATGCCTTCCTCTGTGGTTGATACACCTATTTGGCAAATGCGTGTGGGACGCAATTACGTATTAGCAAAGGAGAATTTGTGAGGACAAATTCCCAATGCTAGTTTGTAAACGTTGCCTTACAGACAAAGCAACCTGTTGTTGTGTCTTCCTCTGGGTTGATACACCTATTTGGCAAGTGTGTGTGGGACGCAATTACGTATTAGCAAAGGAGAATTTGTAAGGACAAATTCCCAATGCTAGTTTGTAAACGTTTCCTTACAGACAAAGCAACTTGAGAACCATTCAGTCATGAAATCAGAAAACCCGCTTTCATCAAATTAGTCCACTCGAACATCAGCGGTCCAATAAGCGTGAGGGCAAGGAAAGTGGCCTAGTATTTTCTCACAGTTATGTGATGAAATTGGGATAGTTAAACAACTAACTATTCCACACACTCCACAGTAAAATGAGCTGCTCTTGGAGTTGGTTAAGTTGATAATGACTTAGGTGAACGTTCCTATTGGGGAGATGCTTTGCCAACAATCACTTTCGTACTTAACCATATGCCCTTTCAAATTATGTGAGTGACTCCTTATGAGTTCTAGTTAGGTGAAAGACCTTATTAGAGTATGCTGAGACCATGAGGGTATACAGCATACTTGATCCTTCCTATGAGTATGGGAAGCTTGACCCTAGAGGCAAGAAGCGTGTCTTGGTAAGATAGCTTGGTCACTCAAAAGGATACGTCTTCATTAGCGAGAATGAAGACACTCCTGTCACATAATTTGAGTCTAAGGATGTAATGGTCCTTAAGACAAACTTTTCTAGAGCAAGGGAGACGGATTTTGAGATGTGCATCTTTATTGAAAGGAGGTGGACCTACAACACATTGAGAGGAGCGTATAGACGCATCTCTAGTTGTTGAGTCCAGTGGGAGTAATGCTTACGAGGAGCATATCTTCCACGAAGCACAATCCAAGAGGAGTACTAGAGGAGTACCAAAATTATCAAGTAGAGCCTAAGATAGTTTAAAAGGCTCTCTCCAGCCCTACTAGTAAAAGGTGGACTAAGACGATGGAAGAAGAAAAGGCTAAGTCTATAAGGACATAGCAAGTATAAGACTTGGTGGCTCTGCCACGCGTCACAAGGCATTTTGAGAACAAGTGTGCTCTCAAAAGTTAAGGGAGACAGATGGGTCAATCGACCACTACTAGGCACATTAAGCAGTGAAGAAGTACACACAACAAGAAGGTATCGACTGTGACGAAACCTTCTCGTTTATTGTGTGGTAAGAGTCTGATTCTAGCTTTGGTCACCAGTTTAAGTCTGGGGGTACGTCAATTAGAATGTCAAGACTGCTTTCTTGTATGGCAAACTAGGTGAAGGGATCTATGTGGAAAAGCAAATAGGGATTTGTCAAGATCTCACATATAGGGATTTGTCAAAAGGCCAAGAGCGCAGAGTATGCCGTCTTTAGGGATTTGTCAAGATCTCACATATTCATCTAGACTCGTGGTAATTGACCACTTATTCCATTTCAAGAAAGCTGAGAGTATTTCATTACCTCACGCTATATGTAGAAGACATATGGCAGCTAGAAATAACATAGAGGTTGCTTTAGCCAATTAAGGATGACTATCCTTTCATCTTTTAAGATAAAGGAATAGGTTTAGACAGTGGGAGTCAAGATTCATGGAGAATGCTCCAAGAATCGACTCACTTTGTCACAAGAATCCTATGAAGAAGAGATTCTTGGCGGATTCCATTTGAGGGGACCTGAACCTGAGTTATGTGCTAGTAGCAAGAGTCAAGAATTTGAGTCTTCCTAGACGTCTTTAGACTAAGTTAGAGATGGAGTCATTGGATAGAATTTTCATACAAGAAGTTGGTAGCTTGAAGTATAATGAGGATTATACTCGCTCCAACGTACCCTTTGTAGTCGGCTTTATGAGCCATTATCAGTCAAATCTAGGTCAGACACACTATTTAGAGTGTTCTGAGGTACTTGTAGGGCGCTGCTGACAATCGGTTGTTTTCATCATATTAGTGATTCGCAAACGGCGGGCCACACATTGATGTCGATTGGGTAAGAGACTTGGATGAGAGGACATCCACGTCTTGGTGTGCTTTGCTAAGCACTGGAACCATCTTGCAAAGAGGCAAGTAAAGATTATGCATTTCTCTGTCCACTAGGGACATGGAGTTTATTGCATGAGGTCCACTAGGGACATGGAGTTTATTTCATGATCATCAGTAGTACAGGGCAGTTTGGATTGGAAGATCTAAAGTCACTTATAGATTACAGACAGAGCTGTTGACCTAGTGACATTGATCTCATCAAGTAAACCAGCTATGGTTTACACCAAAGAAAGCCTAAGTACCACAAGAGAACGCAACACAACTTTGTATAAGACATCATTACACAGTAGTTAACTACCCTATTGTGACAGTCTAAGCATCAAGTGACCGGAGAGAGGGTTCTCACCGTATGACCTGTGATAGAGCATTGGCTCTATACCCTCACGGACCCGCATTGGTGGGTTGGCTGTATAGAGATACAAGCCGTAAAACTAGTGTTTTAGATACACAGGATTCCTTAGAACCAGGGTGATTTAACATAATTTATGTCATGAGGACAAACTTTGTGAGAGCTCTATTTATTGATCATAAGTAAAGTGTGATGCCTAGGCTTACCTTTATTTTGTGAGGATCAAGAAATAGAAGTACTTATTACACAATATATAAAGTATGTCGTACAGGCTTGGGAGGTTGGCTCTCTCACACGAGCAACCGCCTTGGACACGCAAGTGGTGTGGGCCAAGATGAGACTTGGGTGCTTTTTCCTTGAACACCAAAATGGGATATAGTGTGAATATCCAGAGGCAGCTGAAAAGCGCCAAGTGTTGGACAGGAAAACGCCACTGAGAATTGATAAGTCGCCCTAGTAAGTGTACTAGGATGAGATCCGCTAAGATATGAGGTCTTATGATCGAATTACGAATCCCCGCTATTCATAATGCCTGTAGCCAGACATGAGTGCTCCACTTGGCGCTATGTGAAGCGAGCGAAGTGTGGTAGCAAACTCAAGTCAGATTCTAAGTGAGTCTGGACTAAGGTCTGTGTGGTGTAAGTGATTGAGGATCAAAACTGACATACGCTCGAGAACACCACAACGTGTGTTTTATATCGCATGTGCTTTAAGTACTGCAAGGGAAGCATGTGAATGAATCCCTGCTTCAATGTTGTGTGATTCCCTGAAAGGATGCATCAATCCTTTCAAAGGGTACCCTTATGCACTTTGACTCTGTCATGAAGAGATAAGGTAGTGCTTGCTACTTTGATATCTTTCCAAGAGGCTTTGGAAAAATACGGCCCGATGGAAGACTGTCAGGAAAGCAGCTATCTTTGATTGAACTGATAAGAGTCGAAAGGAAGATTGTGTTGACATATGCATGTGTGATAGTATCCTGAGGTCGACCCATTATGTGATCCCTTTGAGGCTCTCATGGATGTGGATACTTATCGCAACTGAGTGTGGCTGAAGTCCTAGTCTTATTGTAGACTTAGAGGGATTGGACTAGCCATGTATATGGACACGTCTAGGGAACCCATTGCACTATTTTTCGGTGAGACACGTGGTCACATCATCAGACACTTGGGTTGTAGCATCACTTATAGCTGGGCCCTAACAGGCTTCTAGTATAAGGCTCCCACATATCATGCCAAGCGGTCACGACTGACACGGAGTATGAAAGCAGACAACGAGAGAAAGAGAAATAGAGAAGTCCTTTGTGATAAGGATAGTTATGGGCCTCCCACCATGTGCGAGTGGGAGTATGTTGGATATATTAGGGTCTTCGGGACTAAATATCTGCCCATGTTGGAGTCCGATCGGGTTGAGTGAGGATCCGTTGGAAAGCTCGCTGAGAGACGAACAAAACGACACCAAGATGACACTCATTGGAGGTCACACGAGTCTGCACTGGTGGCCCAAAGTGGGCTAGGTGATCATGATGGAAGCATGATATTTTGTTCATATTCCAAGTCCCACATTGCTTGCGTCAATGATGGGAGCTCTCTCATCCTCCTATAAATAGGAGTGGCTCCACACCTTTCTAGTTGCTCATTCCATGTGTTGGAAAGGGGGGTCCCGTTTGGGAAACCCCACTCAGTATAATATTTCTCTCTTTCTCTTGAGTCCTCTTACGCGCATCAGTCGTGGACATGTGGCTCTACCTCTCGTAGGTAGAGTCCTCCATTTGGTGCGGCCATTTTCGGAGCTCATCGATTGGAGGTCAACCCTGATGGAGCAGAGGCACTGGCAAGATCCGAGGTTTTAGCGATGCGTCCAGGTTAGTAGCTTCCGCAATTTATATTTTTGCCTAGATTTATTTTCAGTTTTTCTTTTAGTTCCCTGGGCCGGGTCGGGTCATGTGTATCCATGCCTTTTCCTACACTTACTCATTCCACCGTCTCCCTTATTCGCCGAGTAAAAGCTTAAATATTACCTCTTTAATTATATATAAAAATATAATTGGGTATACTTAGAGCCTTGGGACCATTTTAACGGGTCTTAGGTGTCCACCACGGACTTAGACCGAGGTATCCAACCCACCGCACAGCTCTTTACGGTACTGTGGCTTAGTATTTTGCCTCTTTTTCACCGGATTGGGTTCCGGTTGAGACGGTAAATACTCGAGCTTTATTCCCTTAATTATTTCCAGCATTTATAACACTTATACTACTCCAATCCAAGCCTAAACATGCATCAAACTATCAATTTCGAATTTTAGAGCAATTTCCTAACCCAATTTTTCTAATTTCCATACCCGGTCAATTCCTACGGTTTAACTTCAATTTTGAACCTCCCCAAGCTTTCAATAACATCCACTAAGTTCAAATTTAACCCCGGAATGCCCCGATTGGAAGTATTCGAAGAATTCCTAAAATACCCAAAATTGGAGAAATTGGGGTTTTAGGAGTTTGGGGCTTTCTTACTTGATTTCAATCGGATGGGGAGCTTGGTGGTGATGAAAGACGAAGTCCGGTCACCTTCTCCGGCACCGGCGTGCCTTTTCTGGCCGGTTCCCGTGGCTTCCTCTCCGTCTTGGTCCGTTGGCTACTGCTCTCGGTTCGTGTGTGGCCGTGTGCGTGAGTATGCTTCTGTTCTAATTTTTTTTATGCGTTTGTTGCTTCACGTTTTGGCCCTTAACTTAACATATTTTATATATATATATATATATATATATATATATATATAATTTTATTGAGTAAAACACTATTTGGTCCTCCACAGATGCCTCCTTTGTCAATTTGGTCCCCCACAAATCGGTGTTATCAATTTGGTTCCCCACAGATCAAACTGTTAGCAATTTGGTCCTTCCGTTAATTAACTTGATGACATATCAAGTTAAGTTGTGACTCGGCAATTTTTTTATCTGACTAGGCATTAATTAATTTAGGGTAATTTATTTTATTTAAAAAACCTTTTAAATTAAAAAAAATGGCACAAATATGCTTCTTTGCGTTAAAAGGAGATATGTCAAAGGTTTTTTTATAATTTTTTTTAATTTAAAAGGTTTTTTAAATAAAAAATAAATTACTCTAAATTAATTTATGCCTACTCAGATGAAAGAAATGCTGAGTTACAACTTAACTTGACATGTCATCAAGTTAATTAACGGAATGACCAAATTGCTAACAGTTTGATCTGTGGGAGACCAAATTGATAACACCGATCTATGGGGGACCAAATTGACAAAAGAGACATCTGTGGAGACCAAAACAGTGTTTTACTATTATTTTATTTGTGTGTTAATTGAATTGTATGGGGTCACGTTTTGATCTGCTTATTCTCTTTTTCTTTTTTTTTATTTGTTTAATTGTGAGTGTGTGTGTAAATGGGATGGGGTCACGTGGCCGCCCATATAAATTATATTATATTATATATATGTGTATTTTATTATATATATTTATATTATATGTATATATATATATATATATATATATATTTCCCTTTTTTTTAGGTCCTAAAAAGAATACTTAGATTTCCTATTTTTTTCTCCCCTTAATTTTATTTTATCTTTAATTTAATTTATTTTTCTTTTTGAAAGAAAAATAAATTTAATAATAATGAAAATAATCACATCTAAATATCTCGGATATTACAGGGTAAGTTGTTGATTGAGTCCAAGGTTTGATTTACCCTATTAATTAGAAACTCATTAAAGAAATCATATAGAAGTTGTTAGTAAACGTCGAAGTTTTATGATAATTGAACTTAGGAATGGCCTTAGATCTAGGTTATGATCTAATCAAAGGTTTGGGTATTGAATAAGGATTAAAAAGATCTCATAAATGGATTAGTGAGTCATAGGGAGGTTCACACCACCTAGGTAAAGTCAGTTTAGGATAGAAATGCGTTGAAAGACTCACTCCCTCCACTTCAATGTATCAGATACAGGGATCGGGCAGGCATCGACGTCCGGACAGTGATACGGACATCAGACCATCCTTACGCACTTGTTCGCGTGGGTGGACTCCTTTTGGTTATTTTGATTTATTTTGTTGTACATATTTTAAAGTTGTAAGTGTTGTAAATATTTACAGCTTTTGACGTACGTTCACTCTAGACTTATCGGCTTCACATGTACTTAAAGACAGGGTCCAGTTGGGGATAAACTAGGATATATGTTTGAGTATATAAACTTCTGCATGTGAATAGGATAGATCGTACGCATTGAGGCGTACGGTCAATATGATATGGATATATACTATGTGTGCTTGCTGCATGTGAATAGGATAGATCGTACGTATTGAGACGCACAGTCAATATGATATTAATATTTACATTATGAGTGCTGATAAATATATCTATACACTGGATTGAGCTGAAACAGTATTGAGCGAACCGCGGATTGCAGGTTAATTAGGCCACCAGTGAGGTGTGGCCACTAGTATGATATATATATATATATATATATATATATATATATATATTGGTTGTATAGCAGGGTAGTTATAATCATGTTTACAGGATAAGGCTTACGGGTTTAGAGGTAAAAATCTATTCCCGTGCCGGTCACGTACACCCGATTTGGGGACGTGACAAGAAAAATGAATATCATGTTTTCGAAACACTCATCGGCGAGAACTGATTAAAAAAAGAAAAATGAATATCAAGATTTCAGAACACTCATCGGCGAAAATTGATTAAAAAAGCAAAAATGAATATCATGTTTTGGAAAACACTCATCGGCTAAAACTGATTAAAAAAAATGAATATCAGGTTTTCGAAACACTCATCAGCGAAAACTTACTAAAAAAAGAAAAATGAATATCCAGTTTTCGAAACACTATTCGACCAAAACTGATTAAAAAAATAAAAATGAATATAAATTTTCGAAACACTCATCGGCGAAAACTGATCAAAAAAGGAAAATGAATATCAAGTTTTCGAAACACTCATCAACGAAAACAGATTAAAAAAAGAAAAATGAATATCATGTTTTCGAAACACTCATCGAGAAAAATTGTTTAAAAAAAAGAAAAATGAATATTATGTTTTCGAAACACTAATAGATGAAAACTAATTAAATAAAGAAAAATGAATATCACGTTTTCGAAACACTCAACGGCGAAAACTGATTAACAAAAAGAAAAATGAATATCAAGTTTTCAAAACACTCATCGGCTAAAACTGATTAAAAAAAAGAAAAATGAATATCAAGTTTTCAGAACACTCATCGGAGAAAATTGTTAAGAAAAGAAAAATAAATATCAAGTTTTCGAAAACACTCATCGGCGAAAATTGATTAAAAAAATAAAAATGAATATCAAGTTTTCATAACACTAATCGGCGAAAATTGATTAAAAAATGAAAAATGAATAACATGTTTCGGAAAACACTGAATGGCTAAAACTCATTAAAAAAAGAAAAATGAATATCAAGTTTTCGAAACACTCATCAGCGAAAACTTACTAAAAAAAGAAAAATGAATATCCAGTTTTCGAAACACTATTCGACCAAAATTGATTAAAAAACTGATTAAAAAAGAAAAATGAATATCAAGTTTTCGAAACACTTATCGGCGAAAACTGATTAAAAAAAGAAAAATGAATGTCAAGTTTTCGAAACACTCATCTACGAAAACTGATTAAAGAAAAGAAAAATGAATATCAAGTTTTCGAAACACTCATCGGCGAAAACTGATTAAAAAAAGAAAATAAATATCAAGTTTTTGAAACACTCACCGGTGAAAACTGATTAAAAAAAGAAAAATGAATATCAAGTTTTCGAAACACTCATCAGTGAAAAACTAATTAAATAAAGAAAAATGAATATCACGTTTTCGAAACACTCATCGGCTAAAACTGATTAAGAAAAAGAAAAATGAATATCATATTTTCGAAACACTAATCGGGGAAAACTGTTTAAAAAAAAGAAAATTGAATATTACGTTTTCGAAACACTAATCGATGAAAACTAATTAAATAAAGAAAAATGAATATCATGTTTTTGAAACACTCATTGGCTAAAACTGATTAAAAAAAAAGAAAAATGAATATCAAGTTTTCAAAACACTCATCGGCAAAAACTGATTAAAAAAGCAAAATGAATATCAAGTTTTCGAAATACTAATCGGCGAAAACTATTTTTAAAAAAAAAAAGAAAAATGAATATTACGTTTTCGAAACACTGAACGACGAAAACTAATTAAACAATGAAAAATTACTATCAAGTTTTCGAAACACTTATCGGCGAAAACTGATTAAAAAATTGAATATCAAGTTTTCAAAACACTCATCGGCGAAACCTGATTAAAAAAAAGAAAAATGGATATCAAGTTTTCAGAACACTCATCGGCGAAAACTAATTAAAAAAAAGAAAAATGAATATCAAGTTTTCAGAACACTCATCGGCGAAAACTGATTAAAAAAAATAAAAATGAATATCAAGTTTTCAAAACACTCATCGGCTAAAACTAATAAAAAAAAGAAAAATGAATATCAAGTTTTCGAAACACTCATCAGCGAAAACGTACTAAAAAAAAGAAAAATGAATATCCAGTTTTCGAAACACTATTCGAGCAAAACTGATTAAAAAAATAAATATAAATATAAATTTTCGAAACACTCATCGGCGAAAATTGATTAAAAAAGGAAAATGAATATCAAGTTGTCGAAACACTCATCGGCGAAAACTGATTAAAAAAAGAAAAATGAATATCAAGTTTTCGAAACACTCATCTACGAAAACTGATTAAAGAAAATAAAAATGAATATCAAGTTTTCGAAAAACTAATCGGCGAAAACTGATTAGAAAAAGAAAATAAATATCAAGTTTTTGAAACACTTATCGGTGAAAACTGATTAAAAAAAGAAAAATGAATATCAAGTGTTCGAAACACTCATCGGTAAAAAATAATTAAATAAAGAAAAATGAATATCACGTTTTCGAAACACTCATGGACTAAAACTGATTAAGAAAAAGAAAAGTGAATATCATGTTTTCGAAACACTTATCGGGGAAAACTGTTTAAAAAAAGAAAAATGAATATTACGTTTTCGAAACACTAATTGATGAAAACTAATTAAATAAAGAAAAATGAATATCACGTTTTTGAAACACTCATCGACGGAAACTGATTAAGAAAAAAGAAAAATGAATATCAAGTTTCGAAACACTCATCGGCTAAAACTGATTTAAAAAAAAGAAAAATGAATATCAAGTTTTCGAAAACACTCATCGGCTAAAACTAATTAAAAAATAAAAATGAATATCAAGTTTTTGAAACACTCATTAGCAAAAATTGATTAAAAAAAGAAAAATGATTATCACGTTTTCGAAACACTCATCGGCGAAAACTTATTTAGAAAAAGAAAAATGAATATCAAGTTTTCGAAACACTCATCGGTGAAAACTAATTAAATAAAGCAAAATGAATACCACGTTTTCGAAACACTCATCGGCAAAAACTGATTAAGAAAAAGAAAAATGAATATCAAGTTTTTGAAACACTCATCGGGGAAACTATTTCAAAAAAAAGAAAAATGTATCAAGTTTTCGAAACACTCATCGGCGAAAACTGATTAAAAAAAGAAAAATGAATATCAAGTTTCCGAAACACTCATCAGCGAAAACTATTTAAAAAAAAAGAAAAATGAATATTACGTTTTCGAAACACTCAACGGCGAAAACTGATTAAAAAATGAAAAATTACTATCAAGTTTTTGAAACACTTATCGGCGAAAACTGATTAAAAAAAAGAAAAATAAATATTAAGTTTTCGAAACACTTATCGGCGAAAACTGATTAAAAAAAAGAAAAATTAATATCAAGTTTTCAAAACAATCATCGGGGAAACCTGCGTAAAAAAAAAAGAAAAATGAATATCAAGTTTTCAAAACACTCATCGGCAAAAACTGATTAAATAAAGAAAAATAATTATCAAGTTTTCGAAAACACTCCTCGGCTAAAACTGATTAAAAAAAGAAAAATGAATATTAAGTTTTCGAAGCACTGATCGGCAAAAACTGATTAAAAAAAGAAAAATGATTATCAATTTTTCAAAACACTCATCGGCAAAAACAGATTAAAAAAATAAATATCAAGTTTTCGAAACACTCATCGGCGAAAACAGATTAAAAAAAGAAAATGAATATCAAGTTTTCAACTCATCGGCGAAAATTGATTAAAACAAGAAATATGAATATCAAGTTTTCGAAAACACTCATCGGCTATGAATATCAAGTTTTCGAAACACTCATCGGCAAAAACTGATTAAAAAACGAAAAATGAATATTAAGTTTTCGAAATACTAATCAGCAAAAACTTACTAAAAAAAGAAAAATGAATATCCAATTTTCGAAACAGTTATCGACCAAAACTGATTAAAAAAATAAAACTGAATATAAAGTTTTCGAAACACTCATCGGCGAAAACTGATTAAAAAAGCAAAATGAATATCAAGTTTTCGAAACACTCATCGGTAAAAACTGATTTAAAAAAGAAAAATGAATATCAAGTTTTGGAAACACTCATCGGCGAAAACTGATTAAAAAAAGAAAAATGATTATCAAGTTTTCGAAACACTCATCTACGAAAGCTGATTAAAGAAAATGAAAATGGATATCAAGTTTTCGAAACCATTCATCGGCGAAAACTGATTAAAAAAGAAAAATGAATATCAAGTTTTCGAAACACTCATCGGCGAAAACTTATTTATAAAAGAAAAATGAATATCAAGTTTTTGAAACACTCATCGACGAAAACTGATTAAAAAAATAAAAATGAATATCAACTTTTTGAAACACTATTCATCGGAAACTGATTAAAAAAGGAAAATGAATATCAAGTTTTCGAAACACTAATCGGGGAAAACTATTTAAAAAAAAGAAAAATGAATATCAAGTTTTTGAAACACTCATCGGCGAAAACTATTTTAAAAAAGAAAAAGAAAAATGAATATTACGTTTTCAAAACACTTATCAACGAAAATTGATTAAAAAAAGAAAAATGAATATCAAGTTTTCAGAACACTAATCGGCGAAAACTGATTAAAAAAAGAAAAATGAATATCACACTACAAAAAAGTTCATTTTTAACCGCGGTTGTTTAGTCACGGTTAACATAACCGTAGTTAGATTCTAAAAACCTAGAATTTGATAATACTAAATCACTGCTTGCGTCTTCCCCTCTCCCATTCTTTCCTTTTTGTTCCTCAAAATCCCTAAAATTGTGAGGTTTGAGGAGAGCGTCGCCGACTCGTCGCCACCACTGCCAAAGAGGTTCGACGGAGTGACCCGCTGAAGATTGCGTTTCTGCTCTGCATTCGCGTGTTCCTCTCGATTTTATTTAGAGAGGTGAGTCTTCTACCCTTGATTTTTTCTAAGTCTTCTGTGCTGCTGCTATGGTGCTCGCCGGAGAACGCCGTCGATGCTATGAACATCGCGCAAAAACGCAGGCGTCAAAGTCTATTTTCCATCTTTTGCGTTTGGTTCGATTTGCCCTAGACGGTACCTCATTATCCAAAGGCTGGAGATAAAATCTTCCAGAATAAGTGCGCACGTCGCGGAGGAAGGTTTTGGCCACAAGAAAGGTAATAATCCATCACTCACTCTCATTCTTACCATGTCTTGTCTTTGTTCGATTTCAGAGCAGGAGGTTGAAGACGAAGATCATTGTAATGACGACGATGAACAAATTATAACGTTGGATGTCGACTAGTTCACTACCATCGCTAATCAACTCAAAGGTTTATTTCTTCTTCTCTTTCAAACACTGGATATTCAGTTTTGTAGATTTAGTTTTTTCTGAAATCTGGTTCTATTTGATTACTCTGCAACTAAAATGTTAGAATGATATATTGTAATTTTGGAAATTTTTATTTATTGTTTGTTGACTCAGAATATGTATATAGAATTTTAGAGGGGTCATTTTGGAAAGACATTGTCGTGTATTGCCAATAATGTAATTGGGTATTTGTTGATTTCTATAACCATATTTTCCAAATAAGCTCACTCCTTAACCACATTCAAAATGTCTTCTTTTTTATGTTAAGAACAATAGAGTAGTGATTAGGTTCTTGTATAAATTTTTCTTCTTTGCAGACTTGTCGACTTGCTATTGGCCTAGTTATGCTTGTTATTTAACTTGTTTTATAACAGAGCAGTAGTGGCTGTTTTCTTTATATGCACGTTCGATTTATATGCATATTTAATTAGGACATATGCAATTATGCATGTTCAATTTATATGCATATTTGCACATTACTTATTCATTATTCGTTTTCACTATCATCTCAATCCCCATCACAACATGTGCTGCTTTCATCAGTATCACTTTTTCCTATTTCCACTTTTCCTATATATGCCAAATTGAATGTAAATACTATGTAATTATATATATATATATACATATATCACCAATATTGTATATATTAATTTCCTAAATTATTGTTATTGGTACTAATACATAATATGTTATATTGCAGAGCCTTTTGATTCCTTGAATATAAAGCATATAACGCATAAATGGAGAGATTAAAGAGGGGAAAAAGATCTAAAATTATATGATATATCATATATATATAACTAGAGAGTTTGACATCATTAAAGTGCAAACTTGTTTTTCAAAATATAATTTCTCTTTCTAAAATCACATGCTTAGATTCATTAGATTAAAAATATGCTTTGTGAAATTGAATATGAAATTTGGCTGAGTATAGAACTAATGGCTGACTACAAGTATACTAGTATATAAAAGACGTTGATTTGCTAATTTAAAATAGACATGTTTATTCACATTTAATTTATTTAAAAAGAACAACAAAAATACATGTTTAACATCATTCAGTGGGAACTTTTGCATCAGTTGCCCCTGCCATTACACTTGGATCTATATCCAAGAGATGGATTGTTGCTGCTTGGAGATTGGGCTTCCAATTACTAATGATCCTAATGGCATCATTCAATGAGACGAGGTTTGATTTTGTGGTGGCCAAAGATGGCACAGGCAATTTCACCACCATTGGGGAAGCAGTGGCTGCAGCTCCAAATTCCAGCACAATCAGGCACGGCAAGTTCCTTGTTTAATTTATTCAATTATATATAATATAGTAATTACTTATGCGTATAGGTACTTAACTTGATTTTATTTATAGGATAGTGATACACATAAAAGCAAGGGCGTACATGGAGAATGTGGAGGTAATGAGGAAGAAGAGGAATTTGATGCTGGTTGGAGATGGAATTGGAAACACCATTGTCAAAGCAGGTCGGAATGTTATAGACGGATGGACTACATTCCTTCAAATTCCAAAACTATTTAGTATGAATGGTATTCCAAAACTCATTATGTCTTTGTGATTTTTTATCATAAATATATTTGGTTTCATCAAAATTGCTCAATAATTCTTCATTAGGTTTTTTGTCTTAAATTTAATTTAGTTTGTCCCAAAATTTCAAAACGAAATAAATTAGAGGATACTAGAAGTTTAGTTTTAGGTTCAACACAGTCAGAGCATCAAACATCCTTGCTCTGCTATATTATTACTTGTGTTGGGTAAAATCATAAGGTTTTCATTCCATTAGAGAAGTGGATACAATTTCTCTATTGTAATACCCGAGAATATTTTAACTAGCATCATTAATTAAAGTAAATTAAATTAATTAATTTAAAAGTTGAAAATGGATAGAAGCACACACTATCCTACTACATATTTTTTTTACATACAAATTTGTTTAAATCCTAATTATTTTTTTTATATATGTATTTTTTTTTCTTATTTATTGTTATTATACCAGATTTTAATTATGTGATATGTATATATATAAATTAGGCGTGAAAGAGAAGCAGAGAACGAGAGGCAAGAGAGCGAGAGAGAGGGGCTGAGGGAACGGAGAAGACGGAAGGAGCTCACGGACGGGAAACGCACGCGTGGTGGCCGGACGTGCAGGAGAGGCCGGAGTCGCCGTCCACTGGAGCCGGAAAACGCCGTCTGGTGGCTGGAGGAGAGAGAGAGCTCGGGTTAGAGAGAGAAAGCAAAGGGAGAGAGCTTTCTCGCCAGAAAATGCCGTCTCTTCACCGGGGAAGGTAGCTGGGAGTCTCCTCTACTCCATATCGTCCTTCTAACTGGTTGAATCGAGGTGAGTAATCCCGAAACTCTCAAACCCCAATTTTATCAATTCTAGGGATTTTTGGAAAGACCCCAATTGATTCAATCTAAGTGTTCTGTGTCCTAAATTGAAGTATATGCATGTTAGGAAGTGAGTTGGAAGCTTAGGAACCGGAACCAAATTGATGGAATTTATCCAAGTTGGAAAAAGTGTAGGAAAATGTGGTTGTTAAGGTTTAAGGGTGTTGTGGAATGATTTGGGGTGCATTGAAAGGTTGACTGATAATTGTATAATTGTTAAAAATTATTGGAATGTACGAGGCATTAAAGCCCGAGTAATTCCCGTCTCACCCGGAACCCCGTTCGGGGAAAAAGAGATAATTCTCTAATTTTACGCGTATTCGGGTATGTGTATACATGGGTAGGTGAAGTGTTCAAGGTTAGTTTGATAAATGGAAAGCTTGTACAAGTAGGATTTATGATTCTCTTGAGCCATAAATTCAAGACTTGCGCAATGGAAACTTCGCATGGACACATGGAGGTGGAATTCGGTAACCTTGCATTCCCAAATTCAACGTTTCCGAATAGCGTGATTAAGAAAGGGTTGGACACGAATAGAAGCATGCTAGGTGTCCTAAAACTAGTTGAGGGCATTTCCAAGCCAACAACTAGTCTATGAAATTAATTAGAGAGAACATGAGCATTAGCGTTGCATGTACACGATAGTGGTTGAAATTTCAAGTTACTAAATCTCTCAAGTATATGTGTATAGGGCACCATACTGTGAGTGGACTTTCGGGCGCACCGAGAGCCGATCAGAGGGGCCAACCAGGTGAGGGGCTTTCCTATCCCTGTCCTATAGGGTTGACTGCGGATATGGATATATGGTTTGCCTTCTTGCCTATTTGTAGGAATTACATGTTAGAGAGCATGCTATTGTTATTCCTAAATTACAGTATATGTGAAAATGTGCTATATGTGTGTTTGTGAATTGTAAAAGCAATGGTGGCTCAAGGAGCCTTATATGGAAAGAAGGTCCTCGGGACCTAGATGATATCGGGGGTAGGATCGAGTCAACTTTATTTGTGAGAGTCTTGTGATATTATAAACCAACCTCATTGTTGATCACTTGAAAAGGGTGGTTGTGTATGTAACTTCTTAAAGGAGATGAACATAGGTGACTTGTTTTAAACCGAGAGCTTCCGAATTAGAAAACCACTTGGGAATTTAGAGTTGCCTAAGAAGAAGAGAAATGAGTAAGCAGTGGTCCATAAGGGGTCATTTATGGTACAACCTGAAAACCGAGTCGATCATGGATAGTCCGGGTAGATTGAGTCTCTTGTCTTGAGTCAACCCACAGAAATACAGAGTATATGAGTACACCACATTGTGGCTATTGCCTTGGGTAAACCGAGGTCAGATGAGTCGCCGGCTATGCTCCAAGTGAAGTCTTGGGTCAGATTATTGTTCCAAGTATAGTCTTGGGACTAGGGGTTCCTAGAATGATCAACTAGGTTCCCATATTGCTCACGTGAGATAATGCCTTCGGGCCAGATTCCCTCCTAACGGAGATATTGCCTTCGGGCCAGATTCTCTCCTAACAGAGATATTGCCTTCGGGCCAGTTTATGATTACGGTTAATTGAATACGGGTGACCACATGGAATTATATGTTAAATCATGATATGATGTATGTGTGAATTTAATTGTATGTAAATCCATGCTTTAAATTCTTTATTGTGAATATGATATATGTTAATTGCCTGACCACCTAATATATGAAAATTTAAACCCGTTATATGCATATGTGTTTGTGATTGGCTCCTCTTCCCCAGTTGTAGTGGTACCCGCTACTACACCAGGGATGGGAAAGCCTCTCACTGAGTCTGTTTGACTTACCCCAATGTTACATGTTACAGACACAGGTGGTATAGGCATCGGGAGCGCTTCCACTTCAACTCAAGGAGGCGGACAGACTTAGAGACCGCACGCATTGTTCGCGTGGGTAGTATTGATATATGTATTTTGTCAGGATGTATATGTATATGATTCTTTTGGTATAGTATTATTTTGTACAGTTGCTATATGCATATATGTATATGTCACACTCTAGAATTGTCGGCTTCATACAGGTTAAAGATTGGTCTTGTTGTTGGGAACATAGGTTATGATATGATGAATATCATGTGTATATATATATATATATATATATATATATATATGAATGTGACTTCCGCATGTGAATAGGATAGATCACACGCACTGAGCGTGTGGTCACTATGTAAATTTATATATGTGTGTGACTGAATACTTGATTGTGTGAAAATATAGATTCCGCATGTGAATAGGATAGGTCACACGCATTGAGGCGTGTGATCAATATGTAAATTATATGCAGGTGTGTGATTGAATATATATACTTGACTGTACACAGGAATTCTGCATGTGAATAGGATAGATCACCCGCTCTGAAGCGCGTGATCAATATGTATATTATATGTACGTGTGATTGATTATGTGTATATGTATATACTGAAGCAGCGTTGAGCGAGCCGTGGATTGTGTGCTACTTAGGTCACCGGATAAGGATGGCCATATATACTACATATTGTTTGTATTAGAAATGGGTAGTTATGCTTATATAAGAATGTCAATCAGGGATTAGAGGCTTACGGGATAGGAAAAATCCTACCTCCCGTGCTGGTCACGGACGCCCGATAGGGGGTCGTGACAAACTTAGTATCAGAGCCTGGTTACTTTAAACTGTATGAAGCCATAGGTATGACCGGGTGTCAGTTTACCCCTCTTTGTGTACCCGGGCACAACGTGGGAGTAAAAAGGCACTTGTGGAAGTACCCAGGAAAAATTGAGTCAGCCTTTCTTTGATTTCCTTCTTAATCTATGATGGATTATGAAAATTCTTATCAGGTGACATTCTTGTGCGGTACAACGATGCACTAAGGCGTAAGGTGGGGTGGTAGTGACCCCAGGAACCTTAGGACGCCATAATAGGGAAAGGAGACATCCATGAAGGATGCTACCTAGACACGGACACATTTGGTTGAATTGTAGGCAGGAATGCGCTACAATATGTGATTGTTTTGCGGGTATTAAATGAGACGATGCGTCCGCTTTGTTAGCGGTGCATTGTGTGCTATTGTATAGATACAAGTTGTTTGACTATAATAGGGAATGCACGTAGAATAGTGCAAGGAATAGTAGTTTAGGCTAGATATGGTTTGTAAAGTGAAAGAAAAGACACGCATGGCGTGTAGAGAAGAAAGTAAGCCCATGGGGCGATTGAAATGGAAACCTACAGACAAGAATGAGCAGGGCCGTGAGGCATGAGACCGACAGGAAGATGATCACGTGAATGGGTCACGACTGTGCGGTATGCTATTGCTAAAGGAAGTGAGTTATCCTTCCTAGAAGGTAAATAGAAAAGAGGTGGTGCATGCCACAGTATAGAAGTAGAAGTCTACGGACTAGGAAATCGGGATACGGTATATGGAAGGGGAAAGTGGCCGAACCGTATGCCATAGAGATAGATTTTAAGAAGTAGAGGCATATGTAAACACCTACGTAGGGTGCATGCCGTGTAAGCGGTAAGTCTAGATGTAGAGTAGAGGATACTTAAGTACGGGGACTCCGATGAAGGGGAATACTTCGTCAGTTAGAGTTATAGAAATGAAACCTAGTGTGCTATGCAACTAGCGAGTATCTTGGCGTGTTCCAAGACGGATATAAGAAGTCGTTACGAAGGTAGTTAGATGAATAGGCAGATTGAGTCAAGGTAAGCCTCACTAGAGAAGACAATAGTTAACTCCTCGGAGAACAAATTTCATCATATCCACCGTCGTGATTAGGGACAGTCAGGAACTCAGTTGGAAATTGGAGATTCCAACTTGTTTCTAGCCCACATCCAAGCTAAGTCAACTCTAATCGAAGAAGTTAAAACCAAACAAGATCAAGACGACGACCTCAAACAGATCAGAGATATAGTGGTTAAGGGGGAGAAGGACGACGTCCGATTCTCCATAGATGACAGTGGCATACTTCGGTTGGAGGGACGGTTATGTGTCCCTATGGTTGATAACTTGAAAGAAAGAATTCTTGCAGAAGCACACCGGACAGCGTATACGATCCATCCGGGAGCTAATAAAATGTATCATGACCTGAAACAGTTGTATTGGTGGAATGGCATGAAAAAGGATGTCGCAAACTATGTAGCCAGGTGTTTAGTGTGCCAGCAAGTCATGGCTGAACACTAGAGACCCGTCGGAACATTACAACAGATAGAGATACCTGAGTGGAAATGGGAGAGGATAATGATGGATTTTGTAACAGGATTGCCAAGATCACAACGGGGATTTGATTCGGTTTGGGTGATAGTAGATCGCATGACTAAGTCCGCACACTTTCTGCCAGTTATGACCACTTACGGAGTGAGTCAATATGCACAGATTTATCTATTAGAGATCGTTAGATTGCACGGTGTGCCACTGTCCATAATATATGATAGAGGGCCACAGTTCACTTCAAGGTTTTGGAAGTCATTGCAGGAAGTGTTGGGAACTAGAGTTGATCTGAGTACTGCGTTCCACCCACAGACCGACGGGCAATCAGAAAGAACCATTTAGATTCTTGAGGACATGCTTCGGGCGTGTATTATGGATTTCGGCGGAAGTTGGGAAAGGTATTTACCTTTGGCTGAGTTTGCGTACAATAACAGTCATCAAGCAAGTATTCAAATGGCACCTTTCGAGGCTCTGTACGGCCGTAGATGCAGATCCCCGATTGGGTGGTTCGAGGTCGGAGAAGCTGGCCTAGTCGGCCCGGAATTACTACAAGATGCCTTACAGAAGGTAAAGTGTATAAGGGAGAGATTACTGACGGCTCAGAGTAGGCAAAAGTCTTATGCAGACAATCGAAGAGAGAACTGGAGTTTGCCGTTGGTGATCAGGTGTTCTTGAGAATATCACCGATGAGAGGCGTGATGCGGTTCGATAAGAAGGGGAAGTTGAGTCCTCGGTATATCGGACCGTTCGAAATTTTAGAACGAATTGGGAATGTAGCGTATCAATTGGAATTGCCTACGGAATTGGAGGGTGTACACCCTGTCTTTCATGTATCGACGCTTCGGAAGTATCTTCCCGATCCCTCGCACGTAATCCAATCGCAAGACGTGCAGCTAACCGAAAATATGACGTATGAAGAGGAGCCAGAGGTAATCTTAGATCGGCAGTTGAAGAAATTCAGAACGAAAGAGATTCCATTGGTTAAAGTTCTGTGGAGAAACCACTCGACCGAAGAAGGTACATGGGAGGTCGAGGGTGAAATGCGCAGAACGTATCCTCATCTATTTCGAGACTAAGGTTAGTATTTTGTTTGAAATTCAGGGACCGAATTTCTTAAGGGGGGAAGATTGTAATACCTGAGAATATTTTCACTAGCATCATTAATTAAAGTAAATTAAATTAATTAATTTAAAAGTTGAAAACGGATAGAAGCACACACTATCCTACTACATTTTTTTTACATACAAATTTGTTTAAATCCTAATTATTATTTTTTTATATATGTATTTCTTTTTATTTTTTTATTGTTATTATACCAGATTTTAATTATGTGATATGTATATATATAAATTAATTAATTAATTATATATATATATATGTGTGTGTGTGTGTGTGTGTGTGTGTGTGTGTGTGTGTGTGTGTGTGTAATAAGAAGAATAAGGAATAGAAATGAAAGGGAAATTAGGCGTGAAAGAGAAGCAGAGAACGAGAGGCACGAGAGCGAGAGAGAGGAGCTGAGCGAACGGAGAAGACGGAAGGAGCTCACGGACGGGAAACGCAGGCGTGGTGGCCGGACGTGCGGGAGAGGCCAGAGTCGCCGCCCACCGGAGACGAAAAATGCCGTCTGGTGACTGGAGGAGAGAGAGAGCTCGGGTTAGAGAGAGAAAGCAAAGGGAGAGAGTTTTCTCGCCGAAAAACGCCGTCTCTTCACCGGGGAAGGTAGCTGGGAGTCTCCTCTACTCCATATCGTCCTTCTAACCGGTTGAATTGAGGTGAGAACTCCCGAAACTCTCAAACCCCAATTTTATCAATTTTTGGGATTTTTGGAAAGACCCTAATTGATTCAATCTGAGTGTTCTGGGTCCTAAATTGAAGTATATGCATGTTAGGAAGTGAGTTGGAAGCTTAGGAACCGGAACCAAATTGATGGAATTTATCCGGGTTGGAAAAAGTGTAGGAAAATGTGGTTGTTAAGGTTTAAGGGTGTTGTGGAATGATTTGTGGTGCATTGAAAGGTTGAATGATAATTATATAATTGTTAAAAATTATTGGAATGTACGAGGCATTAAAGCCCGAGTAATTCCCGTCTCACCGGAACCCCGTTCGGGGAAAAAGAAATAATTCTCTAATTTTACACGTATTCGGGTATGTGTATACATGGGTAGGTGAAGTGTTCAAGGTTAGTTTGATAAATGGAAAGCTTGTACAAGTAGGATTTATGATTCTCTTGAGCCATAAATTCAAGACTTGCGCAATGGAAACTTCGCATGGACACATGGAGGTGGAATTGGGTACTTGCATTCCCAAATTCAACGTTTTCGAATAGTGTGATTAAGAAAGGGTTGGACACGAATAGAAGCATGTTAGGTGTCCTAAAACTAGTTGAGCGCATTTCCAAGCCAACAACTAGTCTATGAAATTAATTAGAGAGAACATGAGCATTAGCGTTGCATGTACACGATAGTGGTTGAAATTTCAAGTTACTAAATCTCTCAAGTATATGTGTATAGGGCACCATACTGTGAGTGGACTTTCGGGGCGCACCGAGAGCCGATCAGAGGGGCCAACCAGGTGAGGGGCTTTCCTATCCCTGTCCTATAGGGTTGACTGCGGATATGGATATATGGTTTGCCTTCTTGCCTATTTGTAGGAATTACATGTTAGAGAGCATGCTATTGTTATTCCTAAATTACAGTATATGTGAAAATGTGCTATATGTGTGTTTGTGAATTGTAAAAGCAATGGTGGCTCAAGGAGCCTTATATGGAAAGAAGGTCCTCGGGACCTAGATGTAATCGGGGGTAGGATCGAGTCAACTTTATTTGTGAGAGTCTTGTGATATTATAAACCAACCTCATTATTGATCACCTGAAAAGGGTGGTTGTGTATGTAACTTCTTAAAGGAGATGAACATAGGTGACTTGTTTTAAACCGAGAGCTTCCGAATTAGAAAACCACTTGGGAATTTAGAGTTGCCTAAGAAGAAGAGAAATGAGTAAGCAGTGATCCATAGGGGTCATTTATGGTACAACCTGAAAACCGAGTCGATCATGGATAGTCCGGGTAGATTGAGTCTCTTGTCTTGAGTCAACCCACAGAAATACAAAGTATATGAGTACACCACATTGTGGCTATTGCCTTGGGTAAACCGAGGTCAGATGGGTCGTCGGCTATGCTCCAAGTGAAGTCTTGGGTCAGATTATTGTTCCAAGTATAGTCTTGGGACCAAGGGTTCCTAGAATGATCAACTAGGTTCCCATATTGCTCACGTGAGATATTGCCTTCGGGCCAGATTCCCTCCTAACGGAGATATTGCCTTCGGGCTAGATTCTCTCCTAACGGAGATATTGCCTTCGGGCCAGTTTATGATTACAGTTTATTGAATACGGGTGACCACATGGAATTATATGTTAAATCATGATATGATGTATGTGTGAATTTAAATGTATGTAAATCCATGCTTTAAATTCTTTATTGTGAATATGATATATGTTAATTGCCTGACCACCTAATATATGAAAATTTAAACTCGTTATATGCGTATGTGTTTGTGATTGGCTCCTCTTCCCTAGTTGTAGTGGTACCCGCTACTACACCAGGGATGGGAAAGCCTCTCACTGAGTCTATTTGACTCACCCCAATGTTACATGTTACAGACACAGGTGGTATAGGCATCGGGAGCGCTTCCACTTCATCTCAGGGAGGCGGACAGACTTAGAGACCGCACACATTGTTCGCGTGGGTAGTATTGATATATGTATTTTGTCAGGATGTATATGTATATGATTCTTTTGGTATAGCATTGTTTTGTACAGTTGCTATATGCATATATGTATATGTCACACTCTAGAACTGTCGACTTCATACAGGTTAAAGATTGGTCTTGTTGTTGGGAACATAGGTTATGATATGATGAATATCATGTGTATATATATATATATATATATATATGAATGTGACTTCCGCATGTGAATAGGATAGATCACACGCACTGAGTGTGTGGTCACTATTTAAATTTATATATGTGTGTGACTGAATACTTGATTGTGTGAAAATACAGATTCCGCATGTGAATAGGATATGTCACAGGCATTGAGGCATGTGATCAATATGTAAATTATATGCAGGTATGTGATTGAATATATATACTTGACTGTACACAGGAATTCTGCATGTGAATAGGATAGATCACCCGCTCTGAAGCGCGTGATCAATATGTATATTATATGTTTGTGTGATTGATTATGTGTATATGTATATACTGAAGCGGCGTTGAGCGAGCCATGGATTGCTTGCTACTTAGGCCACCGGATAGGGATGACCATATATACTACATATTGTTTGTATTAGAAATGGGTAGTTATGCTTATATAAGAATGTGAATCAGGGATTAGAGGCTTACGGGATAGGAGAAATCCTACCTCCCGTGCCAGTCACGGACGCCCGATAGGGGGTCGTGACATCTATGAAATCTTGGATTTCATGATCTTGCCCAGTTTTTCAACTTGAGCATAATTAAATTGCAGGAGTTGGTGCTGTTAAAATTGAGAAAATGTTTGACATCTGTGTAATATGTTAGTTCCAATTACATTATCGGATCTCTATTGTCAAAACTCAAAACTAGATGCAACTTTCATTTACTTCAAGACTCAAAAGTAGATGCAATTAGATTGCAACATGATGATTCATTAATGGGGGCTGAAGTTGACTTCCTTGCATGAATTGGCTGGACCACAATTCATTCGTGTTCGATCCATGCCAGTTTACTTGGTTAAGTTAGTAACATCATGCTTCCTTCCTCGTTATTCATTTATTAAAGTTTCCCTCTTAAAGTTGCCACATCGTCATTCATTTATGATACTTTTCTCTGATGAAATTATTTGTACAGGGGCATATGATGATGAAGAGGCTGCAGCTAGAGCCTATGACCTTGCTGCTCTGAAATATTGGGGTCTAGGGACTCTCATTAATTTTCCAGTAAGATAAGTGCATAAATAACACATATGTTGTTCATAGTTAGCTTATCCCATGATTTCTTTATATGGTATTCTCCGCTGATAAATACATTAGTTCCTTCAATTTGTCAATGTAGTTAATGTCTTTATCTTTGTCAATTTGTCATTGTGGATTGTTATTTACTTAATCTTTTTAGAATGGAAATTGAAATTTCTTTCTATTTTAGAATGGACTAGATACCAAGGTAGAAAAGTCAAAGAAGCAAATGAGAAAATTAAAAAGAAAAAAACAATGAGGTTAGTTTATTAGATAACCATTATAATTTGGTGGTGTGTTTTTATTGTTGAATAAGTTATAATTTTGGAATTTGTTCTTTGTGCAGACCAAGGTTTTTAATAGGTTACCATTATGTTTTTATTGCTTGAGGTATGGTAGCAAAATATTTTGCTCATGTTACCATTTCTTACACATTAATTAGTTATTCTATAATTTATATTGTAATAATTGTTTCTTGATAAGTTGTGTTAAGTTTGATTCTCAATTTATTTGCTATGTGCAGAAGCATATGAAATACATACCAACCAACAATAATGTGGCAATTAGCATATTAAATTTCAACTTGACACAATAGTGGGAAACTGCACACTTCAACTAGCCTTGGCATCAACTAATGAGGCTAACTTAGCTTGCAACATTCTATGGTCTTGAACAATTTTGTTTTTATTATTGTTATATTATAGAACTTTCTATAAAAAAAAATTGTAATATTGTAGAACTTTTGATTACTAATACTTTCAGTGTTGAATTGATGATTATGATTTATGAATATGTTTTGGTTGTAAAATTTTAAGTACATCTTGAGTACAAATGAAACACTTTTAGTTGATTAAGTATTTATGTATTTTTAGGAAATTAAAAGTATCAATAAAAATTGAAATCAATGTTTAAAAAAAAGGTGATCTAGCGACGGTTTAAACCGTTGCCAAAATTTGCACAGTAAACCGTTGTTGGTTTAACGACGGTTAAAAATCGACAATGATCTATTAAGAAGACTTTAGCGACGGTTTTGACCGTCACAAAGTTTAACGACGGTCAGTGCCGACGCTTCTGTCAAGTGTCGCTAAAGTTATTCCCGACTGTAACTTTAACAACGATCAATTTAACCGTCGTTAAAGATTTAGCGACGCTAAATCAGAAAAAAAACATCGCTAAAAACACTTTTTTTTGTAGTGTCAAGTTTTCGAAACACTCATCGGCGAAAATAATTTTTAAAAAAAATGAATATTACGTTTCGAAACATTCAACGGCGGAAAACTGATTAAAAATGAAAAATACTATCAAGTTTTCGAAACACTTATCGGCGAAAACTAATTAAAAAAAAGAAAAATAAATATTAAGTTTTTGAACACTTATCGGCGAAAACTGATTTAGAAAAAAAATGAATATCAGTTTTCGAAACACTCATCGGTGAAAACTAATTAAATAAAAAAAATGAATACCCGTTTTCGAAACACTCATCGGCGAAAACTGATTAAGAAAAAGAAAATGAATATCAAGTTTTCGAACACACTCATCGGGAAAAACTATTTAAAAAGAAAAAAAGAAAAATTACTATCAAGTTTTCGAAACACTTATCGGCGAAAACTAATTAAAAAAAAAGAAAAATAAACTATTAAGTTTTTGAAACACTTATCGGCGAAAACTGATTAAAAGAAAAGTCAATATCAAGTTTTCATAACACTTATTCGGCGAAACCTGTGTAAAAAAAAAGAAAAATGAATATCAACTTTTCAAAACACTCATCGACGAAAACTGATTAAAAAAGAAAAATAATTATCAAGTTTTCGAAAACACTCCTCGACCAAAACTGATTAAAAAAAGAAAATGAATAGTAAGTTTTCGAAACACTCATCAGCAAAAACAGATTAAAAAAAGAAAAATAATATTAAGTTTTCGAAACACTCATCGGCGAAAACAATTAAAAAAAGAAAATGAATATCAAGTTTTCATAACACTCATCGGCGAAAATTGATTAAAAAAAGAAATATGAATATCAAATTTTCGAAAACACTTATCGGCTAAAACTGATTAAAAAAAGAAAATGAATATCAGTTTTCGAAACACTCATCGACAAAAACTGATTAAAAACCAAAAAATGATATTAAGTTTTCGAAACACTAATCAACGAAAACTTACTAAAAAAAGAAAAATGAATATCCAATTTTCGAAACAGTTATCGACCAAAATTGATTAGAAAATAAAAATGAATATAAAGTTTCGAAACACTCATCGGCGAAAACTGATTAAAAAGCAAAATGAATATCATGTTTTCGAAACACTCATCGGTGAAAACTGATTTAAAAAAGAAAAATGAATATCAAGTTTTGGAAACACTCATCGGCGAAAACTGATTAAAAAAAGAAAAATGAATATCAAGTTTTCGAAACACTCATATACGAAAGCTGATTAAAGAAAATAAAAATGGATATCAGTTTTCAAAACCACACATCGGCGAAAATTGATTAAAAAAAGAAAAATGAATATCAAGTTTCGAAACACTCATCGGCGAAAACTTATTAAAAAAAGAAAAATGCATATCAAGTTTTTGAAACACTCATTGACGAAAAATGATTAAAAAAATAAAAATGAATATCAACTTTTTGAAACACTAATCGACGAAAACTGATTAAAAAAGGAAAATGAATATCAAGTTTTCGAAACACTAATCGGGGAAAACTATTTTTTTTAAAAAAAAGAAAAATGAATATCAAGTTTTCGAAACACTCATCGGCGAAAACTATTTAAAAAAAAGAAAAAGAAAAATGAATATTACTGTAATACCTGGGAAATTTTTCAAAGCTAAAAATGAAATTAAAGGAAAGATAAGAAGTAGAAAATAAATTTTTTGGACTTAATTCAGGACCTAAGGGTTCGAAACCTGAATCTAACAAGGAAAAGAGAGTAGGAATATTTTTGGGTATTTAATTGGGATATAAGAGAAAAATAAAAATTTAATTGGAAAGAGGAGGATTTAATTGGGAGTATTTCCATCTTTTCTTTATTGGAATTATTACTATAATAATAATAATTATTATTATTAATAATGATAATTATTTATTTATATATATATTTTAATTAATTATGTTATAGTGGGGTGGGGGTGCATGACATAAGGGATTAAAGGAGAAGGAAGAATGTGTTAAAAGAAAAGGAAGAGAGGGTTACGGGAAGAAAGAATAGAAAGAAAGAAAAGAAGAGAAAGAGAGAGAAAGAAGAGAGAGAGAGAGGAGGAGAGGTGTGAGGAAGAAGAAGAGGTCGGGGTTCGCCGAAAAAGTAATCGGGGAGAGCTAGCCGACGCCGGAGAAGTCACCGGAGCTCGGGTACGACGTCTCCTACACCTTCCACCAATCGAATCAAAGGTTGGTAACCCCAATTTCATTCGAAAACCCCAAATTTCTTCATTTTAGGGATTTCTTCAGTCCACCTTTGATTGGGTTGTTTCGAGGGTAGATTGAGACCTAGGAAGTGTTCTTGAACACTTAGTTGGGGTAATAGTCGAGGCTATACCCTCGGGTTTAGCCGAATTCGAATCTGAAAGGGTTTGGGGTTTGAAATTCTAAATATTCCCAATTTGGGGATTCGTTGATAAATTTAGAATCGGGCTTGGATTTGAGTAGTTAGGGTTGGGAATTATGTCGTTGGAATTGTAGGGAAACAAAACCCGTGAAGTGCGGAGTCGAAGCCGGGGTCGAAAGGGGGCCGGAGCGGGCTCAAACCGGCCCACAGCACAGCAAACAAATTGCTGTGCTGCGAACCGGCGCTATAGCGCCATTTCTCTGGTTCACCACAGCAGCTTGGCGCTATAGCGCCGGAAACGACGCTATAGCGCCGTGCCTCTGTCCAGCATTCTCAAAATTCAATTTTTAGCCAATCCGGGGCGTCCGATCCTCCTATTTTCAATCCGAAACATCTTAGGACACCCCCAACCATGTTTTAAGGATCAAAACCATTTCAAATGTCTTCTTATCCCTCAAGAATAGGAACTTACGGAATAAGCTACGCCCAATTTCTTGAATTTCTAAATTCCCCGTACACCGTCATTAGGTAACCTTAAGTAGGATGGCTTAGAAGCACGTTGAGGTTTAGTAACTCAAATCCAAGGCCCCAAAAGCAACTCAAGGAGAACGATGGTTGTATGGAACCAAGTGCAAGGCACTTGAGACCCTCATAGAAGAGAGGGAAGACGGATAAGACCAAGGACTCGGTTCTTGGCAACGTCTAGATGTATTCTAGGCATGAGCATGTAGTATGCATATGAATTGCATATAGATGAGATGTTAACCACTTGAATGCATTCGTTAGGAAACCACGATTCGTTCGGAGCGGGAGTTACTCCAGGACAAGCGCAAGGAAGCCGTCCAGGTGAGGGGTTTCCCATCCTTGCCCTACAGGGTTGATTGAGGATGTGGATATGTGGTTTGCCTACTTGCCTATTTGTAAGAATTATTTAGTGGTTAACATGCTATTGTTGTTCCTAAACTGTTATATATGAAAGTATCGGTATATGTGTGTTTGACTACAGGTAAAGAGGTACTGGAGGGTATCCATGTGGTGACATGAGATACGCCGAACAGTACAAGCAAAGGGGTAAGATGTTGATTGAGTCCAAGGTTCGGTTACCCTATTAATTAGAAACTCATTAAAGAAATCGCATATAAGTTGTTATTGAACGTCGACGTTTTACGGTAATTCAACTTAGTAAAGGCCTTAGAGCTAGGTTATGATCTAATCAAGGGTTTGGGTATTACATAAGGATCAAACGATCTCATAAATTGATTAGTGAGTCATAGGGAGGTTCACACTACCTAGGTAAAGTCAGTCTAGGATAGTAATGGGTAGATAGAGTCAGAATCCCAACTGAAGGCTCGAGAAGAGAAACAAGTCAGAAAAGATTGCCCGTTGAGGCCATTGCCCTAGCCTGGCACTAGGGTCAGTTAAAGAGTAAAGCATTCGCCCGTTGAGGCCATTGCCCTAGCCTGGTACTAGGGTCAGTAAAGACTAAAAGATTTGCCCGTTGAGGCCATTGCCCTAGCCTGGCACTAGGGTCAGTTAAAGATTAAGAGAAATTTGCCCGTTGAGGCCATTGCCCTAGCCTGGCACTAGGGTCAATTGATTGATTTACAGTTTTCATATGATATGTTAATTATGACTGTTGATTATGAGAAGCATGATAGAAAAGCATGATCCATAGGTTTATCTTTGATTTTAATGTTATATTAATATTGCTTTATCGTAATATAACATTTGATAAACTGGAGTTTCATGCGCATGTGATTGTGGGTGTTTCCCTTTCCCCAGCTGTAGTGGTACCCGCCGCTACGCCGAGGATGGGAAGCTTCTCACTGAGTCTGTTTGACTCACATCCCTCTACTTCAATGTTTCAGATACAGGGATCGGGCAGGCATCGACGTCCGGACAGTTGATACGGACATCAGACCATCCTTACGCACTTGTTCTCGTGGGTGGACTCCTTTTGGGTTATTTTGATTTATTTTGTTGTACTTATTTTAAAGTTGTAAGCGTTGTAAATATTTACAGCTTTGAAGTACGTTCACTCTAGACTTGTCGGCTTCACATGTACTTAAAGATAGGGTCCAGTTTGGGAAGACTAGGATATATGTTTGAGTATATAAACTTCTGCATGTGAATAGGATAGATCGTACGCATTGAGGGCGTACGGTCAATATGATATGTATATATATTATGTGTGCTTGCTGCATGTGAATAGGATAGATCGTACGTATTGAGACGTACGGTCAATATGATATTAATATTTTTATTATGAGTGCTGTTAAATATATCTATACATTGATTGAGCTGAAGCGGTATTGAGCGAACCGTGGATTGCAGGTTAATTAGTCCACCAGTGAGGTTTGGCCACTAGTATTGTATATATATATATTGATTGTATAGCAGGGTAGTTATAAACATGTTTACAGGATAAGGCTTACGGGTTTAGAGGTAAAAATCTATTCTCGTGCCGGTCACGTACTCCCGATTTGGGGTCGTGACAATTACGTTTTCAAAACACTCATCGGGGAAAACTGATTAAAAAAAAAGAAAATGAATATCAAGTTTTCAAAACACTAATCGACGAAAACTGATTAAAAAAAGAAAATGAATATCAAGTTTTCGAAACACTCATCGGCGAAAACAATTTAAAAAGAAAAAAAGAAAAATGAATATTACGTTTTTGAAACATTCAACGGCAAAAACTGATTAATAAATGAAAAATTACTATCAAGTTTTCAAAACACTATCGGCAAAAATTGATTAAAAAAAAGAAAAAATAAATATTAAGTTTTGAAACACTTATCGGCAAAAACTGATTTAGAAAAAAATGAATATCAAGTTTTCGAAACAATCATCAGTGAAAACTAATTAAATAAAGAAAAATGAATACCACGTTTTCGAAACACTCATCGGCGAAAACTGATTAAGAAAAAGAAAAATGAATATCAAGTTTTCAAACACTCATCGGGGAAAACTATTTAAAAGAAAAAAAGAAAAAGTACTATCAAGTTTCGAAACACTTATCGGTGAAAACTGATTAAAAAAAAGAAAAATAAATATTAAGTTTTTGAAACACTTATCGGCAAAAACTGATTAAAAAAAAGAAAAATGAATATCAAGTTTTCATAACACTCATCGGTGAAACCTGAGTAAAAAAAAGAAAAATGAATATCAAGTTTTCAGAACACTCATCGACGAAAACTAATTAAAAAAAGAAAAATAATTATCAAGTTTTCGAAAACACTCCTCTACTAAAACTGATTAAAAAAGAAAAATGAATATCAAGTTTTCGAAACACTCATCGGCAAAAACAGATTAAAAAAAGAAAAATAAATATTAAGTTCTCGAAACACTCATCGGCGAAAATTGATTAAAAAAAGAAAATGAATATCAAGTTTTCAGAACACACATCAGCGAAAATTGATTAAAAAAAGAAATATGAATAACAAGTTTTCGAAAACACTCATCGGCTAAAACTGATTAAAAAAGGAAAACTGAATATCAAGTTTTCGAAACACTCATCGGTGAAAAATGATTTAAAAAAAGAAAAATGAATATCAAGTTTTGGAAACACTCATCGGGCGAAAACAAATTAAAAAACAAAAATGAATATCAAGTTTTCGAAACACTCATCGGCGAAAACTTATTAAAAAAAGAAAAATGAATATCAAGTTTTTGAAACACTCATCGACGAAAACAGATTAAAAAAACATAAAAATGAATATCAAGTTTTCAAAACACTAAACGGCAAAAACTGATTAAAAAAGGAAATTGAATATCAAGTTTTCGAAATACTCATCGGGGAAAACTATTTTAAAAAGAAAAAAGAAAAAGAAAAATGAATATCAAGTTTTCGAAACACTCATCGGCGAAAACTATTTAAAAAGAAAATGAAAAATGAATATTACGTTTTCAAAAACTCATCGGCAAAAACTGATTAAAAAAAAGAAAAATAAATATTAAGTTTCGAAAGACTTATCTGCGAAAACTGATTAAAAAAAGAAAAATGAATATCAAGTTTTCAGAACACACATCGACGAAAATTTATTAAAAAAAGAAAAATGAATATCAAGTTTTCGAAAAAACTCATCGGCAAAAACAGATTAAAAAAAGAAAAATAAATATTAGTTTTCGAAACACTCATCGACGAAATCTGATTAAAAGAAAGAAAAATGAATATCAAGTTTTTAGAACACTCATCGGCTAAAACTGATTAAAAAAAGAAAAATGAATATCAAGTTTTCGAAACACTCATCAACGAAAACTTACTAAAAAAATAAAAATGAATATCCAGTTTTCGAAACACTCATCTACGAAAGCTTATTAAAGAAAAAAAAATGGATATCAAGTTTTCGAAACCACTCATCGGCGAAAAATGATTAAAAAAGAAAAATGAATATCAAGTTTTCGAAACACTCATCGGCGAAAACTGATTAAAAAAAGAAAAATGAATATCAAGTTTCGAAACACTCATCTACGAAAGCTGATTAAAGAAAATAAAATTGATATCAAGTTTTCGAAACCACTCATCGGCGAAAACTGATTAAAAAAGAAAAATGTATATCAAGTTTTCGAAACACTCATTGGCAAAACGAATTATAAAAAGAAAAATGAATATCAAGTTTTCGAAAACTCATCGGCAAACAACTGATTAAAAAAAAAAGAAAAATAAATATTAAGTTTTTGAAACACTCATCGGGGAAAACTGATTAAAAAAAGAAAAATGAATATAATGTTTTCAGAACACTCATCGGCAAAATTTATTAAAAAAAGAAAAATGAATATCAAGTTTTCGAAAACACTCACGGCAAAAACTGATTAAAAAAGAGAAAAATGAATATTAATTTTCGAAACACTCATCAGCGAAATCTGATTAAAAGAAAGAAAAATGAATATCAAGTTTTTAGAACACTCATCAACGAAAACTTACTAAAAAAAGAAAAATGAATATCCAGTTTTTGAAACACTATTCGACCAAAACTGATTAGAAAAATAAAATTTAATATAAATTTTCGAAACACTCATCGGCGGAAACTGATTACAAAAGGAAATGAATATCAAGTTTTCGAAACACTCATCGGTGAAAAACTAACAAAATAAAAAAAATGAATATCACATTTTCGAAACACTCATCAGCTAAAACTGATTAAGAAAAAGAAAAATGAATATCATATTTTCGAAACACTCATGGGGAAAACTATTTAAAAAAAAGAATATTATGTTTTCGAAACATTAATCGATGAAAACAAATTAAATAAAGAAAAATGAATATCACGTTTTCGAAACACTTATCGGCGAAACTGATTAAGAAAAAGAAAAATTAATATCAAGTTTTTCGAAACACTCATCTGCGAAAACTGATTAAAAAAATAAAAATGAATATCAAGTTTTCAGAACACTCATCGGCGAAAATTGATTAAAAAAAGAAAAATGAATAAGAAGTTTTCGAAAACACTTATCGGCTAAAACTAATTAAAAAAGAAAAATGAATATCATGTTTTCGAAACACTCATCGGCAAAAACTGATTAAAAAAAGAAAAATAAGTATCACGTTTTCGAAAAACTAATCGGCGAAAAATGATTTAGAAAAGAAAAATGAATATCAAGTTTCGAAACACTCATCGGTGAAAACTAACTAAATAAAGAAAAATGAATATCACGTTTTCGAAACACTCATCGGCGAAAACTGATTAAGAAAAGAAAAATCAATATCAAGTTTTCGAAACACTCATCGGGGAAAACTATTTAAAAAAATGAATATCAAGTTTTCGAGACACTCACGACGAAAACTATTTAAAAAAAAAAGAAAAATGAATACTACGTTTTCAAAACACTAATCGGCGAAAACTGATTAAAAAAAGAAAAATGAATATCAAGTTTTCAGAACACTCATCGGCGAAAAGTGATTAAAAAAGAAAAATGAATATCAAGTTTTCGAAACTCTAATCGGCGAAAACTATTTAAAAAACGAAAAATGAATATTACGTTTACGAAATACTCAACGGTGAAAACTGATTAAAAATGAAAAATTACTATCAAGTTTTCGAAACACTTATCGACGAAAATTGATGAAAAATAAATAAATATTAAGTTTTTGAAACACTTATCGGCGAAAACTGATTAAAAAAAAAAGAAAAATGAACATCAAGTTTTCAAAACACTCATCGGCAAAACCTGATTAAAAAAAAAAGAAAAATGAATATCAAGTTTTCAGAACACTCATCGGCGCAAACTGATTAAAAAAAGAAAAATAACATCAAGTTTTCGAAAACACTCTTCGGCGAAAACTGATTAAAAAAAAGAAAATGAATATCAAGTTTTCGAAACACTCATCAGCGAAATCTTACTAAAAAAGGAAAATGAATATCCAGTTTTCGAAACACTAATCGACGAAAACAGATTAAAAAAATAAAATGAATATGAAGTTATCGAAACACTTACTGACGAAAATTGATTAAAAAATGAAAAATAAATATACAGTTTCGAATCATTCATCGGCACAAACTGATTAAAAAAATGAAAAATAATATCAAGTTTCGAATCATTCATCGGCAAAAACTGATTAAAAAAATGAAAAATAAATATCAAGTTTTCGAAACACTCATCAGCTAAAATGATTAAAAAAATAAAAATGAATATCAAGTTTTTGAAACAATCATCGGCAAAAACTGATTAAATGATTAAAAAGAAAAAAAATGAATATCACGTTTCGAAATACTCATCGATGAAACTATATAAATAAAGAGAATGAATATCAAGTTTTCGAAACACTTATCGGCGAAAATTAATTAAAAAATGAATATTACGTTTTCAAAACACTCAACGGCGAAAACTGATTGAAAAAAATGAAAAATTACTATCAAGTTTCGAAATACTCATCGGGGAAAACTGATTAAGAAAAAGAAAAATGAATATCAAATTTTCGAAACCCTCATCGGCAAAAACTAATTAAAAAAAGAAAAAATGAATATCAAGTTTTCGAAACACTCATTAGCGAGGACTTACTAAAAAAAGAAAAATGAATATCAAGTTTTCGAAAAACTCATCAGCAAAAACTGATTAAAAAAAAGAAAAATAAATATCAAGTTTTCGAAACATTTATCGGCGAAAATTGATTAAAAAAATGAATATCAAGTTTTCAGAACACTCATCGGCAAAAATTTAGTAAAAAATAAAGAATATCATATTTTCGAAAACACTCATCGACAAAACCTGATTAAAAGAAAGAAAAATAAATATTAAGTTTTCGAGACACTCATCGGCGAAAACTGATTAAAAAAAGAAAAATGAATTTCAAGTTTTCAGAACACTCATCGGCGAAAATTAGCTAAAAAAAAAAAAAATGAATATCATGTTTTAGAAAACACTCATCGGCTAAAATTGATTAAAAAAAGAAAAATGACTATCAAGTTTTCGAAACACTCATCGGCAAAAACTGAATAAAACAAGAAAAATGAATATCAGTTTTCGACACACTCATCAGGTGAAAACTTTCTAAAAAAAAGAAAAAAAATATCCAGTTTTCGAAATACTATTCGACCAAACTGATTAAAAAAGTAAAATGAATATAATTGTTGAAAAACACTCATCGCGAAAACTGATTAAAAAAGGGAAAAGGAATATCAAGGTTTCGAAACACTTACTGGCGAAAAACTGTTAAAAAAAGAAAAATGAATATCAAGTTTTCGACACACTCATCAGCGAAAACTGATTAAAGAAAATAAAAATGAATATCAAGTTTTCGAAACACTCATCGGCGAAAACTGATTAAAACAAGAAAATAAATATCAAGTTTTCAAACCTCATCAGTGAAAACTGATTAAAAAAAGAAAAATGAATATCAAGTTTTCGAAACACTCATCGGGGAAATACTAATTAAATCAAGAAAAATGAATATCACGATTTCGAAACACTAATCGGCTAAAACTGATTAAGAAAAAGAAAAATGAATATCATGTTTTCGAAACACTCATCGGAGAAAACTATTTAAAAAAAGAAAAATGAATATTACGTTTTCGAAACACTCATCGATGAAAACTAATTAAATAAAGAAAATTGAATATCACGTTTTCGAAAACACTAATCGGCGAAAACTGATTAAAAAAAGAAAAATGAATATCAAGTTTTCGAAACACTCATCGAAAAAAACTAATTAAACAAAGTAAAATGAATCTCAAGCTTCGAAACACTCATCGGGCGAAAACTGATTAAAAAATGAAAAATAAATATCAAGTTTTCGAAACACTCATCGACAAAAAACTGATTAAAAAAAAAAAGAAAAATAAATATCAAGTTTTCAAAACACTCATTAGCGAAAACTTACCTAAAAAAGAAAAATGAATATCCAGTTTCGAAACCCTCACCGGTGAAAACTGATTGAGAAAAAGAAAAATGATATCACGTTTCGAAACAATCATCGGGGCAAAATGATTAAAAAAAGAAAAATGAATATCAAGTTTTCGAAACACTCATCAGTTTTCGCCGATCAATGTTTTCGAAAACTGATTAAAAAAGAAAAATGAATATCAAGTTTCGAAACACTCATTGGTGCAAACTAATTAAATAAGAAAAATGAATATAATGTTTTCGAAAGACTAATCGGCTAAACTGATTAAGAAAAAGAAAAATGAATATCATGTTTCCAAACTCTCATCGATAAAACTAATTAATAAAGATAAATGAATATCACCGTTTTCGAAAGCACTTACCGGTGAAAATTGATTATGAAAAGAAAAATGAATATCGAGTTATCGAAACACTAATCGGCGAAAACTGATTAAAAAAAGAAAAATGAATATCAAGTTTTCAGAACACTCACCAGCGAAAATTGATTAAAAAAGGAAAAAATGACTATCAAGTTTCGAAAACACGCATCGGCTAAACTGATTAAAATAAGAAAAATGAATATCAAGTTTTCGAAACACTCATCGACAAAAACTAATTAAAAAAAGATAAATGAATATCAAGATTTCGAAACACTCATTGACAAAAAACTGATTAAAAAAAAGGAAAATAAATATAAAGTTTTCGAACACTCATTAGCGAAATGAATATCACGTTTATCGAAACACTCATCGGCGAAAACTGATTAAGAAAAAGAAAAATGAATATCAAGTTTTCGAAACACTTATCGGCGAAAACTGATTAAGAAAAAGAAAAATGAATATCAAGTTTTCAAAATACTAATCGGAGAAAACTATTTAAAAAAAGAAAAAGAGAAATGAATATTACGTTTACAAAACAATAATCGGCGAAAACTGATTAAAAAAAGAAAAATGAATATCAAGTTTTCAGAACACTCATCGGCGAAAACTAATTAGAAAAAGAAAAATGAATATCAAGTTTTCAGAACACTCATCGGCGAAAACTGATTAGAAAAAGAAAAATGAATATCAAGTTTTCGAAACACTCATCGGCAAAAACTAATTAAAAAAAGAAAAATGAATATCAAGTTTTCGAAACACTCATCAGCAAAAACTTACTAAAAAAGGAAAATGAATATCCCGTTTTTGAAACACTAATCGACGAAAACTGATTAAAAAAATAGAAATGATATAAAGTTTTCGACACATTCATCGTCCGAAAACTAATTAAAAAAATAAAAATAAATATCAAGTTTCGAAACAGTCATCGACAAAAATTGATTAAAAAAAAGAAAAATAAATATCAAGTTTTCGAAACACTCACGGCGAGAAACTGATTAAAATGAAAAATTACTATCAGTTTTTGAAACACTTTACGGCGAAAAGTGATTAAAAAAAAGAAAAAATAAATATTAAGTTTTTGAAATACTTATCAGCGAAACTGATTAAAAAAAATGAATATCAAGTTTCCAAAACACTCATCGGCGAAACCTGATTAAAAAAAAAAAGAAAAATGAATAGTCAAGTTTTCAGAACACTCATCGGCGAAAACTGATTAAAAAAAAATAATTATCAAGTTTTCGAAAACACTCATCGGCGAAAATTGATTAAAAAAATAAAAATGAATATCAAGTTTTCGAACACTCATCGGCAAAAACTAATTAAAAAAAGAAAAATGAATATCACGTTTCGAAACACTCATCGGCGGAAAACTGATTAAGAAAATAAAAAATTACTATCAAGTTTTCGAAACACTCATAGGCGAAAACTAATTAAAAAAAAGAAAAATAATTATCAAGTTTTGAAAACACTCATCCCGAAAACTGATTAAAAAATAGAAATATGAATATCAAGTTTTCGAAACACTCATTGGCAAAAAACTAATTAAAAAAGAAAAATGAATATTAAGTTTTCGAAGCACTCATCACGAAAACTTACTAAAAAAAGGAAAATGAATATCTCGTTTTCGAAACACTAATCGACGAAAACTGATTAAAAAATAAAAATGAATATAAAGTTTTTGAAACACTAATTGGCGAAAACTGATTAAAAAAAATGAAAAATAAATATCAAGTTTTCAAAACACTCATAAATAAAAACTGATTAAAAAAATAATAAATATCAAGTTTTCGAAACACTCACCGGCGAAAACTGATTTAAAAAAATGAAAAATGAATATCAAGTTTTCATAACACTAATCGGCGAAAATTGATTAAAAAAAGAAAAATGAATATCATGTTTCGGAAAACACTCATCGCCTAAAACTCATTAAAAAAAGAAAAATGAATATCAAGTTTTCGAAACACTCATCAACGAAAACTTACTAAAAAAAGAAAAATGAATATCAAGTTTTCGAAACACTCATCGAAGAAAACTATTTAAAAAAAAAGTAAAATGAATATTACGTTTTCAAAACACTTATCAGCGAAAACTGATTAAAAAAAATAAAAATGAATATCAAGTTTTCAGAACACTTATCGGCGAAAATTGATTAAAAAAGAAAAATAAATATCAAGTTTTCGAAAACACTCATCGGTGAAAACTGATTAAAAAAAAATGAATATTAAGTTTTCGAAACACTCATCGGCGAAAACTGAATAAAAAATAGAAAAATTAATATCAAGTTTTCGAAACACTCATCGGGGAAAACTATTAAAAAGAGCAGAAAAATGAATTTTACGTTTTCGAAACACTTATCGGCGAAAACTGATTAAAAAAAAAGAAAAATGAATATCAAGTTTTCATAACACTCATCGGCGAAAACTGATTAAGAAAGAAAAATAATTATCAAGTTTTCGAAAACACTCATCGGCGAAAACTGATTAACAAAAGAAAAATGAATATTAAGTTTTCGAAACACTCATCGGCAAAAACTAATTAAAAAAAGAAAAATGAATATCACGTTTTCGAAACACTCATCGGCGAAAACTGATTAAGAAAACGAAAAATTACTATCAAGTTTTCGAAACACTCATCGGCGAAAAATGATTAAGAAAAAGAAAAATGAATATCAAGTTTTCAAAACACTCATCTGAGAAAACTATTTAAAAAAAAAGAAAAATAAATATTACTTTTTCGAAACGCTAATCGATGAAAACTAATTAAAACAAGAAAAATGAATATCACGTTTTTGAAACACTTGTCGGCGAAAATTGATTAAAAAACAGAAAAAATGAATATAAAAAATGATTAAAAATGAAAAATGACTATCAAGTTTTCGAAACACTCATCGGCGAAAACTGATTAAAAAAAGAAAAATGAATATCATGTTTTCAGAACACTCATCGGCGAAAATTGATTAAAAAAAGAATTCCATGTTTTCGAAACACTTATCGGCGAAAACTGATTAAAAAAAAAATAAATCCCATGTTTTTGAAACACTGATTGGTGAAAACTGATTGAAAAAAGAAAAATGAATATCAAGATTTCAAAACACTCATCGGCGAAACCTGATTAAAAAATACAAAAATGAATATCAAGTATTCAAAGCACTCATCGGCGAAAACTGATTAAAAAAATAAAAATGAATATCAAGTTTTCGATAGCACTCATCGGCGAAAACTATTTAAAAAAATGAAAAATGAATATTACGTTTCGAAATACTCAACGGCGAAAACTGATTAAAAAATGAAAAATTACTATCAAGTTTCCGAAACACTTATCGGCGAAAACTAATTACAAAAAGAAAAATAAATATTAAGTTTTTGAAACACTTATCGGCAAAAACTGATTAAAAAAAAGGAAGAATGAATATCAAGTTTTCAAAACACTCATCGGTGAATACTGATTAAAGAAAAATCAATATCAAGTTTTCAGTACACTCATCGGCGAAAACTGATTAAAAAATGAATTTCAAGTTTTTGAAACACTTATTGGCGAAAACTAACTAAAAAAAAGAAAAATGAATATCAAGTTTTCGAAACACTTATCAGCGAAAACTTACTAAAAAAAGAAAAATGGATATCAAGTTTTCGAAACACTCATCGAAGAAAAGTATTTAAAAAAAGAAAAAAGAAAAATGAATATGACGTTTTCAAAACACTCATCAGCGAAAACTGATTAAAAAAAATAAAAATGAATATCAAGTTTTCAGAACACTTATCGGCGAAAATTGATTAAAAAAAGAAATAAATATCAAGTTTTCGAAAACACTCATCGGTGAAAACTGATTAAAAAAAGAAAAATGAATATCAAGTTTTCGAAATACTCATCGGCGAAAACTGAATAAAAAAAAGAAAAATTAATATCAAGTTTTTGAAACACTCATCGGGGAAAACTGTCACGACCCCCTACCGGGCGCCTATGACCGGCACGGGAGGTAGGATTTCTCCTATCCCGTAAGCCTCTAATTCCTGATTGACATTCTTATATATGCGTAACTACCCATTTCTAATACAAACAATATAGTATTTATATGGTCATCCCTATCCGATGACCTAAGTAGCACACAATCCACGGCTCGCTCAACGCCGCTTCAGTCTATACATATACACATAATCAATCACACGTACGTATAATATACATATTGATCACACGCTTAAAGGCGGGTGATCTATCTTATTCACATGCAGAATCCCTGTGTACAGTCAAGCATATATATTCAATCACACACCTGCATGAAATATACATATTGATCACACGCCTCAATGCGTGTGACCTATCCTATTCACATGCGGAAGCCGTATTTTCACACAATCAAGTATTCAGTCACACATATATATAATTTACATATTGACCACACGCTCAGTGCGAGTGATGTATCCTATTCACATGCGGAAGTCACATCCATATATATATATGTATATATATATATATATACATGCATGATATTCATCATATCATAACCTATGATCCCAACAACCAGACAAATCTTTAATTTGTATGAAGCCAACAGTTCTAGAGTGTGACATATACATATATGCATATAGCAACTGTACAAAACAATGTTATACCAAAATGAATCATATACATATATATCCTGTCAAAATACATATAGCAGTACTACCCACGCAACAATGCGTGCGGTCTTTAAGTCTGTCCGCCTCCCTGAGATGAAGTGGAAACGCTCCCGATGCCTAGACCACCTGTGTCTGTAACATTTAACAGTGGGATGAGTCAAACAGACTCAGTGAGAGGCTTTCCCATTCCTGGTGTAGTAGCGGGTACCACTACAACTGGGGAAGAAGAGCCAATCACAAACACATACGCATATAACGGATTAAATTTCCATATATTAGGTGGTCAGACAGTTAACATAAATCATATTCACAATAAAGAATTTAAAGCATGGTTTTACATACATTTAATTTCACACATACATCGTATCATAGTTTAACATAAAACTTCATGTGGATGTCCATATTCAAATAACCGTAATCATAAACTGGCCCGAAGGCATATCTCCGTTAGGAGAAAATCTGGCTCGAAGGCATATCTCACGTGAGTGGTATGGGAACCTAGTTGATCATTCTAGGAACCCCTGGCCCCAAGACTTAACTTGGAACATTAGTCTGACCCCAAGACTTCACTTGGAGCACAGCCGGCGACACATTTGACCTCGGTTTACCAAGGCAATAGCCACAATGTGGTGTACTCATATACTCTGTATTTCTGTGGGTTGACTTAAGACAAGAGACTCAATCTACCCGGACCACCCGTGATAGACTCGGTTTCCATGTTGTACCATAAATGACCCCTATGGACCACTACTTGTTCATTTTTCTTCTTCTTAGGCAAATTTAGATTTCCAAGTGGTTTCTAATTCGGACTCTTGGTTCAGAACAGGGTCACCTAGGTTTATTCTCTTTAAGGACTTACTTACGAAACCACACCCTTCAGATACTATTTGCTCGATCCTACCCCCGATATCGTCTAGGTCCCGTGGACCTTCTTTTCATATAAGGCTCCTTGAGCCACAATTGCTTTTACAATTTACAAACACACATATAGCACGTCTTCACATATACTGTAATTTAGGAACAACAATAGCATGTTATCTAACATGTAATTCCTACAAATAGGCAAGAAGGAAAACCATATATCCATATCCGCAGTCAACCCTATAGGGCAAGGATAGGAAAGCCCCTCACCTGGTTGGCCCCTCTGATCGGCTCTCGGTGCGCCCAAAGTCCACTCACAGTATGGTGCCCTATACACATATACTTGAGAGATTCAGAGACTTGAAAATTCAACCACTATCGTGTACATGTAACGCTAATGCTCATGTTCTTTCTAATTAATTCCATAGACTAGTTGTTGGCTTGGAATGCCCCCACTAGTTTTCGGAACACCTAGCATGCTTCTAATTCGTGTCCAACCCTCTCTTAATCACCCTATTCGGAAACGTTGAATTTGGGAATGCAAGGTTACCCAATTTCACCTCTATGTGTCCATGTGAAGTTCCCATTACCCAAGTCTTGAATTTATGGCCCAAGAGTCATAAATTCTACTTGTCCAAAATTTCCATTTATCAAATAACCTTGAACCTTCACCTACACATGAATACACATACCCGAATACGCGTAAATTAGAAAATTGTCTCTTTTCCCCGAACGGGGGTTCCGGGTGAGACGGGAAATTACTCGGGTTTTCATCCCTCGTACATTCCAATAATTTTTAACAATTTTTATAATTATTATTCACCTTTCAATGCACCCCAAGTCATTCCACAACACCCTTAACCTTTAACAACCACATTTTCCTACACTTTTTCCAACCCGGATAAATTCCATCAATTTGGTTCCGGTTCCTAAGCTTCCAAATCACTTCCTAGCATGCAAATACTTTAATTTAGGACCCAAAAATACTCAAATTGAATCAATTGGGGGTCTTTCCAAAATCCCTAAAATTGATAAATTGGGGTTTAAGAGTTTCGGGACTTCTCACCTCGATTCAACCGGTTAGAAGGACGATATGGAGTAGAGGAGACTCCCAGCTACCTTCCCCGGTGAAGAGACGGCGTTTTTCGGCGAGAAAACTCTCCCCCTTTGCTTTCTCTCTCTAACCTGCGACTCTCTCTCTAACCTGCGACTCTCTCTCCTCCTTTAGCTCAACGGCGACGGCGACGGCGACGGACTCCGGCCGGCCTCCTTGCACGTCCGGCCAGCCACCACGCGTTGGTCACCTCCGTCCGTGAGCTCCGTTCGCTTCTCGCCTCTCTCTCTCGCGTGTTGCTCTCTCCCTCTCGTCTAGCTCTCTTTCTCGCCACTCACGCCTCTCTTCTTTGTTTTTTTCTTTTGTTCTCTTTCTTCCATTACATATATACATATATATTAAATTAATATATATGTATATGTCACCTAAGCACAATCTGGTCCCTCTTTCTTCTTTTAATATATATATATATATATATATAATATATATTATATATATATATAATATATATTTAATTAACATATATATACTTATAAAAAAAATATAATCTGACAAGTAATAATAAATAATAATAATAATTAATAATAATAATAATAATAAAAATATATATAGTATTTATTTGTCATCTCATTTTCCACTTTTATTTTTTTAATAAATTTAATTTAATACATGATGCCAGTTAAAATATCCTCAGGTATTACAAAAACTATTAAAAAAAACAGAAAAATGAATTTTACGTTTTCGAAACACTTATCGGCGAAAACTGATTAAAAAAAAAGAAAAATGAATATTAAGTTTTCAGAACACTATCGGTGAAAACTGATTAAAAAAAGAAAAATAATTATCAAGTTTTCGAAAACATTCAACGGCGAAAACTGATTAAAAAAAAAAAATGAATATCAAGTTTTCGAAACACTCATCGGCAAAAACTGATTAAAAAAAGAAAAATGAATATCACGTTTTCGAAACTACTCATCGGCAAAAACTGATTAAAAAAAGAAAAATGAATGTCAAGTTTTCGAAACACTCATCGGCGAAAACTTATTAAAAAAAGAAAAATGAATATCAAGTTTTTGAAACACTCATCGAACGAAAACTTCTTAAAAAAAATAAAAATGAATATCAAGTTTTCGAAACACTAATCGGGGAAAACTAATTAAAAATAAATAAAAATGAATATCAAGTTTTCAAAGCACTCATCGGCGAAAACTGATTAAAAAAAGAAAAATGAATATCAAGTTTTCAGAACACTCATCGGCGAAAACTGAATAAAAAAAGAAAAATGAATATCAAGTTTTCGAAACACTTATCGGCGAAAACAATTAAAAAAAGAAAAAGAAAAATGAATATTACGTTTTCGAAACATTCAACGGCGAAAACTGATTAAAAAATGAAAAATTACTATCAAGTTTTCGAAATACTTATCAGCAAAAATTGATTAAAAAAAAAATAAATATTAAGTTTTTGAAACACTTATCGGCGAAAACTGATTAAAAAAAAGAACATTGAATATCAAGTTTTCAAAACACTCATCGGCGAAAACAGATTAAAAAAGGAAAATGAATATCAAGTTTTCGAAACACTCATCGGTTAAAACTAATTAAAAAAAAGAAAAATGAATATCAAGTTTTGGAAACACTCATCGGCGAAAACTGATTAAAAAATTAAAAATGAATATCAAGTTTTCGAAACACTCATCTACGAAAGCTGATTAAAGAAAATAAAAATTGATATCAAGTTTTCGAAACCAATCATCGGCGAAAACTGATTAAAAAAAGAAAAATGAATATCAAGTTTTTGAAACACTCATCGGCAAAACTAATTAAAAAAAGAAAAATGAATATCAAGTTTTCAAAACACTCATTAGCGAAAACTTACGAAAAAGAGAAAAATGAATATCAAGTTTTCGAAAAACTCATCGGCAAAAACTGATTAAAAAAAAGAAAAACAAATGTTAAGTTTTCGAAACACTCATCGACGAAAACTGATTAAAAAAAGAAAAATGAATATCATGTTTTCAGAATACTCATCGGCGAAAATTTATTAAAAAAAGCTAATTGAATATCAAGTTTTCGAAACACTAACCGGCAAAAACTAATTAAAAAAAGAAAAATAAATATCAAGTTTTCGAAACACTCATCAGCGAAAACTTACTAAAAAAAGGAAAATGAATATCCAGTTTTCGAAACAATAATCGACGAAAACTGATTAAAAAAATAAAAATGAATATAAAGTTATCGAAACACTTATCGACGAAAATTGATTTAAAAAATGAAAAATTAATATCAAGTTTTCGAATCACTCATCGGCAAAAACTGATTAAAAAAAAATGAAAAATAAATATCAAGTTTTCGAAAACACTCATCGGCTAAAACTGATTAAAAAAAATAAAAATGAATATCAAGTTTTTGAAACACTCATCGGCAAAAACTGATTAAAAAAAGAAAAAATGAATATTACGTTTTCGAAACACTCATCGATGAAAACTAATTAAATAAAGAAAAATGAATATCAAGTTTTCGAAACACTAATCGGCGAAAACTAATTAAAAAAATGAATATTACGTTTTCGAAACACTCAACGGCGAAAACTGATTGAAAAATGAAAAATTACTATCAAGTTTTCGAAATACTCATCGGCGAAAACTGATTAAGAATAAGAAAAATGAATATCAAGTTTTCGAAACCCTCATCGGCACAAACTAATTAAAAAAAGAAAAATGAATATTACGTTTTCGAAACACTCAACGACGAAAACTAATTAAAAAATGAAAAATTACTATCAAGTTTTCGAAACACTCATCGGCGAAAACTAATTAAAAAACTGAAAAATGAATATCAAGTTTTCGAAACACTCATCGGCAAAAACTAATTAAAACAAGAAAAATGAATATCAAGTTTTCGAAACACTCATTAGCGAGGACTTACTAAAAAAAGAAAAATGAATATCAAGTTTTCGAAAAACTCATCAGCAAAAACTGATTAAAAAAAAGAAAATAAATATTAAGTTTTCGAAACACTTATCGGCGAAAACTGATTAAAAAAAAGAAAAATGAATATCAAGTTTTCAGAACACTCATCGGTAAAAATTTATTAAAAAAAATGAATATCATGTTTTCGAAAACACTCATTGACAAAAACTGATTAAAAAAAGAAAAATGAATATCAAGTTTTCAGAACACTCATCTGCGAAAATTAATTAAAAAAAAAAGAAAAATGAATATCATGTTTTAGAAAACACTCATCGGCTAAAACTGATTAAAAAAGAAAAATGAATATCAAGTTTTCGAAACACTCATCGGCAAAAACTGAATAAAACAAGAAAAATGAATATCAAGTTTTCAACACACTCATCAGCGAAAACTTTCTAAAAAAAGAAAACAGAACATCCAGTTTTCGAAATACTATTCGATCAAAACTGATTAAAAAGTAAAAATGAATATAATTGTTGAAAACACTTATCGACGAAAACTGATTAAAAAAGGAATATGAATATCAAGTTTTCGAAACACTTATTGGCGAAAACTGATTAAAAAAAGAAAAATGAACATCAAGTTTTCGAAACACTCATCTACGAAAACTGATTAAAGAAAATAAAAATGAATATTAAGTTTTCGAAACACTCATCGGCGAAAACTGATTAAAAAAAGAAAATAAATATCAAGTTTTTCAAACACTCATTAGTGAAAACTGATTAAAAAAGGAAAAATGAATATCAAGTTTTCGAAACACTCATCGGGGAAAAACTAATTAAATAAAGAAAAATGAATATCACGATTTCGAAACACTAATCGGCTAAAACTGATTAAGAAAAAGAAAAATGAATATCATGTTTTCGAAACACTAATCGGGGAAAACTATTTAGAAAAAAAGAAAAATGAATATTACGTTTTCGAAACACTCATCGATGAAAACTAATTAAATAAAGAAAATTGAGTATCACGTTTTCGAAAACACTCATCGGCGAAAACTGATTAAAAAAGAAAAATGAATATCAAGTTTTCGACACACTCATCGGCAAAAACTAATTAAAAAAAGTAAAATGAATCTCAAGCTTTCGAAACACTCATCGGCGAAAACTGATTAAAAAATAAAAAATAAATATCAAGTTTTCGAAACACTCATCGACAAAAACTGATTAAAAAAAAAGAAAATAAATATCAAGTTTTCGAAACACTCATTAGCGAAAACTTTCCTAAAAAAGAAAAATGAATATCCCGTTTTCGAAACCCACACCGGCGAAAACTGATTGAGAAAAAGAAAAATGAATATCAAGTTTTCGAAACAATCATCGGGGCAAAATGATTAAAAAAAGAAAAATGAATGTCAAGTTTACGAAACACCCATCGGCGAAAACTAATTAAATAAAGAAAAATGAATATCATGTTTTCGAAACACTAATCGACGAAAACTGATTAAAAAAAATAAAAATGAATATCAAGTTTTTGAAACACTCATCGGCGAAAACTGATTAAGAAAAAGAAAAATGAATATCAAGTTTTCGAAACACTCATCGGGGAAAACTATTAAAAAGAGCTGAAAAATGAATTTTACGTTTTCGAAACACTTATCGGCGAAAATTGATTAAAAAAAGAAAAATGAATATCAAGTTTTCAGAACACTTATCGGCGAAAACTGATTAAAAAAAGAAAAATAATTATCAAGTTTTCGAAAACACTCATCGGCGAAAACTGATTAAAAAAAGGAAAATGAATATCAAGTTTTCGAAACACTCATCGGCAAAAACTAATTAAAAAAAGAAAAATGAATATCACTTTTTCGAAACACTCATCGGCGAAAACTGATTAAGAAAATGAAAAGTTACTATCAAGTTTTCGAAACACTAATCGGCGAAAAATGATTAAGAAAAAGAAAAATGAATATCAAGTTTTCGAAACACTCATCAGAGAAAACTATTTAAAAAAAAGAAAAATGAATATTACTTTTTTGAAACACTAATCGATGAAAACTAATTAAAACAAGAAAAATGAATATCACGTTTTCGAAACACTTGACGGCGAAAATTGATTAAAAAACAGAAAAAATGAATATAAAAAATGATTAAAAAATGAAAAATGACTATCAAGTTTTCGAAACACTCATCGGCGAAAACTGATTAAAAAAAGAAAAATGAATATCAAGTTTTCAGAACACTCATCGGCGAAAATTGATTAAAAAAAGAATTCCATGTTTTCGAAACACTTATCGGCGAAAACAGATTAAAAAAAAGAAAAATAAATCCCATGTTTTTGAAACACTGATTGGTGAAAACTGATTAAAAAAAGAAAAATGAATATCAAGTTTTCAAAACACTCATCGGCGAAACCTAATTAAAAAAAAAAGAAAATTGAATATCAAGTTTTCAAAACACTCATCGGCGAAAACTGATTAAAAAAATAAAACTGAATATCAAGTTTTCGATAGCACTCATCGGCGAAAACTATTTAAAAAAAAAGAAAAATGAATATTACGTTTTGGAAACACTCAACGGCGAAAACTGATTAAAAAATGAAAAATTACTATCAAGTTTTCGAAACACATATCGGCGAAAACTAATTATAAAAGAAAAATAAATATTAAGTTTTTGAAACACTTATCGGCAAAAACTGATTAAAAAAATGAAGAATGAATATCAAGTTTTCAAAACACTCATCGGCGAAGACTGATTAAAAAAAGAAAAATCAATATCAAGTTTTCAGTACACTCATCGGCGAAAACTGATTAAAAAATGAATTTCAAGTTTTCGAAACACTTATCGGCGAAAACTGATTAAAAAAAAGAAAAGTAAATATCAAGTTTTTGAAACATCTATTGGCGAAAACTGATTAAAAAAAGAAAAAAGAATATCAAGTTTTCAAAACACTCATCGGAGAAACCTGATTAAAAAAGAAAAATGAATATCAAGTTTTCAGAACACTCATCGGCAAAAACTGATTAAAAAAAGAAAAATAATTATCATGTTTTCGAAAACACTCATCGGCGAAAACTGATTAAAAAAAGAAAAATGAATATCAAGTTTTCGAAACACTAATCGGCAAAAACTAATTAAAAAAAGAAAAATGAATATCTAGTTTTCGAAACACTCATCGACGAAAACTAATTAAAAAAAGAAAAATGAATATCAAGTTTTCGAAACACTAATCGGCGAAAAATGATTAGAAAAAGAAAAATGAATATAAAGTTTTCGAAACACTCATCGATTAAATGATGACGTGGCGTGCTTATATGGCACAACCTCTCTCCTACATGTCATATTTTAATGACGTGGCATGACACATCACTGCCACGTCACCCCAGATGATGATGATAATGATACCGATGAAGGAGAGAGATGATGATGTGGCAATCTGGGGTGACGTGGCAATGATTTGTCATGCCATGTCATTAAAATATGACATGTAGGAGAGATGATGTGCCATATAAGCATGCCACGTCATCATTTAACGGCAAAAAGTTAACGGTATTACGCTCGAGGATTAAAATCGACAAAAAAAAAACTTTGAGGACCAACATTAAACTTTTGAAACATTGAGGACTAACATTAAACTTCATGCAAACATTGAGGACCAAAATAGACCTTTAGCCAATAAAGGAAAATGAATTTCACGTTTTCGAAACACTCATCGGCGAAAACTGATTAAGAAAAAGAAAAATGAATATCAAGTTTTCAAAACACTCATTGGCGAATACTGATTAAAAAAAGAAAAATGAATATCAAGTTTTCAGAACACTCATCGGCGAAAACTGATTAAAAAAAGAAAAACGAATTTTACGTTTTCGAAACACTCATCAGCGAAAACTATTTAAAAAAAAAGAAAGAATATTACGTTTTCGAAACATTCAACGGCGAAAACTGATTAAAAAAATGAAAAATTACTATCAAGTTTTTGAAACACTTATCGGCGAAAACTGATTAAAAAAAATAAATATCAAGTTTTTGAAATAATTATCGGCGGAAACTGATAAAATAAAAAAAATGAATATCACGTTTTCGAAACACTCATCGCCGAAAACTGATTAAGAAAAATAAAAATGAATATCAAGTTTTTGAAACACTTATCGGTGAAAACAAATTAAATAAAGAAAAATGAATATCACGTTTTCGAAACACTCATCGGCGAAAGCTGATTAAGAATAAGAAAAATGAATATCAAGTTTTTGAAACACTCATCGGGGAAAACTATTTTAAAAAAGAAAAAAGAAAAATGAATTTTACGTTTTCGAAAGACTAATCGGCGAAAACTAATTAAGAAAAAGAAAAATGAATATCAAGTTTTTGAAACACTTACCGGTGAAAACAAATTAAATAAAAAAAATGAATATCACGTTTTCGATACACTCATCGGCGAAAACTGATTAAAAAAAAGAAAAATGAATATCAAGTTTTCAAAACACTCATCGGCGAATACTGATTAAAAAAAAGAAAAATGAATATCAAGTTTTCAGAACACTCATCGGCGAAAAACTGATTAAAAAAAGTGTTAGATATATTGGGGTCTTCGAGACTAAATATCCGCCCATGTTGGAGTCTGATCGGGTCAAGTGAGGATCCGTTGGAAAGCTCGCAGAGAGACGAAGATAACGAAACGAAAATGACTCTCATCGGAGGTCACACGAGCCCGTACTCGTGGCCCAAAGTGGGCTAGGTGATCATGATGGAAGCATGATATTTTGTTCATATTCCAAGTCCCACATTGCTTGCGTCAATGATAAGAGCTCTCTCATCCTACTATAAATAGGAGTGACTCCACACCTTTCTAGTTGCTCATTTTATGTGTTGGAAAGGGGGGTCCCGTTTGGGAAACCCCACTCAGTATAATATTTCTCTTTCTCTTGAGTCCTCTTTCGCGCATCAGTCGTGGACATGTGGCTCTACCTCTCGTAGGTAGAGTCCTCCGTTTGGTGCGGTCCTTTTCGAAGCTCATCGATTGGAGGTCAGCCCTGGTGGAGCAGAGGCACTAGCAAGATTCGAGGTTTTAGCGATGGCGTCCAGGTTAGTAGCTTCCGCAATATTAATATTTACTTTTGCCTAGATTTATTTTCGGGTTTTCTTTTAGGTCCCTGGGTCGGGTCGGGTCATGTGGATCCGGGCCTTTCCCTACAAAAAGAAAAATGAATTTCAAATTTTCGAAACACTCATCGGCGAAAACTATTTAAAAAAAAAAGAAAAAAGAATATTACGTTTTCGAAACACTCAACGGCGAAAACTGATTAAAAAAAATAAATATCAAGTTTTTGAAACACTTATCGGCGAAAACTGATTAAATAAAGAAAAATGAATATCACGTTTTCAAAACACTCATCGGCGAAAACTGATTAAGAAAAAGAAAAATGAATATCAAGTTTTCGAAACACTCAATGGCGAAAACTGATTAAAAAATGAAAACTTACTATCAAGTTTTCGAAACACTTATCGGCGAAAACTGATTTAAAAAGAAAAATGAATATAAAGTTTTCAAAACACTCAACGGCGAAAACTGATTAAATAGGGAAAATGAATATCAAGTTTTCAAAACACTCATCGTTGAAAACTGTTTAAAAAAAGAAAAACGAATATCAAGTTTTCGAAACACTCATTAGCGAAAACTTACTAAAAAAGGAAAATGAATATCCAGTTTTCGAAACACTAATCGACGAAAACTGATTAAAAAATAAAAATGAATATAAAGTTTTCGAAACACTTATCGGCGAAAACTGATTAAAAAAATTAAAAATAAAAATCAAGTTTTCGAAACACTCATCGACAAAAATAGATTAAAAAAAGAAAAATAAATATCAAGTTTTCGAAACACTCATTAACGAAAACTTACCTAAATAAGAAAATTGAATATCACGTTTTCGAAACACTTATCGGCGAAAACTGATTAAGAAAAAGAAAAATGAATATCAAGTTTTCGAAACACACAGCAGAGAAAAATGATTAAAAAAAGAAAAATGAATATCAAGTTTTCAAAACACTCATCGATGAAAACTAATTAAATAAAGAAAAATGAATATCAAGTTTTTGAAACACTCATCGGCAAAAACTTATTAAGAAAAAAAATGAATATCAAGTTTTCGGAACACTCATCGGCGAAACCTAATTAAAAAAAATGAATATCAAGTTTTCAGAACACTCATCGGCGAAAACTAATTAAAAAATGAAAAATGAATATCAAGTTTTCGAAACACTCATTAACGAAAACTTACTAAAAAAAGAAAAATGAACATCAAGTTTTCGAAACACTCATCGACGAAAACTGATTAAAAAAATTAAAATGAATATAAAGTTTTCGAAACACTCATCGGCGAAAACTGATTAATAAAGGAAAAAGAATATCAAGTTTTCGAAACACACATCGGTGAAAACTTATTAAAAAAAGAAAAATGAATATCAAATTTTCGAAACACTCTTTAGCAAAAACTTACTATAAAAAGAAAAATGAATATCAAGTTTTCGAAAACACTCATCGGCGAAAACTGATTAAAAAGAGAAAAATGAATATCAAGTTTTCGAAACACTAATCGGCGAAAAGTGATTAAAAAAAGAAAAATAAATATGAAGTTTTGGAAACACTCATCGGCGAAAACTGATTAAGAAAAAGAAAAACGAATATCAAGTTTTCGAAACACTCATCGGTGAAAACTAATTAAATAAAGACAAATGAATATTACATTTTTGAAACACTCATCGGCGAAAACTGATTAAGAAAAAGAAAAATGAATATCAAGTTTTCGAAACACTCATCGGAGAAAACTATTTAAAAAAAAGAAAAATGAATATTTCGTTTTCAAAACACTCATCGGCAAATACTGATTAAAAAAAAGAAAAATTAATATCAAGTTTTCAGAACACTCATCGGCGAAAACTGATTAAAAAAATGAATTTCAAGTTTTCGAAACACTCATTGGCGAAAACTATTTAAAAAAAAAGAAAAATGAATATTACGTTTTCGAAACACTCAATGGCGAAAACTGATTAAAAAATGAAAATTACTATCAAGTTTTCGAAAACACTCATCGGCTAAAACTTATTAAAAAAAGAAAAATGAATATCAAGTTTTCAGAATACTCATCGGCGAAAACTGATTCAAAAAAGAAAAATGAATATCAAGTTTTCGAAACACTCATCGGGGAAAACTAATTAAACAAAGAAAAATGAATATCACGTTTTCGAAACACTCATCGGCGATAACTGATTAAGAAAAAAAAATGAATATCAAGTTTTCAAAACACTCATCGGCAAAAACTGATTATAAAAAGAAAAATGAATATCAAGTTTTCAGAACACTCATCGGCGAAAATTGATTAAAAATGAATATCAAGTTTTCGAAAACACTCATCGGTTAAAACTTACTAAAAAAAGAAAAATGAATATCAAAATTTCGAAAACACTCATCGGCTAAAACTTATTTAAAAAAGAAAAAAGAATATCAAGTTTTCGAAAGACTCATCGACAAAAACTAATTAAAAAAAGAAAAATGAATATCAAGTTTTCGAAACACACATCGATGAAAACTAATTAAATAAAGAAAAATGAATATCACGTTTTCGAAAACACTTATAAGCTAAAACTTATTAAAAAAAGAAAAATGAATATCAAGTTTTCAAAACACTAATCGACAAAAACTGATTAAAAAAAGAAAAATGAATATCAAGTTTTCGAAACACTCATCGGCAAAAACTGATTAAGAAAAAAATGAATATCAAGTTTTTGAAACACTTATCAGCGAAAACTTACTAAAACAAGAAAAATGAATATCTAGTTTTCGAAACACTAATCGACGAAAACTTATTAAAAAAATAAAAATGAATATAAAGTTTTCGAAACACTCATCGACGTAAACTGATTAAGAAAAAGAAAAATGGATATCAAGTTTTCGAAACACTCATCGGGGAAAAATGATTAAAAAAGAAAAATGAATATCAAGTTCTCGAAACACTCATCAATGAAAACTCATTAAATAAAGAAAAATGAATATCAAGTTTTCGAAACACTAATCGGCGAAAAATGTTTAAGAAAAAGAGAAATGAATATCAAGTTTTCAAAACACTAATCGGCGAAACCTGATTAAAAAAATGAATATCAAGTTTTCAAAACACTGATCGGCAAAAACTAATTTAAAAAACAAAAATGAATATCAAGTTTTCAAAACACTCATTAGCGAAAACTTACTAAAAAAAGAAAAATGAACATCAAGTTTTCGAAACACTCATCGAGGAAAATTGATTAAAAAAAGAAAAATGAATATCAAGTTTTCGAAACACTCATCTGCGAAAAATGATTAAAAAAATGAATTTCAAGTTTTCGAAGCACTCATCGATGAAAACTAATTAAATAAAGAAAAATGAATATCACGTTTTCGAACACACATCGGCAAAAACTGATTAAAAAAAAAAGAAAAAAGAATATCAAGCTTTCAGAACACTCATCGGCGAAAATTGATTAAAAAAAGAAAAATGAATTTCTTGTTTTCAAAAACACTCATCGACAAAAACTGATTAAAAAAAAGAAAAATAAATATCAAGTTTTCGAAACACTCATCGGCAAAAACTAATTAAAAAAAAGAAAAATAAATATCAAGTTTTTGAAACACTCATCGGCGAAAACTGATTAAAAAAAGAAAAATGAATATCAAGTTTTCAGAACACTCATTGGCCAAAATTGATTAAAAAAAGAAAAATGAATATCAAGTTTTCGAAAACACTCATAAGCTAAAACATATTAAAAAAACCAAATGAATATCAAGTTTTCGAAACACTCATCGGCAAAAACTGATTAAAAAAAGGAAAAAATGAATATCAAGTTTTCGAAACACTCATCAGCGAAAACTTACTAAAAGAAGGAAAATGAATATCCAGTTTTCGAAACACTAATTGACGAAAACACTAATCAGAGGTAATATTTAAGCTTTTACTCGGCGAATAAGGGAGACGGTGGAATGAGTAAGCTGGAGCCTCTTTTGAACCGTGAATTTAATTCTTTTATTTGTTAGATACCCGTATGAACACATGAAGGGAAATTTAGACAAGTGGGAATCTCTAACCTAAGCAATTAGAGGTTCTAATTGGCTCGAAAGTGTGAAAGCCGAGATATGACAAAATGGACTTTCAAAAAGAGAAATTTAGACGACGTAACAAACTAAATAATTAATTCTTGGGAAATAGCTAAAGGGTGCATAAGCATTAGCATGACACGTGCATGGTAGATGCTTAGTTACGCGTTCTAAATTTCTTAAATATAATGTGTATAGGGCACCACAGAGTGATTGGAGCTTCAGACACTCCCAGTACTGACCAGGAGGGCCAACGAGGTGAGGGGCTCTCCCATCCCTGCCCCACAAGGTTGGATGACTACGTGAAAAATGTGGTTTGCTCTATTTTTTTCAAATTGATATATGGAATATATTTATATGAATAAATTTGTGTTACGCGTGTATGATTTGCAAGTAAGCAGTCAACGTGCAATAGTATATGTGCTTATATGATTAATCACAAGTTGTATATGTGCTATAGTGGCTCACCGAGCCTTATATGATACCGTGGGTAGGATTGAGTCGGAATTTCATATGTGAGAGTATATTAATATTAGGAACCCACTTAAATTGATCATCGTGCAAAGGTGTTGACCATTTGGTACATTGAGGAAAATGAACCTAGGTTGTTAAGTGTGAGTGAGAGTGATGCATAATTGAAAAGGGGGAAACTAGGCCTAACTAGTAATCACGTATAATATTCAACTAGTTCTCATAGGGCGTCTTTCAAGGTTAAATATGTTAGTTGAGTTTGTTTAGGTTGTCCGGGTAGATCGAGTCAGTCATCCTGATCTGACAGACAAGATTATAACGTCAGCAAGTATGCCACATAGTGGTCATTACCTTGGTTAAAACTAAGGTCAGAAAAGTTGCTGCCTATTACTCTAAGCATGACTTGGAGTCAGAAAGTTCCTGGTGTGATCAACCAGGTTTGTTCATGATATTGCCTTCGGGCCAGTATTTTTCTTAGCGTAATGCGGGAGACAGAAAGTGAGTGCCTACGTGCACAAGTATGTGTTAATTGTGAAACCAAATGAGATATGTTGAGATTGATTTGCATGTGGATTAATAAATATGTTAGGAGCATGAATTAGGATTTTAATTGTGAATATGATTTATTGATTGCCTGCTCATGTTAAAGATCATAATATAAATCCATTTCATGCGCATGTGCTTGTGGTTGCTCCCTTCCCCCAGCTGTAGTGGTACCTGCTGCTATGCCAGGGATGGGGGAGCTTCTCACTGAGCTTGTTCGACTCACCCCCTGTTTACATGTTTCAGACACAGGTGGTTCAGGAGTCGTGAACGCGTCCACTTCTTCTCAAGGAGGCGGACAACTCTGAAGACCGCACGCTTTGTTCGCGTCGATAGTTATTTTGATTCTGTATATATGTTGTGATGTATATGTATATATGAATCCTTTTTGGGCGTAGCATTGTACGTTTACATCTGCTGTGTATATATACATATCACACTTGAATTCTAGCATTGTCGGCTTCATACAGATTAAAGTTAGGTCTTGGTGTTGGGAATATAGGCTATGATATAGCATATATCATGAATATATATATATATATATATATATATATATATGACTTCCGCATGCGACTAGGATAGATCACACGCCTTGAGGGTTGTGATCAATATGTAAATTATATATATGTGTGACTGAATACCTGATTGTATGAAAATACGGCTTCCGCATGTTAATAGGATAGATCACACGCATTGAGACGTGTGGTCAATATGTAAACTATAAGCAAGCGTGTGATTGAATATATATTTGATTGTATACAGGATTTCTGCATGTGAATAGGATAGATCACCCGCCCTGAAGCGCGTGATCAATATGTATACTATATGCATGTGTGAGTGATTATGTGTATATGTATAGACTGAAGCGGCGTTGAGCGAGCCGTGGTTTGCACGCTACTTAGGTCACCGGATATGGATGGCCATAAATACTATATATTATTTGTATTAGAAATGGGTAGTTATAAACATGTGAAAATGTCAACCAGGGATTAGAGGCTTACGGGATAGGAGAAATCCTACTTCCCGTGCCGGTCATGGACGTCCGATTGGGGGTCGTGACAAACTTGGTATCAGAACCTGGTTATCTTTAAACTGTATGAAGCCATAGGTATGACCGGGTGTCGGTTTACGTCTCGTTGTGAACCCGGGCACAACGTGCGAGTAAAAAGGCACTTGTGGAAGTACCCAGGAAATTGAGTCAGCCCTTTCTTTCTACTCTCTTTGATATGAAATATCATTGATATACGTGTACTCATTAGGTGTGGTCCTTGTGCAGTATAGGGATGCCACCGATCACGAGACAGACTAGGGGTGGAGGGAGAACTCCTGCTGAAATTGATCGAGAATCAGTTCGGGAGTAGGGAATGCCCACCCGAGGCCGAGGTAGAGGCCGTACCCGAGGCCGAGGTAGAGGTCATGCTCGAGGTCGAGGGAGAGCACAAGTGAGAGGGGAAGAGAGGAGACAATCACTGGAACCTCAACCTCAAGTAGAGACAGGTGCACCTTCCGTGGCGGAAATGCTCACAGCAGGATTTCAGGAACTAAGAGAAAAGATGACGAGACAAATACAGAGGGAAGTACGACGGTTAGTAGTCGGCGAGGAAGAACAAGAGAGAGTTCCTAGCAATCAAGAGATGGAGGTTGTTGAGGAAGAGGATAGGGAATGACAACAACCACAGGAAATCCCTCGTGAGTCACGGGTAGCACCCATAGAGCTGCCAATTTCAAAATTTCTGAAGCTTCATCCACCCACTTTCTGTGGAACGAGTGAGAAAGAGGACCCGCAGTACTTTGTGAGAGACATAGTTAGAATTGGGCACATGCTGAGGTGCTCAGGACATGAGTTATTGGAATTAGCTTCATTCCAGCTGAGGGGAGCTGCTAGAGTCCGTACAGATGAGGTATTCTAGAAGAGTGGCACCGATGACCTGGGAAGATTTTCAGAGGGAATTCCTGGGTCGGTTTTTATCTAAAGGCACCAAAGATGCGAAACGTCAGCAATTTGAGGAGTTTTGGATGACGCCTAATATGACCGTGACGGAGTATGAATTAATTTTTACAGAACTAGCTCAATTCTCACCTGAGTTGGTTCCTGATGAAGAGGTGAGGATTAAGAGGTTCATACACCGTCTCACGGAGCCGTTATTTACTGCTTTGTTACCCTAGAGAAGACAATTTGAGACCTTAGCTCAAGCAGCAAACTGTGCCAGGATGATTGAAACCAGGAAGAGGTACGGGACTTCTATTGATCCCAAGGTCAAGTTAATTACAGGCAGTGACAACCAAGGAGGTGGAAGTAAGAAAAGGAAGACAACAGGTGGAGATGCAGGATACTCAGGGTCCGCAGGTGGACAATCCTCAACCACCACCCATGAAACAGGTACAAGAAGTAATTTTCAAGGGTGACAGAGAGTGCAAGGGGGTGGAAATGCCGGTAAGACAAGGCCCCAGTGTGCGACTTGCGGCAGATTTCATTTTGGAATATGTCAGAGACTGACAGGTGGGTGTTACAACTGCGGCCAGGTGGGCCATATGGCTAGAGAGTGTCCAAAGAGAAAAAAGGGTACAAGTGTGAGAAGCAATCTGACGCCGAGGGGTACACCTATTCCAGCCCCACCAGTGAGAACCGTACCACCACAGACAACAAGTACAGGTCCAGCTAGAGGCCGTGGTGCAGGATCTAGTGGTAGAGGACCAAGGCAGTAGGTGGAGAACAAGCGCGGGTATTTGCACTTTCTCAGCAGGACGCTCATGCATCAAATGCAGTTGTGACAGGTACCCTTATTGTTTGCTCTCTTGAAGCACGAGTCTTATTTGATTCCGGCTCCACTCATTCTTATGTGTCGCATGCATTTGCTTCTAAATTCAACAAGAGTTCGTCTAGAATGAAAGAGACAGTGCTAGTCTCTACTCCAATGGGAGAATCGGTACAAGTAGAGTATGTGCACAAGTCTTGCATTGTGGAGGTCGATGGTCATGAGATTGTGGTAGACCTTTAGTTGTTGTGTATGGTTGACCTTGATGTAATCCTCATAATGGATTGGTCGTCGTCTTGCCATGCGGTTGTGGACTGTAGGGCTAAATGCTTGAAGTTCAATATGCCAAACGAAGAGCCTTTTGTGATACAGGGTGACGGGGCTGCACCGTATCCAAACTTGATCTCGGCTTTGAAGGCATCCAAGTTACTTGCAAAGGGATGCAAAGGGTATTTGGCCTTGGTCAAGGATACTATGAAAGCAGTACTTTCACCGACTCAAGTACCAGTAGTGCGAGAGTTCTTGGATGTGTTTCCAGAAGAATTGCCAGGGTTGTCGCCCGATTGTGAGATTGAATTTGAAATTGAGCTGCAACATGGCACCCAGCTTATCTCCACACCACCTTACCGGATGGCTCTGAAAGAGTTGAAGGAGTTACATACGCAGTTGCAAGAATTGCTTGACAAGGGTTTTATAAGACCCAGCTTCTCTCCTTGGGGTGCACTGGTCCTTTTTGTGAAGAAGAAGGACAGATCTTTGCGGTTGTGTATCGATTACCGGAAGTTAAACAAGGTGACGGTCCATAATCAATACCCACTACCGAGGATAGATGACTTATTTGATCAGTTGCAGGGCGCAAAGCAGTTTTCCAAGATTGATTTGCGATCTGGGTACCATCTGTTAAAGATTCGAGAATCAGACATACCTAAGACCGCATTCCGAACCCGATACGGACATTACGAGTTCTTGGTGATGTCTTTCGGATTAACCAATGCTCCTGCAGCGTTTATGGACATGATGAACAGTATCTTCAAACCATTTCTCGACCGATTTGTCATTGTATTCATTGATGACATCTTGGTTTACTCTAAGAATTCTGAAGAACATGTAGAACACTTGAGGTTAGCATTGCAGAAGTTGAGAGAAGAGAAACTGTATGCCAAGTTCTCCAAGTGCGAATTCTGGCTTGACAGAGTTGCCTTTTTTGGGTCACGTGGTATCATCAGAGGGAATCCACGTTGATCCAAGTAAGGTGGAAGTGGTGAAGAACTGGTCCCAGCCTACCTCAGTTACTGAAATTCAAATTTTCTTGGGCTTGGCCGGATACTATAGAAGATTTGTGCAGGACTTCTCTATGGTTGTTGCACCTATGACTAAGTTAACATAGAAGGGGGTGAAGTTCATATGGGATGACAAGTGTGAGCAGAGTTTTCAAAAGCTGAAAGACAGCCTCACTACTGCTCCGGTGCTGGCATTACCTGAAGGCACATGAGGGTATGTGGTATACTGTGATGCGTTGAGGATCGGGTTAGGGTGTGTCTTGATGCAGCACGGCAAGGTGATTGTGTATGCATCGCGACAGCGGAGGAAACATGAGAAGAATTACCCGACTCACGACCTCGAGATGGCTGTTGTGGTATTCGCTTTGAAAATATGGAGACATCACCTGTACGGTGAGACGTGTGAAATTTATACAGACCACAAAAGCCTCAAATACATTTTCGAGCAGAAAGACTTGAACTTGAGACAACGTCGATGGTTAGAGTTGTTGAAAGACTACGACTGCACGATCTTTTATTATCCAGGAAAGGCTAATGTGGTAGCCGATGCTCTGAGTCGGAAATCCATGGGCAGTCTTGCTCATATAAGTGAAGAAAGAAGACCGTTGATCAGAGAGTTGCACGAGCTAGAACAGACGGGGAATCAGTTTGAGATTGGGAGTTCTAACTCACTTTTAGCCCATTTGCAAGCTAAGTCCTCTCTGGTAGAAGAAGTGAAGGTTAGACAGGATGAAGATACCGATCTCAAGCAAATCAGGGATGCTGTAACTAAAGAGAAAGGGGACGACGTCTGATTCTCTGTGGATGATTTCGAGATACCTCGGTTGGAGGGACGATTGTGTGTCCCTATGGTTGATAACTTGAAAGAAAGAATCCTTGAAGAAGCATACCGGACAGCATATACAATCCATCCGGGAACTAATAAAATGTATCATGACCTGAAACAGTTGTACTGGTGGAATGGCATGAAGAAGGATGTTGCAAACTATGTAGCTAGTTGTTTAGTGTGTCAGCAAGTCAAGGCTGAACACCAGAAGCCCGCCGGAACGTTACAACAAATAGAAATACCTGAGTGGAAATGGGAGAGGATAACCATGGATTTTGTAATAGGGTTGCCAAAATCTCAACGTGGATATGATTCGGTTTGGGTGATAGTGGATCGCATGACTAAGTCCGCGCACTTTCTGCCAGTTAAGACCACTTACGGAGTGATTCAATATGCACAGATTTATCTATCAGAAATCGTTAGATTGCACGATGTGCCAGTGTCCATAATCTCTGATAGAGGGCCACAGTTCACTTCCAGGTTTTGGAGGTCATTGCAGGAAGTGTTGGGAACGAGAGTTGATTTGAGTACTGCGTTCCACCCACAGACTGACGGGCAATCAGAAAGAACCATTCAGATTCTTGAGGACATGGTTCGGGCGTGTATTATGGATTTCGACAGAAGTTGGGAAAAGTATTTACCTTTGGCTGAGTTTGCCTACAATAATAGTTATCAAGCGAGTATCCAGATGGCACCGTTCGAGGCTCTGTACGGTCGATGGTGCAGGTCCCCGATTGGGTGGTTTGAGGTCGGAGAGGCTAGTCTAATTGGCCCAGAATTGTTACAAGATGCCTTGCAGAAGGTGAAGTGCATAAGAGGAAGATTGTTAACGGCTCAGAGTAGGCAAAAGTCTTATGCAGACAACCGAAGGAGAGAACTTGAATTCGCCATTGGTGAACAGGTGTTCTTGAGAATATCATCGATAAGAGGCGTGATGCGGTTCGGTAAGAAGGGGAAGCTGAGTCCTCAGTATATCGGACCGTTTGAAATCCTAGAACGAGTTGGGAATGTAGCGTATCGGTTGGAATTACCTACGGAATTGGAGGGAGTGCATCCTGTCTTTCATGTATCAATGCTTCGGAAATATCTTCCTGGTCCCTCGCACGTGATTCAATCGCAAGACGTGCAACTAACCGAAAATCTAACATATGAAGAGGAGCAAGTGGAAATCTTAGATCGGCAATTGAAGAAACTCAGAACGAAAGAGATTCCATTGGTTAAAGTTCTGTGGAGAAACCACTCGACCGAAGAAGCTACATGGGAGGTCGAGGGTGAAATGCGCAGGCCATATCCTCATTTCTTTCAAGGCTAAGGTTAGTATATTGTTGAAATTCAGGGACCGAATTTCTTAAAGGGGGAAGATTGTAATATCCGAGATATTTAGATTTAATTATTTTTATTTTTATTAAATTTATTTTTCTTTCAGAAAGAAAAATAAATTAAATTAAAGAATTATAGGGTTAAAAATAGAATAAAGAAGAAAGTAATAGGGGATATTTATAATTTTTCTAGGACCTAAAAGAATTTATATATATATATATATAAAATATAAATATATAATATCTAATAAAAATAAATAAATAAATACATATAAAATATATTTATATATATATATATATATATAATAGAATATATATGGGGGGCCACGTGAGCCCCCTTTTTCACAAATACACACACACACAAATAAACAAAAAAAAAGAAAGAAAAAGAAAAGGGAAGGCTAAAGCAAACGTGACCCCATCCAATTCACTTAAATAATAATAATAATAATAATAATAATAATAATAATAATAATAATAATAATAATAATAATATATTATTAAGTAGATGCATCCAGCAACACACACACATATTTACAAAAAAATAAATAGAAGAGAAGCAGAGGCGCACGCACAAGACAAGCCACGAGAAGCATGATTTTGACCGGATTTTCACCGGAGAAGACATTTCGGTGCCGGAGAAGGTGACCGGACCTCATTTTTCATCACCACAAAGCTTTCTATCCGATTGAAATCAAGTAAGAAAGCTCCAAATCCATCAAACCCCAATTTCTCCAATTTTGGGTATTTTAGGAATTCTTCAAATACTTCCAATCGGGGCATTTTGGGGTTTAATTCGAGCTTAGTGGGTGTTATAGAATGCTTGGGGAGGTTCAGAATCGAAGTAAAACCGTAGGAATTGACCGGGTATGGAAATAAGGAAAATTGAGTTAGGAAATTGCTATAAATTCGAAATTTATAATTCGATGCATGTTTAGGCTTGGATTAGAGTAGAATAAGGGTTGTAATTGCCGGAAATATACAAGGGAATAAAGCCCAAGTATTTACCGTCTCAACCGGAACCCAATCCGGTGAAAAAGAGGCGAAATACTAAGCCACAATGCCGTAAAGAGTTGTGCGGTGGGTTGAACACCTCGGTCTAGTCCGTGGTGGACACCTAAGACCCACTAAATTGGTTCAAAGGCTCTAATTATTACCCAATTATATTTTTTTGTATATAATTAAAGAGCTAGTAATTAAGCTTTTACTCGGTGAATAAGGGAGACGGTGGAATGAGTAAGCTAAAGCCTCTTTTGAACCGTGAACTTAATTCTTTTATTAGTAAAATACCCATATGAACACACGAAGGGAAATTTAGACAAGTGGGAATCTCTAACCTAAGCAATTAGAGGTTCTAAATGGCTTGAAAGTGTGAAAGTCGAATATGAGACATTCTGGACTTTTAGAAAGAGTAAATAAGACGACGTAACGAACTAAATAATTAGTTCTTAGAAATATCTAGAGGGTACATGAGCATTAGCATGACACGCGCATTTTTAGATGCTTAGTTACACGTTCTAAATTTCTTAAATATATGTGTATAGGGCACCACAGAGCGATTGGAGCTTCAGGCACTCCGAGGACTCAACAGGAGGGCCAACGAGGTGAGGAGCTCTCCCATCCCTGTCCCACAGGGTTGGATGACTACGTGGATATGTGGTTTGCTCTATTTTGTGCAAATTGATATATGAAATATATTTCTATGAATAAATTTGTGTTGCACGTGTATGATTTGCAAGTAAGCAGTCAACGTGCAATAGTATATGTGCTTATATGATTAACCTCAAGGTGTATATGTGCTATTGTGGCTCACCGAGCCTTATGTGATACCGTGGGTAGGACTGAGTCGAAATTTCACATGTGAGGCTTTATTAATATTAGAAACCCATTTAAATTGATCATCGAGAGGGTTGCATAATTGAAACGGGGGAAACTAGGCCTAGCTAATTCACACGTGTAATATTCAGTTAGTTATTAATAGGGCGTCTTTCAAGTTCGAATAGGTTATTGAAACTTGTTTAGGTTAGTTCGGGTAGATCGAGTTGGTTATCCTGGTCGAACAGACAGGATTCAGTTAACAGTAAGTATGCCACATAGTGGCCATTACCTTGGTTTAACCGGGGTCAGACAAGTTGCCGGCTATTACTCTAAGCATGCCTCGGAGTCAGAAAGTTCCTAGTTTGATCAACTAGGTTCAAATAAGACATTGCCTTCGGGCCAGTATTTCTCTTAGTGTAACGCGGGAGACAGAAAGTGAATGCCTTCGGGCCAGTATTTCTCTTAGCGTAATGCAGGAGACAGAAAGTGAATGCCTACGAGCATAACTATGTATGACTTATGAAAAGATATGATATATGTTTATGATTGGTTTACATGCGGATTAATAAACATGTTAGGAGCATGAATTAGGATTTTTAATTGTGAATATGATATATTGATTGCCTGATGATATTAACGGTCACAATATAAATATGTTTCATGCGCATGTGGTTATGGTTGCTCCCTTCCCCCAGCAGTAGTGGTACCCGCTGCTACACCAGGGATGGGGGAGCCTCTCACTGAGTCTGTTCGACTCACCCCCTGTTTACATGTTTCAGATACAGGTGGTTCAGGAGTCGGAAACGCGTCCACTTCTTCTCAGGGAGGCAGACAGATCTGAGGACCGTACGCTTAGTCCGCGTCGGTAGTTATTTTGATTACGTACATATGTTGTGATGTATATATATATGACTTCCGCATGTGAATAGGATAGATCACAAGCATTGAGGCGTGTGATCAATATGTAAATTATATATATGTGTGACTGAATACGTGATTGTATGAAAATACGGCTTCTGCATGTGAATAGGATAGATCACACGCATTGAGGCGTGTGATCTATATGTAAACTATATGCAGGTGTGTGTTTGAATATATACTTGACTGTATACAGGAATTCTGCATGTGAATAGGATAGATCACCCGCCCTGAAGCGTGTGATCAATATGTATAATATATGTATGTGTGAGTGATTATTTGTATATGTATCGACTGAAGTAGCGTTGAGCGAGCCGTGGATTGCACGCTACTTAGGTCACCGGATATGGGTGGCCATAAATACTATATATTGTTTGTATTAGAAATGGATAGTTATAAACATGTGAAAATGTCAACCAAGGATAAGAGGCTTACGGGATAGGAGAAATCCTACTTCCCGTGCCGGTCACGGACGTCCGATTGGGGGTCGTGACGATCAAGTTTTCAAAACAGTCATCGGCGAAACCTGATTAAAAAAAAGAAAAATGAATATTAAGTTTTCAGAACACTCATCGGAGAAAACTGCTTAAAAAAAGAAAAATAATTATCAAGTATTCGAAAGCACTCATCGGCGAAAACTGATTAAAAAAAGAAAAATGAATATCAAGTTTTCGAAACACTCATCGGCAAAAACTAATTAAAAAAAGAAAAATGAATATCATGTTTTCGAAACACTCTTTAGCGAAAACTTACTAAAAAAAGAAAAATGAATATCAAGTTTTAGAAACACTCATCGACGTAAACTCATTAAAAAAAGAAAAATGAATATCAAGTTTTCGAAACATTCATCGGCGAAAAATGATTAAAAAAAGAAAAATGAATATCAAGTTTTAGAAACACTCATCGATGAAAACTAATTAAATAAAGAAAAATGAATATCACGTTTTCGACACATTCATCGGCGAAAATTGATTAAGAAAAAGAAAAATGTATATCAAGTTTTCGAAACACTCATCGGCAAAAACTGATTAAAAAAAAGAAAAATGAATATCAAGTTTTTAGAACACTCATCGGCGAAAATTGATTAAAAAATGAAAAATGAATATCAAGTTTTCGAAAACACTCACCGGCTAAAACTTACTAAAAAAAGAAAAATGATTATCAAGTTTTCGAAAACACTCATCGGCTAAAACTTATTAAAAAAAGAAAAATGAATATCATGTTTTCGAAAGACTCGTCGACAAAAACTGATTAAAAAAAGAAAAAATGAATATCAAGTTTTCGAAACACTCATCGATGAAAACTAATTAAATAAAGAAAAATGAATATCACGTTTTTGAAAACACTCATCAGCTAAAAGTTATTAAAAAAGAAAAATGAATATGAAGTTTTCAAAACACTCATCGACAAAAACTGATTAAAAAACAAAAATGAATATCAAGTTTTCGAAACATTCATCGGCAAAAACTGATTAAAGAAAAGAAAAATGAATATCAACTTTTCGAAACACTCATCGGCAAAAACTGATTTAAAAAAGAAAAATGAATATCAAGTTTTTGAAACACTCATCAGCGAAAACTTACTAAAAAAAGAAAAATGCATATCCAGTTTTCGAAACACTAATCGACGAAAACTCATTAAAAATATAAAAATGAATATAAATTTTTCGAAACACTCATCGGCGAAAACTGATTAAAAAAGGAAAATGAATATCAAGTTTTTGAAACACTCATCGGTAAAAACTGTTTAAAAAAAGAAAAACGAATATCAAGTTTTCGAAACACTCATCAACGAAAACTTTCTAAAAAAAGGAAAATGAATATCCAGTTTTCGAAACACTAATCAACGAAAACTGATTAAAAAAATAAAAATGAATATAAAGTTTTCGAAACATTCATCGGCGAAAACTGATTAAAAAAATGAAAAATAAATATCAAGTTTTCGAAACACTCATTCACAAAAACAGATCAAAAAAAGGAAAAATAAATATCAAGTTTTTGAAACACTCATTAGTGAGAACTTACCTAAAAAAGAAAAATAAATATCACGTTTTCAAAACACTCATCGGCGAAAACTGATTAAGAAAAAGAAAAATGGATATCAATTTTTCGAAACACACATCGGGGGAAATGATTAAAAAAAGAAAAATGAATATCAAGTTTTCGAAACACTCATCGATGAAAACTAATTAAATAAAGAAAAATGAATATCAAATTTTCGAAACACTAATCGGCGAAAACTGATTAAGAAAAAGGAAAATGAATATCAAGTTTTCGGAACACTCATCGGCGAAACCTGATTAAAAAAATGAATATCAAGTTTTCAAAACACTAATCGGCGAAAACTAATTAAAAAAAGAAAAATGAATATCAATGTCATGACCCCCGTTTAGAGGATCGTGACCGGCGCAGACATAGGAAATATCCCTATGCCTGTAAGCCTTATCACCTAGTTGACAGAATATCTATTATTGAAAATACATCCACATGCAGTATAATATCATGGCTACACCGAAATGGTGGCCTATCCTAGGCAAGAAAATCCACGGCCAGTGCCGCTTCAGGATATAGATATAGGAAAACACACATAATATATATAACCTGTGTACCGGCTACACATCCGAAGATGCTGCCTATCCTATTCACATTTAACAGATATATGTATATATATACATTTTGAAAACAAATTTTCCCTGTATCGCAGTAAAATAAATCCTGATCTTTAAGGTGTGTGAAGCTGACAGTTCTAGATTTAGTAATACAATCTAATTGTTTACGTCTACCCTTTACTTTATGATACAATAATAAAGTAAATTAAATTACAATTCCACTTTATTCACCCACATGAACAAGTTGTGGGTCTTGGAAAGTGTTGCTCAACCCTCGTTCCACCGAGACTTCTTCCACCTGTACTTAACCTATCACTGTGTAGTAAAAATGAGGTGTGAGTCTTAACCACGCGACTTAGTGAGGACTCACCCATCCCCGACACAAGGCGGGTACCTTACTGCTGGGACTGGGAGTCATACACAACCACATGCACAAGCAACTAGTTACTCTGAGTTAGCATGCATTCTTGGTGATCACAATAACAGAAATTTCACCCAAACACTCACATGCATTTAGCAGATATAAGCATGCATCAGTTTAATTCACATCATCACTCAACAAGTAAACATATAACATATAATGTCGGCTTTTACTTACCGGTCTTCTCACATTCAACATGTTTGAATCAACCAAGACGTTGTGGTGACGTAATCCTGTACGTCACTACTATACACACAGATACTATAACATACATCTACTTAATCTCCCCAACTCTGGGGTTTCTACTAGCCACTACGTGGCTTTCCCACTTTGAACCCGTGCACTCGGGTTGTTGGCCACCACGTGGAAAATATACTTAACCCATTCACTCGGGTACTGGTCACCTCGTGACAATTTTGTTAATCAAACAATAATTAACCCATTCACTTGGGTACTAGTTGCCTCGTGACAATTCTATTAATCAAACACAATCAACTTCTATCTATCAAACAACTGACGCATAGCCACCACGTGACACGTCCTGACCCCTTGCTGCAGGGCAATAGCTTGAGCCCACTCGTCCATTACCCAACTAGGCCACATGGCTGGCACGGCATGACGTCTCGAAGCATGGCCAATGACACACCCTGGACCAACTCCACAGGATAGTTTCTCTTTTACTAGGTTAGGCTCACGGTTCACCCGTAGGTTCCTCCCGTGTCTCCTTACCTTACTCTCACATATTAATAGGATTCTTTGTGTCTTTCCCGAAGGGTCAACAATTCTTCTCCTTATTAATATGTACAAGTATCCTCAATAGGATATAACTCATATACCCGTCCAGATGCACTCTCTGAGCCTCAAGCTATCGTCATAGCAATGTAAAACCTTTCTGACCCTATTGCCAGGATAGGGCAATGACCATCGTCATGGTGATTACAAAAACTGAGGTCTCAAGTGCCATCTGACGCTGTTCTAGTCGATGTCTCACATCGCTAGCATAACCAAATCCGAAACCCACCAATAACTCCCTTTACATGAATTTAATTTTAGTCACCGTCGTGACGAGTTTTCAAAATAAAGTTTAGCCCTTCCGTACAATGACTCTTGCCACCGTCGTGGAAAAGATTTAATAAAATACTCATCATGCCTACGGAGTGTATGAGTTGGATTTGTAACACACCAATCATAGCAGACAATTATACTCTACTCATATGTCTTCCTATCCAAGCCACTTTCCACAACCTATTTTCTAATTCTTTCATTCTTTTAGCATTTTATATCTCTAGCTAACACATACCCGACAAGCAAAGAATATACATACTCATGTAATCCACATAAGCATACGACCCTAGGAGCAGAGATGAAAGAGCCCTCACCTTGGCCAACCTTCCATGCAATCCTCTCCTGTAACTTAAGTCTCCTCGGAGTTCCTATTACACTCTATCGTGTGCTGTTGTTCCTATAAGAACAACATTTACTTCATTAAGGTTATTACCTAGCTTAACTTGTTATTTATCTCTCCATTACTCTCACTTGTAGTCAATGGTTGCCACAGAGTCAAGCTCTTGGTCTTATTGGACTTCTCTATCTCGACTTATGCGTATCCTTCCTCGGACACTTGACTTACTCGAATATAACACTCTACTTGAGTGTTTCACATACTTGGATTTGAGTATTAGACCTCTATCTAACTTGTATTCACATTTAAAGAAGCTTATCTAACTTGATTGGAAGGAATCCTAATTTTAGGAAGATCTAAGCATTTTGTTTCAACTTGTATTTTTAATCGGTTTCTAAGAAATCTAATTTCTAAACCTCAATATACCTCCAATTTATCCTATTTTAGCTTTGCTAAATATTTATGAGGGAAGAAGGTTGAAATTTTAGAAATTGGATTTCATTGTTTCGCAAGCTTCCACTCTTGGGAAACAAGAAGGTATCTAAATTAATTCTTTAGGCTTGATAGCATATTTAGAATTATTCTAGCGTGTTTAAGATTGAAAAGATGAAGTTTAAAATTCCCAACATCACCCTTAAAGTGTATTTGGGCAACCCGAGTAGGGGCTCGGTACGTTAACATCGAGATTCAACCTTAGTAACCTCGGGCCAGCTCCTCACGGGTCTTGTTCAGCTAATATTTTCACAATATAATTTCAATAGGACCAATACAAGCCTATTTACTCAAATCCAAGGTCAATTCCTAAGCTATCAACAATTTCCCCAATTTTGGAAATAATTATAATTTTAATAATATCAATCCAAGCCTATTTACTCAAACCCAAGCTCAATCCTAATTATCAACAATTTTTTCCCAATTTGGAAATAATTATAATTTTAACCCCAAATCCTTCCAAATTCGAATGTGGGCAAATCCGAAAATATAATTTCGATTCCTACCCCAACTAAGTGTTCAAAAACACTTTCTAGGTCTCAATCTACCCTCGAAACAACCCAATCGAAGGTGGATTGAAGAAATCCCTAAAAATGAAGAAATTGGGGTTTTCAAATGAAATTGGGGTTACCAACCTTTGATTCGATTGGTGGAAGGTGTAGGAGATGTTGTAGTAGAACTCCGGTGGTCGTTTCCGGCGTCGGACCTGTCACGACCCCCTATCGGACGTCCGTGACCGGCACGGGAGGTAGGATTTCTCCTATCCCGTAAGCCTCTAATCCCTGATTGACACTTTTATATATGCATAACTACCCGTTTATAATACAAACGATATAGAGTATATATGGTCATCCCTAACCGGTGACCTAAGTAGCACGCAATCCACGGCTCGCTCAACGCCGCTTCAGTCTATACATATACACATAGTCAATCACACGTACATATAATATACATATTGATCACGCGCTTCAGGGTGGGTGATCTATCCTATTCACATGCAGAATTCCTGTGTACAGTCAAGTATATATATTCAATCACACACCTGCATATAATTTACATATTGATCACGCCCCTCAATGCGTGTGACCTATCCTATTCACATGCGGAAGTCACATTCATATATATATATATACACATGATATTCAACATATCATAACCTATATTCCCAACCACAAGACCAATCTTTAATTTGTATGAAACCGACAATTCTAGAGTGTGACATATACATGTATATATATAGCAATTGTACAAAACAATGCTATACCAAAAGAATCAGATACATATATATATATATCCTGACAAAATACAAATATCAATACTACCCACGCGAACAATGCGTGTGGTCTCTAAGTCTGTCCACCTCCCTGTGATGAAGTGGAAGCGCTCCCGATGCCTATACCACCTGTGTCTGTAACATTTAAAATCGGGGTGAGTCAAACGGACTTAGTGAGAGGCTCTCCTATCCCTGGTTTAGTAGCGGGTACCACTACAACTGGGGGAAGGGAACCAATCACAATCACATACGCATATAACAGATTTTGAATTTCCATATATTAAGTGGTCAGGCAATTAGCATATATCATATTCACTATAAAGAATTTAAAGCATGGTTTTACATACGTTTAAATTCATGCATGCATCATATCACAATTTAACATATAACTTCATGTGGATGTCCATGTTCAATTAACCGTAATCATAAACTGGCCCGAAGGCATATCTCCGTTAGGAGAGAATCTGGCCCGAAGGCAATATCTCACGTGAGCGATATGGGAACCTAGTTGATCATTCTAGCTAGGAACCCCTGGCCCCAAAACTTTACTTGGAACAATAATCTGACCCCAAGACTTCACTTGGAGCATAGCCGGCGACTCATCTGACCTCGGTTTACCCAAGACAATAGCCACAATGTGGTGTACTCATATACTTTGTATTCCTGTGAGTTTGACTTAAGAAAAGAGACTCAATTTACCCGGACCATCCGTGATAGACTCGTTTCCCGCGTTGTACCATAAATGACCCCTATGGACCACTACTTGTTCATTTTACTTCTTCTTAGGCAAATCTAGATTTCCAAGTGGTTTTCTAATGCGGACTCTTGGTTCAAAACAAAGTCACCTAGGCTTATTTTCTTTAAGGATTTACATACAAAACTACACCTTTCCGATATTAATCAATGAGGTTTGTTTTTTAGTACCACAAGACTCTCATAAATAAAATTGACTCGATCCCACCCCCGCTATCATATAGGTCCCGAGGACCTTCTTTTCATATAAGGCTCCTTGAGCCACCATCGCTTTTACAATTCACATACACACATATAGCACGTTTTCACATATATTGTAATTTAGGAACAACAATAGCATATTATCTAATATATAATTTCTACAAATAGGCAAGAAGGCAAACCATATATCCATATCCGCAGTCAACCCTATAGGTCAAGGATAGGAAAGCCCCTCACCTGGTTGGCCCCTCTGATCGGCTCTCGGTGCGCCCGAAAGTCCACTCACAGTATGGTGCCCTATACACATATACTTGAGAGATTTAGAAACTTGAAATTCAGCCTCTATCGTGTACATGTAACGCTAATGCTCATGTCCTCTCTAATTAATTCCATAGACTAGTTGTTGGCTTGGAATGCCCTCAACTAGTTTTTGGAACACCTAGCATGTTTGTATTCGTGTCCAACCCTTGCTTAATCACACTATTCGGAAGCCTTGAGTTGGGAATGCAAGGTTACCCAATTTTACCTCTATGTGTCCATACGAACTTCCCATTACCCAAGTCTTGAATTTATGGCTAAAGAGAGTCATAAATTTATGGCTCAAGGTTACCCAATTTCACCTCAATTCAACCGGTTAGAAGGGTGATACGGAGTAGAGGAGACTCCCAGCCACCTTCCCCGGTGAAGAGACGGCGTTTTCCGGCGAGAAAGCTCTCTCTCTTTGCTTTCTCTCTCTAACCCGTTGCTCTCTCTCTCTCTAGCACAACGACGACGGCGATGAACTCCGGCAGGCTTCCTCGCACGTCCGGCCACCCACACGTGCTCCTTCCGTGCACTCCGTTCAGCTCTCCCTCTGCCTCCGTGCGGGTCTCTCTCCCTCGCGTTTTCCTCCTGTTTCTTTCCTCACGGCTTCTTCCCCTTTTCCTTTCCTTCACGCGTGATGCTCCTTCTTTCTTCTCACACGGTTTCTCTTTTTCTTTCTTTTCCTAATCCTTTACTTATATAATATATATATATATATTACAAAAAGAAAAAGAATTCTGGTATATTAGTAAATAAAAAAAATGAAAGGAAATTTAGGATCTAAAATACTTTGTATTTACAACATAATAAATAATAGGATAGGTGTCTATTTTTTTTTCTCATTTTCCGCTTTTAAATTAATTACTTTAATTTAATTAATGACGCTAGTTAAAATATTCTCGGGTATTACAGGACCGCCCTTCTCTGACCAATTTCCGGCGAAATCTCCTCCTTCCCCTCCTCATTTCTTCTTCTTCTCCGTGTGCCCTCTCTCTCTCTCTTGTGCTCTCTCTCTCTTTCTTTCTCTTTTCTTTCTCACGTTTTCCTTTCTTTTATCTTCTGGACTAAACTGAGGTAAAGTTACTTAGGTGCTTGCTATAAAGTTCACCAATATAATTGAAACACGTGGCAAAAATTTTTTGTATAACCAATCATGGTAGAGAGAGAAAATGAAAAGCAATAAATTACATAACCAATCAAATTGGAGAGAGAATATAAATAAGGTTTATGATTGGTGAACTTTATAGCAAGTACCTAAGCAACTTTACCTTAGTTTTTTCCTTATCTTCTTTCCTTTTCTTTTTCTTTTCTTTTTTTATCTAACCTACGTGCCCTCAACCCCATTTAACTAAAATATATATATATATATATATATATATATATATATATATATATATATATATATATATAATAAAAATAAATAAATAATTAATTAATTAATATAATTAAAAATAAATTCATTAGTAATTTTATAAATTATAACTAATAAATATAATTAAAATAAAATAATTAATAATAAATAATAACAATTTTGTATTTTTAATTTAATCCATTTCCCTACTTAATTCAGGTTTCCAATTTCTTAGGTCCTGAATTAAATCCTAAAATTTATTTTCTACTTCTTTTCTTTCCCTTTTATTTTATTTTAAGCTTCGAAAAAATTTCTCGGGTATTACAATCTTAAAAAAAAAATTCATTTCCGGTTTCTTTTAACTTTCATACTTTTTCTATATTCTTTTTAAAGTTTTAATTCCTAGCCCCTAAATAAATCATTCTTTAATCCTCAAAATTTTAAATAGATCATTCTTAAATCCTCGAATTTTCCGGGGTATTACAATCAAGTTTTCGAAACACTCATTAGCGAAAACTTACTAAAAAAAGAAAAGTGAACATCAAGTTTTCGAAACACTTATTGACAAAAACTGATTAAAAAAAGAAAAACGAATATCAAGTTTTCGAAACACTCATCGGTGAAAAAGATTAAAAAATGAATATCATGTTTTCGAAACAATCATCGATGAAAACTAATTAAATAAAAAAAATGAATATCACGTTTTCGAAACACTCATCGGCGAAAACTGATTAAGAAAAAGAAAAATGAATATCAAGTTTTCGAAACAATCATCGGCGAAAACTGCTTAAAAAAGGAAAAATGAATATCAAGTTTTCAGAACACTCATCGCAGAAAAATGATTAAAAATAGAAACATGACTATCAAGTTTTCAAAAAACTCATAGGTGAAAACTGATTAAAAAAAGAAAAATAAATATCAAGTTTTCGAAACGCTCATCGGCAAAAACCGATTAAAAAAAAGAAAAATAAATATCAAGTTTTCGAAACACTCATTGGCGAAAACTGATTAAAAAAAAGAAAAATGAATACCAAGTTTTCAGAACACTCATCAGCGAAAATTGATTAAAGAAAGAAAAATTAATATCAAGTTTTCGAAAACACTCATCAGCTAAAACAGATTAAAAAAACTAAATGAATATCAAGTTTTCGAAACACTAATCGGCAAAAACTGATTAAAAAAAGGAAAAATGAATATCAAGTTTTCGAATCACTCATCAGCGAAAACTTACTAAAAGAAGGAAATTGAATATCCAGTTTTCGAAACACTAATCGACGAAAACAGATTAAAAAAATAAAAATGAATATAAAGTTTTCGAAACACTCATCGACGAAAACTGATTAAAAAAGGAAAAAGAATATCAAGTTTTCGAAACACTAATCGGTGAAAACTGATTAAAAAAAGAAAAATGAATATCAATTTTTCGAAACACTCATTAGCAAAAACTTACTAAAAAAAGAAAAATGAATATCAAGTTTTCGAAAACACTCATCGGCGAAAACTGATTAAAAATAGAAAAATGAATATCATGTTTTTGAAACACTCATCAGCGAAAACTGATTAAAAAAGAAAAATGAATATCAAGTTTTCGAAACAATCACCGGCGAAAACTTATTAAAAAAAGAAAAATGAATATGAAGTTTTGGAAACACTTATCGGCGAAAACTGATTGGAAAAAGAAAAATGAATATCAAGTTTTCGAAACACTCATCTACAAAAACTTATTAAAAAAAATAAAAATGAATATCAAGTTTTCGAAACACTCATCGGCAAAAACTTATTAAAAAAAGAAACATGAATATCAAGTTTTCGAAACACTCATCGGTGAAAACTAATTAAATAAAGAAAAATGAATATCACGTTTTCGAAACACTCATCGGCGAAAACTGATTAAGAAAAAGAAAAATGAATATCAAGTTTTCGAAACACTCATAAGTGAAAACTAATTAAATAAAGAAAAATGAATATCACGTTTTCGAAACACTCATCGGCGAAAACTGATTAGGAAAAAGAAAAACGAATATCAAGTTTTCGAAACACTCATCAGTGAAAACTAATTAAATAAAGAAAAATGAATATCACGTTTTAGAAACACTCATTGGTGAAAACCGATTAAGAAAAAGAAAAATTAATATCAAGTATTCAAAACACTCATCGAGGAAAACTATTTTAAGTAAAACAAGAAAAATGAATTTTACGTTTTCGAAACACTTATCGGCGAAAACTGATTAATAAAAAAATGAATATCAAGTTTTCAAAACACTCATCGGCAAATACTGATTAAAAAAATAAAAATTAATATCAAGTTTTCAGAACACTAATATGCGAAAACTGATTAAAAAAATTAATTTCAAGTTTCTGAAACACTCATCGGCGAAAACTGATTAAAAAAAATCAATATCAAGTTTTTGAAACACTTATAGGCAAAAATGATTAAAAAAAAAAAGAAAAATGAATATCAAGTTTTCAATACAGTTATCGGCGAAATCTGATTAAAAAAAAGAAAAATGAATATCAAGTTTTCAAAACACTGATCGACCAAAACTAATTAAAAAAGAAAAATGAATATCAAGTTTTCGAAATATTAATCGGCGAAAACTGATTAAAATAAGTAAATAAATATCAAGTTTTCAAAATACTGATCGGTGAAAACTGATTAAAAAAATGAATATCAAGTTTTCGAAACACTCATCGGCGAAAACTCATTAAAAAAAAGAAAAATAAATATCAAGTTTTCGAAACACTGATTAGCGGAAACTTACTAAAAAAAGAAAAATGAATATCAAGTCTTCGAAACACTCATCTACGAAAACTGATTTAAAAAAATAAAAATGAATATCAAATTTTCGAAACACTGATCGGCGAAAACTGATTAAAAAAGGAAAATGAATATCAAGTTTTCGAAACACTCATCGCCGAAAACTGATTAAAAAAAGAAAAATAAATATAAAGTTTTCGATACACTCATTGGCAAAACCTGATAAAAAAAATGAATATCAAGTTTTTAGAACACTCATCTGCGAAAACTAATTAAAAAAAGAAAAATGAATATCAAGTTTTCGAAACACTCATTAGCGAAAACTTACTAAAAAAAGAAAAAATGAACGTTAAGTTTTCGAAACACTCATCAACGAAAACTTATTAAAAAAAGAAAAAATGAACGTCAAGTTTTCGAAACACTCATCGGCGAAAAATGATTAAAAAAAGAAAAATGAATATCAAGTTTTCGAAATACTCATCGATGAAAACTAATTAAATAAAGAAAAATGAATATCACGTTTTCGAAACACTCATCGGCGAAAAATGTTTAAAAAAAGAAAAAATGAATATCAAGTTTTCGAAACACTCATCGGTGAAAACTAATTAAATAAAGAAAAAAAATATCACGTTTTCGAAACACTCATCGGCGAAAAATGATTAAGAAAAAGAAAAACGAATATCAAGTTTTCGAAACATTCATAAGTGAAAACTAATTAAATAAAGAAAAATGAATATCACGTTTTCGAAACACTCATCGGCGAAAACTGATTAAGAAAAAGAAAAACGAATATCAAGTTTTCGAAACACTCATCTGTGAAAACAAATTAAATAAAGAAAAATGAATATCACGTTTTTGAAACACTCATCGGCGAAAACTGATTAAGAAAAAGAAAAATGAATATCAAGTATTCGAAACACTCATCGGGGAAAACTATTTAAAAAAAGAAAAGGAAATATCAGTTTTACGTTTTCGAAACACTTCTCGGCGAAAATTGATTAATAAAAAAAATGATTATCAAGTTTTCGAAACACTCATCAGCGAAAAATGATTAAAAAAAGAAAAAGAAATATCAAGTTTTCGAAATACTCATCGATGAAAACTAATTAAATAAAGAAAAATGAATATCACGTTTTCGAAACACTCATCGACGAAAACTGATTACGAAAAAGAAAAATAAGTATCGAGTTTTCGAAACACTCATCGGTGAAAACTATATAAATAAAGAAAAATGAATATCACGTTTTCGAAACACAAATCGGCGAAAACTGTAATACCCGAGGATATTTAATTAGCATCATTTATCTAATCTAATTAATTTATGTAGAAGTGGAAAAAATAAATACTATCCTACTACTTAATTTTTCTTTTTAAAGAAAGAAATATATACAAATTAATTTGCAACCTAATAATTCTACCTATTTGTTTTTTTATTATTATTTTATTACTTGTCAGATTTTAATTTGATGATAAGTGCATATGTAAATTAAATATATATATATATATCACGTTTTGTACTGGTCTCTACTCCAATGGGAGAATCGGTACAAGTAGAGTATGTGCACAAGTCTTGCATTGTGGAGGTCGATGGTCATGAGACTGTGGTAGACCTTCGGTTGTTGTGTATGGTTGATCTTGATGTGATCCTCAGGATGGATTGGTTGTCGTCTTGCCATGCGGTTGTGGACTGCAGGGCTAAATGTATAAAATTTAATATGCCAAACGAGGAGCCTTTTGTGATACGGGGTGATGGAGCTGCACCGTATCCAAGCTTGATCTCGGCTTTGAAGGCATCCCAGTTACTTGCGAAGGGACGCAAAGGGTATTTGGCGTTCCTCTAAGATACTACAAAAGAAGTACTTTCACCAACTCAAGTACTAGTGGTGCGAGAGTTCTTGGATGTATTTCCAGAAGAATTGCCGGGGTTGCCGCCCGATCGTGAGATTGAATTTGGAATTGAGCTGCAACCTGGTACTCAGCCTATTTCCACACCACCTTACCGTATGGCTCCGAAAGAGCTGAAGGAGCTACATACACAATTGCAAGAATTGCTTGAAAAGGGTTTTATAAGGCCCAGTTTCTCTCCTTGGGGTGCACCGGTCCTTTTTGTAAAGAAGAAGGACGGATCTTTGCGATTGTGTATCGATTACCGAAAATTAAACAAGGTGACGATTCGCAATCAATATCCACTGCCGAGGATAGATGACCTATTTGATCAGTTGCAGGGTGCGAAGCGGTTTTCTAAGATTGATTTGCGATCTGGGTACCATCAATTAAAGATTCGAGAATCAGACATACCTATGACCGCATTCCGGACCCGATACGGACATTACGAGTTCTTGGTGATGTCTTTCGGATTAACTAATGCTCCTGCCGCGTTCATGGACCTGATGAATAGGGTCTTTAAACCATTTCTGGACCGATTTGTCATTGTCTTCATTGACGACATATTGGTTTACTCAAAGAATTCTGAGGAACATGCTGAACACTTGAGACTAGCTTTGCAAAGGTTGAGAGAGGAAAAACTGTATGCCAAGTTCTCTAAGTGTGAATTCTGGCTTGACAGAGTTGCCTTTTTGGGTCACGTGGTATCATTAGAGGGAATCCACGTTGATCCAAGTAAGGTAGAGGCAGTGAAGAATTGGTCCCAACCTACCTCTGTTACTGAGATTCGCAGTTTTTTGGTTTTGGTGGAATATTATAGAAGATTTGTGCAGGATTTCTCTAAGGTTGCTGCACCTATGACTAGATTGACTCAGAAAGGAGTGAAGTTTGTATGGGATGACAAGTGTGAGCAGAGTTTTCAAAAGCTGAAGGACAGCCTCACTTCCGGTGCTGACATTACCTGAAGGCACAGGAGGGTATGTGGTATACTGTGATGCGTCGAGGATTGGGTTAGGGTGTGTCTTGATGTAGCATGGCAAGGTGATTGCGTATGCATCGCGACAACTGAGGAAACATGAGAAGAACTACCCACTCACGACCTCGAAATGGCGGCTGTAGTATTCGCTTTGAAAATATGGAGACACTACTTATATGGTGAGACTTGTGAAATTTATACAGACCACAAAAGCCTCAAATACATTTTCGAGCAGAAAGACTTGAACTTGAGACAACGTCGATGGTTGGAGTTGTTGAAAGACTACGACTGCACAATCTTGTATCATCCAAGAAAGGCTAATGTGGTAGCCGATGCTCTGAGTCGGAAATCCATGGGCAGTCTTGCTCATATAAGTGAAGAAAGGAGACCGTTAATTAGAGAACTGCACGAGCTAGAGCAAACGAGAAATCAGTTTAAGATTGGAAGTTCTAACTCACTTTTAGCCCATTTGCAAGCTAAGTCCTCTTTGGTCGAAGAGGTGAAGGCTAGGCAAGACGAAGATACCGACCTCAAGCAAATCAGGGATACCGTAACTAAAGAGAAAGGGAATGACGTCCGATTCTCTATAGATGATTTTGGGATACTTCAGTTGGAGGGACGGTTGTGCGTCCCTATGGTTGATAACTTGAAAGAAAGAATTCTTGAAGAAGCACACCGGACAGCGTATACAATCCATCCGGGAGCTAATAAGATGTATCATGACCTGAAACAACTGTATTGGTGGAATGGCATGAAAAAGGATGTCGCAAACTATGTAGCCAGGTGCTTAGTGTGCCAGCAAGTCAAGGCTGAACACCAGAAGCTCGCCGGAACATTACAACGGATAGAAATACCTGAGTGGAAATGGGAGAGGATAACTATGGATTTTGTAACAGGGTTGCCAAGATCACAACGTGGATTTGATTCGGTTTGGGTAATAGTGGATCGCATGACTAAGTCCGCACACTTTCTGCCAGTTAAGACCACTTACGGAGTGAGTCAATATGCACAGATTTATCTATCAGAAATCGTTAGATTGCACGGTGTGCCAGTGTCCATAATATCTGATAGAGGTCCACAGTTCACTTCTAGATTTTGGAAGTCATTGCAGGAAGTGTTGGGAACTAGAGTTGATCTGAGTACTGCGTTCCACCCACAGACTGACGGGCAATCAGAAAGAACCATTCAGATTCTTGAGGACATGCTTCGGGCGTGTATTATGGATTTCGCTGGAAGTTGGGAAAGGTATTTACCTTTGGCTGAGTTTGCGTACAATAACAGTTATCAAGCAAGTATTCAAATGGCACCTTTCGAGGTTCTGTACGGACGTAGATGTAGATCCCCGATTGGGTGGTTCGAGGTCGGAGAAGCTAGCCTAGTCGGCCCGGAATTGCTACAAGATGCCTTGCAGAAAGTAAAGTGTATAAGGGAGAGGTTGCTGACGGCTCAGAGTAGACAAAAGTCTTATGCAGACAATAGAAGGAGAGAACTGGAGTTTGCCGTTGGTGAGCAGGTGTTCTTGAGAGTATCACCGATGAGAGGCGTGATGCGGTTCGGTAAGAAGGGGAAATTGAGTCCTCGGTATATCGGACCGTTCGAAATTTTAGAACGAATCGGGAATGTAGCGTACCGATTGGAATTGCCTACGGAATTGGAGGGGGTACACCCTGTCTTTCAGGTATCGATGCTTCGGAAGTATCTTCCCGATCCTTCGCACGTGATCCAATCGCAAGACGTGCAACTAACCGAAAACTGATTAAAAAAAGAAAAATAAATATCAAGTTTTCGAAACACTCATCGGCGAAAACTGATTAAAAAAAGAAAAATGAATATCAAGTTTTCGAAACACTCATCTACGAAAACTAATTAAAAAAATAAAAATGAATATCAAGTTTTCGAAACACTCATCGACAAGAACTTATTAAAAAAGAAAAATGACTATCAAGTTTTCGAAACACTCATCCGTGAAAACTAATTAAATAAAGAAAAATGAATATCACGTTTTTGAAACACTCATCGGCGAAAGCTGATTAAGAAAAAGAAAAACGAATATCAAGTTTTCGAAACACTCATCAGTGAAAACTAATTAAATAAAGAAAAATGAATATCACTTTTTCGAAACACTCATCGGCGAAAACTGATCAAGAAAAAGAAAAATGAAAATCAAGTATTTGAAACACTCATCGGGGAAACCTATTTAAAAAAAAGAAAAATGAATTTTACGTTTTCGAAACAGTTATCGACGAAAACTGATTAATAAAAAGAAAACTGAATATCAAGTTTTCAAAACACTCATCGACGAATACTGATTAAAAAAAAGAAAAATTAATATCAAGTTTTCAGAACACTCATCGGCGAAAACTGATTAAAAAAAAGAAAAATAAATATCAAGTTTTTGAAACACTTATCGGCAAAAACAGATTAAAAAAAAATATCAAGTTTTAAAAACAATTATCGGGGAAACTTGATTAAAAAAAGAAAAATGAATATCAAATTTTCAGAACACTAATCGGCGAAAACTGATTAAAAAATGAAAAATGAATATCAAGTTTTCGAAATACTCATCGGCGAAACATAATTAAAAAAATGAATATCAAGTTTTCAGAACACTCATCGCGGCGAAAACTAATTAAAAAAAGAAAAATGAATATCAAGTTTTCGAAACACTCATTAGCGAAAACTTACTAAAAAAAGAAAAATTAACATCAAGTTTTCGAAACATTAATCGACGAAAACTGATTAAAAAAAGGAAAAATGAATATCAAGTTTTCGAAACACTCATCAGTGAAAACTTACTAAAAGAAGGAAATTGAATATCCAGTTTTCGAAACACTAATTAATGAAAATAGATTAAAAAAAAATGAATATAAAGTTTTCGAAACACTCATTGGCGAAAACTGATTAAAAAAGGAAAAAGAATATCAAGTTTTCGAAACACTAATCGGTGAAAATTGATTAAAAAAAGAAAAATGAATATCAAGTTTTCGAAACACTCATTAGCAAAAACTTACTAAAAGAAGAAAAATGAATATCAAGATTTCGGAAACACTCATCGGCGAAAACTGATTAAAAATAGAAAAATGAATATCAAGTTTTCGAAACACTCATCGGCGAAAACTGATTAAAAAAAAGAAAAAAGAATATCAAGTTTTCGAAACACTAATTGGCGAAAACTGATTAAAAAAAGAAAAATGAATATGAAGTTTTGGAAACACTCATCGGTGAAAACTGATTAAGAAAAAGAAAAATGAATATCATGTTTTTGAAACACTTATCGCTGAAAATTAATAAAATAAAGAAAAATGAATATCACATTTTCGAAACACTCATCGACGAAAACTGATTAAGAAAAAGAAAAATGAATATCAAGTTTTCGAAACACTAATCGGAGAAAACTATTTAAAAAAAAGAAAAAGAAAAATGAATATTACGTTTTCAAAACACTCATCGGTGAAAACTGATTAAAAAAAAGAAAAATGAATATCAAGTTTTCAGAACACTCATCGGCGAAAACTGATTAAAAAAAGAAAAATGAATTTCAAGTTTTCGAAACACTCATCGGCGAAAACTATTTAAAAAAAAAGAAAAATGAATATTACGTATTCGAAACACTCAACGTCGAAAATTGATTAAAAAACGAAAAATTACTTTCAAGTTTTCGAAACAATTATCGGTGAAAACTAATTAAATCAAGAAAAATGAATATCACTTTTTCGAAACACTAATCGGCGAAAAATGATTAAGAAAAAGAAAAATGAATATCAAGTTTTTAAAACACTCATCGGGGATAACTTTTTAAAAAAAAATGAATTTTACATTTTCGAAACACTCATCGGCGAAAACTGATTAAAAAAAAAGAAAAATGAATATCAAGTTTTCAAAATACTCATCGGCGAATACTGATTAAAAACAAGAAAAATGAATATCAAGTTTTCAAAACACTCATCCCCCAAAACTGATTAAAAAAAGAAAAAATGAATTTCAAGTTTTCGAAACACTCTGTAATACCCCGGAAAATTTCAAGGATTAAAGAATGATTTATTTAAAATTTTTGATGATTAAAGAAGGATTTATTCCGGGGCTAGGAATTAAAACCTTAAAAAGAATATAGGAAAATTATGAAAGTTAAAAGAAACCGGAAATGAATTTTTTTTTCCGAGGAGAGTAATACCCGAAATTTTTTTTGAGGTTTAAAATAAAATAAAAAGGGAAAGAAAAGAAGTAGAAAATAATTTTTGGAATTTAAATTCGGGACCTAAGAAATTACAAACCTGAATTAAATAGGGAAAGGGATTAAGTTAAAAATACATCTTAGTTATTTATTTAATTATTTATTATTATTTTTAGATTTTATTATTATTATTATTATTATATGTTAATTAGTAGATAAAAGAAAAGAAAATAAAATAAAATAAAAGGGAGAGGGTAAAGCTACGAGTAAGAAAAGAAGAAGAAAGAAAGGAAAGGAAAGGAGAGAGGGAGAAGAGAGAGAGAGAGAGAGAGAGAGCTAGGGCTTGGAGATGGGAGCAAATCCGACGGGAATCTCATCGGAATCCGGCGAGCCGGAGTTGGAGGAGAAGCCGGAGATCATCCTCGTCATCTTCTTCGTCTCAATCTCTCGAGTTAAGGTCGGTATAACGCCCGATTCTCTCCAAGTCCCCATTTTCTTCATTTTTGGAATTGAGTTGAGAATCCGAGTTTGGGCGGATTCGAGGGTAGAATAATGTTTCTAAAGTTTTCTTGAACACTTATCGGGGTTAAGATTCGAGGCTAGATCGTTGGATTTGGCCGGATTCGAAGTTGAAAGAGTTTAGGGTTTATAAAACCCATTTTTCCCAATCTAGAATGATCAACGATTCGGCGACGAATCGAAGTTGGATTTGAGTTGTAGGACTTCCTAAATGTAGTATATATGTAGGTGAACAAAACTCGTGGGGTGTGGAGTCGAAGCCGGGGGCGGAAGGGGGCCGAAACGGGCCCAAACCAGCCCACAGCACAGCAAACGAATTGCTGTGCTGCGAGCCGGTGCTATAGCGCCATCTCTCGGGTGTGCCAAGAGCTGTTGGGCAGCAGCTCGGCGCTATAGCTCCAGAATCGGCGCTATAGCACCAAGCCTCTGCCCAGCATGCCCAAAATTCATTTTTTTTGCAAATCCGGGGCGTCCGAACCTCCTACTTTCAATCCTAAACTTCTTAGAACACCACCAACTATGTTTTTAAGGATCAAAATCATTCCAAATGTCTTCTTGTCCCTCAAGAATAGAAACTTACAGAGTAAACTAAGTCCAACTTCTTGAATTTCAACCTTAAACTGTCACAACCTTTAGGCAACCTTAAGTGGGATAAACTGGAGGTAGATAGAGGTCTAGTACTCAAATCCAAGTATGTGAAACACTCAAGTAGAGTGTTATATGCGAGTAATTCAAGTGTCCGAGGAAGGATACACATAAGCCGGGATAGAGAAGTCCAATAAGACCAAGAGCTTGACTCTGTGGCAACCATGGACTACACGTGAGAGTAATGGACAGATAAATAACAAGTTAAGCTAAGTAATAACCTTAATGAAGTAAATGTTGTTCTTATAGGAACAACGGCACACGATTGAGTGTAACAGGAACTCCGAGGAGACTTAAGTTACAGGAGAGGATTGCATGGAAGGTTGGCCAATGTGAGGGTTCTTCCATCTCTGCTCCTAGGGTTGTATGCTTATGTGGATTACATGAGTATGTACATTCTCTGCTTGTCTGGTATGTGTTAGCTAGAGGTATAGAAGGCTAAAAGAATGAAAGAACTAGCAATAGGTTGTGGAAAGTAACTTGGATAGGAAAACATAGGAGTAGAGTACAACTGTTTGCTATGATTGGTGTGTTACAAATCCAACTCATACACTCCGGAGGCATGATGAATACTTTATTAAATATTTTTCCACGACGGTGGCAAGAGTCCTTGTACGGAAGGACTAAGCTTTTGGTTATGCTAGCGATGTGAGACATTGACTAGAACAACGTCAGATGGCACTTGAGACCTCAGTTTTATAATCACCATGACGATGGTCATTGCCCTATCCTGGTAATAGGGTCAGAAAGGATTTATATTGCTATGACGATAGCTTGAGGCTCAGAGAGTGCATCTGGACGGGTATATGAGTTATATCCTGTTGAGGATACTTGTACATATTAATAAGGAGAAGAATTGTTGATCCTTCGGAAAAGATACAAAGAATCCTATTAATATGTGAGACTAAGGTAAGGAGACACGGGAGGAACCTACGGGTGAACCGTGAGCCTAGCCTAGTAAAAGAGAAATCATCATGTGGAGTTGGTCAAGGGGTGTCAGTGGCCATGCTTAGAGACGTCGTGCCGTGCCCGCCATGTGTCCTGGTTGGGTAATGGACGAATGGGCTCAAGCTATTGCCCCGCAACAAGGGGTCAGGACGTGTCACGTGGTGGCTATGCATCAGTTGCTTGATAGATAGAAGTTAATTGTGTTTGATTAACAGAATTGTCACGAGGTGACCAGTACCCAAGTGAGTGGGTTAAGTATGTTTTGCCACGTGGTGGCCAGTAGCCCGATTGCACGGGTTTGAAGAAGAAAAGCCACGTAGTGGCTAGTAGATACCCCAGAGTTGGGGAGATTAAGTAGATGTATGTTTAGCATTTGTGTGTATGTATAAATTGTTTGTGGTTGTATATAATTGTTGAACGTGAGAAGACCGGTAAGTAAAAGCTGGCACTATATGTTACATGTTTACTTGCTGATTGATGACGTGGAATAAACTGCTGCATGTTTAGTTTTATTAAATGCATGTGGGTGTTTGGGTGAAATTTCTTTTATTGTGTGATCACCAAGAAAGCATGCTAACTCACAGTAACTTGTTGTTTGTGCATGTAATTGTGTATGACTCCCAGTCCCAGCGGTAAGGTACCCGCCTTGCACCGGGGATGGGAGAGTCCTCTGAGTCGCGTGGTTAAGACTCACACCTCATTTTTACTACACAGAGACAGGTTAAGTACATATGGAAGAAGTCTCGATGGAGCGAGGAACGAACAAAACTTTCCAAGACCCACAACTTGTTCCTGTGGGTGAATGAATTGTAATTGTAATTTAATTTACTTTATCATGTATCATAAAGTAAAGGGTAGACGTACCCAACTATATTGTATCACTAAATCTAGAACTGTCAGCTTCACACACCTTAAAGATCAGGATCCGTTAGATTACGATGCAGGGAAAACTTATTTCTAATATATATATGTTAATATATCTATTGCATGCGAATAGGATAGGCAGCATCTTTGGATGTGTAGCCAGTACACAGGTTATATATTATGTGTGTTTTCCTATATCTATATCCTGAAGCGGCACTGGCCGTGGATTTTCTTGCCTAGGATAGGCCACCTTTTCGGTGTAGCCATGGTATTATAATGCATGTGAATGTATTTTTCAATAATAGCTATTCTGTCAATTAGGTGATAAGGCTTACAGGCATAGGGATATCCCCTGTGTCTGTGCCGGTCACGGTCCTCTAAACGGGGGTCATGAAAAACTTGGTTTTAGAGCCTGGTTGTTCTTTAAGGGTGTGAAGCTAACTAGTAGTCTCGGGTGTCAGTTGGGCTATCCATTACGAATCCGGACGTAACGGTGGATCCGACGGGCACTTGTGAGGTTGCTTAGGATGTTGAGTCATAAATTCTTTCGAGGCATCGCTTCAGGCAAAGAATTTGTATGTGAAATTCTATGCAAAGCATATAACCTGTACAGTACACAAGTGCCAATGAGCACTATGGCGTAAGGTAGGGTGGCAGTGACCCTGAAACCTTAGGACGCCATAATAGGGAACGAAGACATCCATGGAGGATGCTACCTAGACACATACACATTTGGTTGAATTGTAGGCAGGAATGCGCTACAACGTATGATTGTTTTGCAGCTGTTAAATGAGACGATACGTCTGCTCTGTTAGCGGCGCATTGTTTGCGATGGTATAAGCACAAGTTGTTTGATTATAGCATGAAATGCAAGTAGAATAGAAATATGCAGTGAATGGTAGTTTAGGCTAGGAATGGTTTGTAAAGTGATAGAAAAGACACGCTTGGCATGCAGAAAAGAAAGTAAGCCCAAGGGGCGATTGAAATGAAAAGTTTACAGACAAGGATAAGCAGGGCCATGAGGCATGAGACCGACAGGAAGATGACCACGTGAATGGGTCACGACTGTGCGGTGAGCTATGGCTGAAGGAAGTGAGTTGTCCTTCCTAGAAAGTAAACAGAAAAGAGGTGGTGTATGCCACAGTATAGAAGTAGGACTCTACGGACTAGAAAATCAGGATACGGTATATGGAAGGACAAAGTGGCCGAACCATATGCCGTAGAGATAGATGTTAAGAAGTAGAGGCATATGTAAACATGTAGAGCGTGACCATATGCCGAGCAAGAAACAGAGTAAAGGGTAAAGCACAGGGAAGGAGCTTAGTCCAACCCTACGCTCGATCCATGAACTGCTAGTTCCTTAAGCAAACAAGGGGGAAAGGAAGGGATTAAGCCTAACCAAACCCTCTTGGGTTGCTTAAGGAAGAGCATAAAGAATAGGATATTGATCACATGAGAAATTTTTGTAAAAATCTTTTTGGTCTTTCCTGATGAGAGATTCTGAAAGACCCTCAAACTTTTCTTGAAGATACTAGGGATAACTATTGGAAGGTAAAATTTTCATGAAAACTCTTTCTTAATTTGTGTCATTCCAATTGGTTAAACCCTAACCAATTACGAAAACCTTAGGCGTCATTTTCTAAGAAATAAACTTGAATAAATTTTTTTTAAAACCCGTAAGGTGCCTAAGAAAACTAACTCATGTGACCAATACCCTACCAAACAGTAGTCCGTTTACAGCTAAGCTGTATAAGGATGGTAGATGTATTTGATAAATCACTCGCTTGGAGTGATTAAAGTTAAGTAGACATCGAAAAGCACTAGAGAGTGCTAAAATACCAAGGGAGTATACAGGTAAACGTAAGGGTTACCAATTAAGGGGCCATAGAGTGATTATGGACCCGAAAGTATTAGACCGGGGCAGGTCTAGAAGTGAAAATGGGCGCAGACCTTCGGCTACTGTCCAGAGATAGGAAAATGAGTGCTATTGCGGTAGACAACTCTCGAACGAGATAACGTAAGAGATGAGATAAACCCCAAAGGGACTCGTGGAGGCCCGCGGGGAGAGAAAGTAGACAGGGATAAGTAGTCCCATAAGGGGGGAAGAGCAGAAGCCTATAGTACCCCATATGATAAGAGTCAAGTAGGAGGTGGAGAACCAACTACTACCGTAAGTGTATGTGTAGTACACAAATTGTAGTGGACATAGCTAGTTAAGCTAGTTCCACGGGTTGGTGGTCCGTAATTCTGTTAGTCTGAAGCCCGTGTATGGGTGGAGACTGAGTGGACAAACCAAACGTATAAATGGCCATGTGGGTGCCATAAAGGGAAAATTAATCGTAAGGACGATTAATCGAGAAGGAGAATTTAGTGAGTAATGAGTATTGAGAAATACTCGAAGAAAGAGTACCACGTAGGTACGAATTGGAAAAGAAGAGAGTGAATAAGGGAATGGAGTCGGGTAAGCATCTGGGGATGCGAGTCAAAATGATAAAACGGGTATGCTACCGTTGGGGGCGATTGGAACCCAACGAGTAACACACTTGCAAGAGGCGGTATATGTTCGTGAACATATGCCACACCTTAAGAAAGGAAAGAGTCCAACCGTGGGAGCAGATCCTGTTTGGTCAAGGGGAGTGAGCGTGTCCGGAAAGGTTCATGCTGGAGTCAACGAATCAAGTATTCAAAGTAGGAATACAGGATTTAAGTGAATTGAGGAGTCCGAGTGGGCCAAGTTGGGGTAAAAGACAACGAAAACCGAATGAGTAGAGTTAGCATAGAATGTACAACTCTAAGTGGACTAACCTGAGGGTGGTATAGATTCATAGTCATAGCCGTGTTAAGCGAGGTCTTTGGATGATAAGATCGAACAGAGCCTGGGGCAGAGTAATGAGCATGATGGTAAGAAGGAGACTGGTGGGTTTCCATCATGAACAGAAATGACTACAAGTAGTAGTCAGAGAAGAGTCTAAGTCAGTCAGACATAGGATGTCGACATGGAGTAACCTGAAGTGGTTATGGAAACCACTAAGGGTAAGTGTAGATGTCCGGAAAAGAAAGGGAAACACGAGTCATAAATGTAAGGTCCTTTACCGTTTGGTGGAGAAACGGTAAGTGTAATACATAGTTTTGCTAGTGTCATGGCATTTAGCTTCGTTAGGACACGAGTAAGGTAAATCGAGTCGGTAGTGAGTGTAACAACCTCAGAAGTTTCGGGTACACTGATGGCACAAAGTATAAACACCTACGTAGGGTGTATGCCGTGTAAGCGGTAAGTCTCGATGTAGAGTAGAGGGTGTAGTAAGATGTAAACGGACTTTTTCCGGAGGAGTCGTTTACAAAGAATATATCAAGGGAATCCCAGCAGAAGGGTAGCTGCTTGGTAGTAGAGGATACTTAAGTACGGGGACCCCGATGTAGGGGAGCACTCCGATGTCAGTTAGAGTTTATAGAAATAGAACCCTGTGTGCTATGCAAATAGCTAGTGTCTTGGCGTGTTCCAAGATGGATATAAGAAGTCATCACGAATGTAGCTAGTCGGACAAACAGATTGAGTCAAGGTAAGCCTGACTTGAGAAGGCAATAGTTAACTCCTCGGAGAACTAAATTGGAGCATGGCATGTGGTACGTGCCAGACACTCCAATGCAAAAAGAAAAAAAAATTGATAGCACAAAGTAAATAAAAACGAGGGGAGTTAGGTATCCTCGGGGAAGGATACGACGACAGATGGAGTCTATCAGTTAACACCTCGCGAATGGGTGTTTAATTAAGAAACTGGAAATACAAACAGTCACAGAAAGAATATGTAGAAACCAGATAGAGACCTTGAGTCTCTAAAAAAGAAAGATGAACCGTAGGGTAAAACGGCAAAACTTCCACGTTGAGAGAAACCATAGATGAAATTGAGCCAAGGGATGGCAACGAGCCAATAACCGCACGAATGAGATGAAATTCGGGGACTGAATTTCTTAAGGGGGGAAGAATGTAATACCCCGGAAAATTTCGAGGATTAAAGAATGACTTATTTAAAAATTTTGAGGATTAAAGAAGGATTTATTCCGGGGCTAGAAATTAAAACCTTAAAAAGAATATAGGAAAATTATGAAAGTTAAAAAAATCGGAAAGGAATTTTTTTTTTCGAGGAGAGTAATACCCGAAAATTTTTTTGAGGTTTAAAATAAAATAAAAAGGGAAAGAAAAGAAGTAGAAAATAATTTTTGGGATTTAAATTCGGGACCTAAGAAATTACAAACCAGAATTAAATAGGGAAAGGGATTAAGTTAAAAATACATCTTAATTATTTATTTAATTATTTATTATTATTTTCAGATTTAATTATTATTATTATTATTATATGTTAATTAGTAGATAAAAGAAAAGAAAAGAAAAGAAAAGAAAATAAAAGGGAGAGGGGAAAGCTACGGGTAAGAAGAGAAGAAGAATGAAAGAAAGGAAAGGAGAGAGAGGGAGAAGAGAGAGAGAGAGCTAGGGCTTGGAGATGGGAGCAAATCCGGCGGGAATCTCGCCGGAATCCGGCGAGCCGGAGTTGGAGGAGAAGCCGGAGATCATCCTCGTCATTTTCCTCGTCTCAATCTCTTGAGTCAAGGTCGGTATAACGCCCGATTCTCTCCAAGTCTCCATTTTCTTCATTTTGGAATTGAGTTGAGAATCCGAGTTTGGGCGGATTCGAGGGTAGAATAATGCTTCTAAAGTGTTCTTGAAAACTTATCGGGGTTAAGATTCGAGGCTAGATCATTGGATTTGGCCGGATTCGAAGTTGGAAGAGTTTGGGGTTTATAAAACCCATTTTCCCAATCTCGAACGATCAACGATTCGGCGACGAATCGGAGTTGGATTTGAGTTGTAGGACTTCCTAAATGTAGTATATATGTAGGTGAACAAAACCTGTGGGGTGTGGAGTCGAAGCCGGGGGCGGAAGGGGGCCGGAATGGGCCCAAACCAGCCCACAACACAGCAAACGAATTGCTGTGCTGCGAGCCGGCGGTATAGCGCCATCTCTCGGGTGTGCCAAGAGCTGCTGGGCAGCAGCTCGGCGCTATAGCGCCAGAATCGGTGCTATAGCACCAGGCCTCTGCCCAGCATGCCCAAAATTCATTTTTTTTGCAAATCCGGGGCGTCCGAACCTCCTACTTTCAATCCTAAACTTCTTAAAACACCACCAACTATGTTTTTAAGGATCAAAATCATTCCAAATGTCTCCTTGTCCCTCAAGAATAGAAACTTACGGAGTAAACTAAGTCCAACTTCTTGAATTTCAACCTTAAACTGTCACAACCTTTAGGCAACCTTAAGTGGGATAAATTGGAGGTAGATAGAGGTCTAGTACTCAAATCCAAGTTTGTGAAACACTCAAGTAGAGTGTTATATGCGAGTAAGTCAAGTGTCCGAGGAAGGATACACATAAGCCGGGATAGAGAAGTTCAATAAGACCAAGAGCTTGACTCTGTGGCAACCATGGACTACACGTGAGAGTAATGGACAGATAAATAACAAGTTAAGCTAAGTAATAACCTTAACGAAGTAAATGTTGTTCTTATAGGAACAACGGCACACGATTGAGTGCAACAGGAACTCCGAGGAGACTTAAGTTACAGGAGAGGATTGCATGGAAGGTTGGCCAAGGTGAGGGTTCTTCCATCTCTGCTCCTAGGGTTGTATGCCTATGTGGATTACATGAGTATGTACATTCTCTGCTTGTCTGGTATGTGTTAGCTAGAGGTATAGAAGGCTAAAAGAATGAAAGAACTAGCAATAGGTTGTGGAAAGTAACTTGGATAGGAAAACATAGGAGTAGAGTAGAACTGTTTCCTATGATTGGTGTGTTACAAATCCAACTCATACACTCCAGAGGCATGATGAATACTTTATTAAATATTTTTCCACGACGGTGGCAAGAGTCCTTATACGGAAGGACTAAGCTTTTATTTTGAAAACTCGTCACAACGGTGACTTAAATTAAAATCATGCAAAGGGAGTTATTTGTGGTTTTCGGATTTGGTTATGCTAGCGATGTGAGACATCGACTAGAACAACGTCAGATGGCACTTGAGACCTCAGTTTTATAATCACCATGACGATGGTCATTGTCCTATCCTGGTAATAGGGTCAGAAAGGATTTATATTGCTATGACGATAGCTTGAGGCTCAGAGAGTGCATCTGGACGGGTTTATGAGTTATATCCTGTTGAGGATAGTTGTACATATTAATAAGGAGAAGAATTGTTGATCCTTCGGGAAAGATACAAAGAATCCTACTAATATGTGAGACTAAGGTAAGTAGACACGGGAGGAACCTACGGGTGAATCGTGAGCCTAGCCTAGTAAAAGAGAAATCATCCTGTGGAGTTGGTCCAGGGGTGTCAGTGGCCATGCTTAGAGACGTCGTGCCGTGCCTGCCATGTGGCCTGGTTGGGTAATGGACGAGTGGGCTCAAGCTATTGCCCCGCAGCAAGGGGTCAGGACGTGCCACGTGGTGGCTATGCGTCAGTTGCTTGATAGATAGAAGTTGATTGTGTTTGATTAACAGAATTGTCACGAGGTGTCCAGTACCCAAGTGAGTGGGTTAAGTATGTTTTGCCACGTGGTGGCCAGTAGCCCGAGTGCACGGGTTTGAAGAAGAAAAACCACGTAGTGGCTAGTAGATACCCCAGAGTTGGGGAGATTAAGTAGATGTATGTTTAGCATCTGTGTGTATGTATAAATTGTCTGTGGTTGTATATAATTGTTGAACGTGAGAAGACTGGTAAGTAAAAGCTGGCACTATATGTTACATGTTTACTTGTTGATTGATGACGTGGAATAAACTGCTGCATGTTTACAGTTATTAAATGCATGTGGGTGTTTGGGTGAAATTTCTTTTATTGTGTGATCACCAAGAACGTATGCTAACTCACAGTAACTAGTTGTTTGTGCATGTGATTGTGTATGACTCCCAGTCCCAGCGGTAAGGTACCCGCCTTGCACCGGGGATTGGAGAGTCCTCACTGAGACTCACACCTCATTTTTACTACACAGAGACAGGTTAAGTACAGGTGGAAGAAGTCTCGATGGAGCGAGGAACGAACAAAACTTTCCATGACCCACAACTTGTTCATGTGGGTGAATGAATTGTAATTGTAATTTAATTTACTTTATCATGTATCATAAAGTAGAGGGTAGACGCACCCAACTATATTGTATCACTAAATCTAGAACTGTCAGCTTCACACACCTTAAAGATCAGGATCCGTTAGATTACGATGCAGGGAAAACTTATTTCTAATATATATATGTACATATATATGTTGCATGCGAATAGGATAGACAGCATCTTCGGATGTGTAGCCAGTACACAGGTTATAATGCATGTGAATGTATTTTTCAAGAATAGCTAGGATAGGCCGTGGATTTGCTTGCCTAGGATAGGCCACCATTTCGGTGTAGCCATGGTATTATAATGCATGTGAATGTATTTTTCAATAATAGCTATTCTGTCAATTAGGTGATAAGGCTTACCGGCATAGGGATATTCCCTGTGTCTGTGCCGGTCACGGTCCTCTAAACGGGGGTTGTGACACATTCATCGGCGAAAACTATTTAAAAAAGAGAAAAATGAATATAACGTTTTCTAAACACTCAACGGCAAAAACTGATTAAAAAATGAAAAATTACTATCATGTTTTCGAAACACTTATCGGCGACAACTGATTAAAAAAGAAAAATAAATATGTTTTTGAAACACTTATCGGCAAAAACTGATTAAAAAAAAGAAAAATGAATACCAAGTTTTCAAAACACTCATCGGCGAAACCTAATTAAAAAAAAAGAAAAAAGAATATCAAGTTTTCAGAATACTAATCGGCGAAAACTGATTTAAAAAAGAAAAATGAATATCAAGTTTTCGAAACACTCATCGGCGAAAACTATTTAAAACAAAGAAAAATGAATATTACCTTTTAGAAACACTCCAGAGCGAAAACTGATTAAAAAATAAAAAAATTACTCTCAAGTTTTCGACACACTTATCGGCCAAAACTGAATAAAAAAAAGAAAAATAAATATCAAGTTTTTAAAACACTTATCGGCGAAAACTGATTAAAAAAAAGAAAAATGAATATCAAGTTTTCAAAACTTTCATCGGCGAAACCTGATTAAAAAAAAAGAAAAATGAATATCAAGTTTTCAGAACACTCATCGGCGAAAACTGATTAAAAAAGAAAAATAATTATCAAGTTTTCGAAAACACTTATCGGCGAAAACTGATTAAAAAAAGAAAAATGAATATCAAGTTTTCGAAACAGTCATCGGCGAAAACTGAGTAAAAAAAGAAAAAAGAATATGAAGTTTTGGAAACACTTATTGGCGAAAAATGATAAGAAAAAGAAAAATGAATATCAAGTTTTCGAAACACTCATCTACGAAAACTGATTAAAAAAAATAAAAATGAATATTAAGTTTTCGAAACACTCATCGGCAAAAACTTATTAAAAAAAGAAAAATGAATATCAAGTTTTCGAAACACTCATCTGTGAAAACTAATTAAATAAAGAAAAATGAATATCACGTTTTCGAAACACTCATCGGCGAAAACTGATTAGAAAAAAGTAAAACGAATAACAAATATTCGAAACACTCATCGAGGAAAACTATTTAAAAAAACAAGAAAAATGAACTTACGTTTTCGAAACACTTATCGGCGAAAACTGATTAATAAAAAGAAAAATGAATATCAAGTTTTCGAAACACTCATCAGCAAAAACTTACTAAAAGAAGGAAAATGAATATCCAGTTTTCGAAACACTAATCGACGAAAACAGATTAAAAAAATAAAAATGAATATAAAGTTTTCCAAACACTCATCGGCGAAAACTGATTAAAAAAGGAAAAAGAATATCAAGTTTTCGAAACACTCATCAGTGAAAACTGATTAACAAAAGAATCATGAATATCAAGTTTTTGAAACACTCATTAGCAAAAACTTGCTAAAAAAAGAAAAATGAATATCAAGTTTTCGAAAACACTCATCGGCGAAAACTAATTAAATAAAGAAAAATGGATATCACGTTTTCGAAACACTCATCGGTGAAAACTAATTAAATAAAGGAAAATGAATATCACATTTTCGAAACACTCATCGGCGAAAACTGATTAAGAAAAAGAAAAATGAAGATCATGTTTTCGAAACACTCATCAGTGAAAACTAATTAAATAAAGAAAAATGAATATCACGTTTTCGAAAAACTCATCGACGAAAACTGATTAAGAAAAAGAAAAATAAATATCAAGTATTCGAAACACTCATCGGGGAAAACTATTTAAAAAAAACAAGAAAAATGAATTTTACGTTTTCAAAACACTTATCGGCGAAAACTGATTAATAAAAAGAAAAATGAATATCAAGTTTTCAAAACACTCATCGGCGAATACTGATTAAAAAAAATTAATATCAAGTTTTTAGAACTCTCATCGGCGAAAACTAATTAAAAAAATGAATTTCAAGTTTTCGAAACACTCATTGGGGAAAATTGGTTAAAAAAAAAGAAATATCAATATCAAGTTTTTGAAACACTTATCGGCAAAATGATTAAAAAAAGAAAAATAAATATCAAGTTTTCAAAATAGTTATCGGTGAAACCTGATTAAAAAAAGAAAAATGAATATCAAGTTTTCGAAATATTAATCGGTGAAAACAGATTAAAAAAGAAAAATAAATATCAAGTTTTCGAAACTGTCACGACTCCCTACCGGACGTCCGTGACCGGCACGGGAGGTAGGATTTCTCCTATCCCGTAAAGCTCTAATCCCTGATTGACATTCTTATATATGCATAACTACCCATTTCTAATACAATCAATATATAGTATATATGGTCATCCATATCCGGTGACCTAAGTAGCACGCAATCCACGGCTCGCTCAACACCGCTTCAGTCTATACATATACACATAATCAATCACACGTACATATAATATACAAATTGATCAATGTGTGTGACCTATCCTATTCACATGCGGAAGCTGTATTTTCATACCATCAAGTATTCAGTCACACATATATATAAATTTACGTATTGACCACATGCTCAGTGCGTGTGATCTATCCTGTTCACATGCGGAAGTCACATTCATATATATATATATATATATATATATATATATATATATATATATATATATATATACACACACATGATATTCAACATATCATAACCTATGTCCCCAACAACAAGACCAATCTTTAATCCGTATGAAGCCGACAATTCTAGAGTGTGACATATACATATATGCATATAGCAACTGTACAAAACAATGCTATACCAAAATGAATCATATACATATATATCCTGTCAAAATACATATAGCAGTACTACCCACGCGAACAATGCGTGCGGTCTTTAAGTCTGTCCGCTTCCCTGGGATGAAGTGGAAGCGCTTCCGATGCCTATACCACCTTTGTCTGTAACATGTAATATTGGGGTGAGTCAAACAGACTCAGTGAGAGGCTTTCCCATCCCTGGTGTAGTAGCGGGTACCACTACAACTGGGGAAGAGGAGCCAATCACAAACACATACGCACACAACGGACTAAATTTTCATATATTAAGTGGTCAGGCAATTTGCTTATATCATATTCACAATAAAGAATTTAAAGCATGGATTTACATACATTTAAATTCACACATACATCATATCATGATTTAACATATAATTCCATGTGGTCCTCGGTATTCAAGTAATCATAATCATAAACTGGCCCGAAGGCAATATCTCTGTTAGGAGAGAATCTGGCCCGAAGGCAATATCTCACGTGAGCAATATGGGAACCTAGTTGATCATTCTAGGAACCCCTGGTCCCAAGACTATACTTGGAACAATAGTCTGACCCCAAGACTTCACTTGGAGTAATAGCCAGCGACTCATCTGACCTCGGTTTACCCAAGGTAATAGCCACAATGTCGTGAACTCATATACTCTGTATTTTTGTGGTTTGACTCAAGACAAGAGACTCAATCTACCCGGACCACCCGTGATAGACTCGGTTCCCGCGTTGTACAATAAATGACCCCTATGGACCACTACTTGTTCATTTTACTTCTTCTTAGGCAAATTTAGATTTCCAAGTGGTTTCTGATTCGGACTCTTGGTTCAGAACAAAGTCACCTAGGTTTATTCTCTTTAAGGACTTACTTACAAAACCACACCCTTCAGATAATATTTACTCGATCCTACCCCCGATGTCGTATAGGTCCCGAGGACCTTCTTTTCATATACAGCTCCTTGAGTCACCGTTGCTTTAACAATTCACATACACACATATAGCACATTTTCACATATACTGTAATTTAGGAACAACAATAGCATGTTATCTAACATGTAATTCCTACAAATAGACAAGAAGGCAAACCACATATCCATATCCGCAGTCAACCCTATAGGGCAAGGATAGGAAAGCCCCTCACCTGGTTGGCCCCTCTGATCGGCTCTCGGTGCGCCCGAAAGTCCACTCACAGTATGGTGCCCTATACACATATACTTGAGAGATTCAGAGACTTAAAAATTCAACCACTATCGTGTACATGTAACGCTAATGCTCATGTTCTTTCTAATTAATTCCATAGACTAGTTGTTGGCTTGGAATGCCCTCAACTAGTTTTCGGAACACCTAGCATGCTTCTAATTCGTGTCCAACCCTCTCTTAATCACGCTATTCGGAAACGTTGAATTTGGGAATGCAAGGTTACCCAACTTCACTCTATGTGTCCATGTGAAGTTCCCATTACCCAAGTCTTGAATTTATGGCTCAAGAGTCATAAATTCTACTTGTCCAAAATTTCCATTTATCAAAATAACCTTGAACACTTTACCTACCCATGAATACACATATCCGAATACGCGTAAAATTAGAGAATTGTCTCTTTTTCCCCGAACGGGGTTCCGGGTGAGACGAGAATTACTCGGGTTTTCATCCCTCGTACATTCCAATAATTTTTAACAATTTTTATAAATATTATTCAACCTTTCAATGCACCCCAAGTCATTCCACAACACTCTTAAACCTTAACAACCACATTTTCCTACTCTTTTTCCAACCCGGATAAATTCCATCGATTTGGTTCCGGTTCCTAAGCTTCCAACTCACTTCCTAACATGCATATACATCAATTTAGGACCCAAAACACTCAGATTGAATCAATTGGGGTCTTTCCAAAAATCCCTAAAATTGATAAAATTGGGGTTTGAGAGTTTCGGGACTTCTCACCTCGATTCAACCGGTTAGAAGGACGATACGGAGTAGAGGAGACTCCCAGCTACCTTCCCCGATGAAGAGACGGCGTTTTCCGGCGAGAGAGCTCTCTTCCTCTTGTTTCTCTCTCTAGCCCGAACTCTCTCTCCTCCAGCCACAAAGACGGTGACCGGCTCTGGTGGACGGCGACTCCGGCCACCTCCGTCTCCCGTTGCTCAGCCCGTGCGTCCTCCTTGCTTCCTCCGTGCAGAAAGCGACGCCCAAGCTGCTCTCTTCTCTCTCTCATTTTTGCTCCGTTCGTACCTCTCCACTCTCACGTTTCTTTTCCTTTCTCTCATCTGCTTTCTTTTTCTTTATTCTTTCTTATCCTCTTTTCTTATATAATATAATATATATATTTAATTAATTAATATATATTCAAATCACCTAAAAAAATCTGGTGCAATAACAAATAAATAATAATAAAAAAAGGAATATAGATAAATTAGGATTTAAACACACTTGTATCTAGAAAAAAAAATTATGTAGTAGGATAGTGTGTGCTTCTATCCATTTTCAACCTTTAAATTAATTAATTTAATTTACTTTAATTAATGATGCTAGTTAAATTATTCTCGAGTATTACAGAAACACTCATCGGCGAAAACTGATTAAAAAAAAGAAAAATGAATATCAAGTTTTCGAAACACTCATCGGCAAAAACTAATTAAAAAAAGGAAAAATGAATATCAAGTTTCGAAACACTCATTAGCGAAAACTTACTAAAAAGAAGAAAAATGAATATCAAGTCTTCGAAACACTCATCTATGAAAACTGATGTAAAAAAATAAAATTGAATATCAAGTTTTCGAAACACTGATCGGCGAAAACTGATTAAAAAAGGAAAATGAATATCAAGTTTACGAAACACTCATCGCCGAAAACTGATTAAAAAAAAGAAAAATGAATATAAAGTTTTCGAAACAATCATCGAAAAAACCTGATTAAAAAAATGAATATCAAGTTTTCATAACACTCATCGGCAAAAACTAATTAAAAAAACAAAAATAAATATCAAGTTTTCGTAACACTCATTAGCGAAAACTTACTAAAAAAAGAAAAATGAACATCAAGTTTTCGAAACACTCATCGACGAAAACTGATTAAAAAATGAAAAATAAATATCATGTTTTCGAAACACTCATCGGCGAAAAATGATTAAAAAAAAGAAAAATGAATATCAAGTTTTCGAAATTCTCATCGATGAAAACTAATTAAATAAAGAAAAATGAATATCACGTTTTTGAAACACTCATCGGCGAAAACTAATTACGAAAAAGAAAAATGAATATCAAGTTTTCGAAACACTCATCGGCGAAAACTGATTAAAAAAAAAGAAAAATGAATATCAAGTTTTCAGAACACTTATCAGCGAAAATTGATTAAAAAAAATGAATATCAAGTTTTCGAAAACACTCATCGGCAAAAACTGATTAAAAAAAGAAAAATAAATGTCATGTTTTCGAAACACTCATCGGCAAAAACTGATTAAAAAAAAGAAAAATAAATATCAAATTTTCGAAACACTTATCGGCGAAAATTGATTAAGAAAAGAAAAATGAATATCAAGTTTTCGAAAACACTCATCGACAAAAACTGATTAAAAAAGAAAAAAATATATCAAGTTTTCGAAAACACTCATCGGCGAAAACTGATTAAAAAAAAGAAAAATGAATATAAAGTTTTCGAAACACTTCCTTGGTGAAAACTAATTAAATAAAGAAAAATGAATATCACGTTTTCCAAACACTCATCGGCGAAAACTGATTAAGAAAAAGAAAAATAAATATCAAGTTTTCGAAACACTCATCGGTGAAAACTATATAAATAAAGAAAAATGAATATCACGTTTTTGAAACACAAATCGGCGAAAATTGATTAAAAAAGAAAAAAGAATGTCAAGTTTTCGAAAACACTCATCGGCAAAAACTGATTAAAAAAAGAAAAATAAATATCAAGTTTTCGAAAACACTCATCGGCGAAAACTGATTAAAAAAAAAGAAAAATGAATATCAAGTTTTCCAAACACTTATCGGTGAAAACTAATTAAATAAAGAAAAATAAATATCACGTTTTCTAAACACTCATCGGCGAAAACTGATTAAGAAAAAGAAAAATGAATATCAAGTTTTCGAAACACTCATCGGTGAAAACTATACAAATAAAGAAAAATGAATATCACGTTTTCGAAACACAAATCGGCTAAAATTGATTTGAAAAAGAAGAATGAATATCAAGTTTTCGAAACACTCATCGGGGAAAACTATTTAAAAAAAAGGAAAATGATTACTATGTTTTCGAAACACTCATCGGCGAAAAGTGATTAAAAAAAGAAAAATGAATATCAAGTTTTCAAAACACTAATCGACGAAAACTGATTAAAAAAAAAGAAAAATGAATAACAAGTTTTCAGAACACGTATCGGCAAAAACTGATTAAAAAAAGAAAAAAGAATATCAATTTTTCGAAACACTCATCGACGAAAACTATTTAAAAAAAGAAAAATAAAAATATTACGTTTTCGAAACACTCAACGGCGAAACCTGATTAAAAAATGAAAAATTACTATCAAGTTTTCAAAACACTCATCGGCGAAACCTGAATAAAAAAAAGAAAAATGAATATCAAGTTTTCAGAACACTCATTGGCGAAAACTGGTTAAAAAAAGAAAAATAATTATCAAGTTTTCGAAAACATTTATCAGCGAAAACTGATTAAAAAAAGAAAAATGAATATCAAGTTTTCGACACACTTATCGGCAAAAACTAATTAAAAAAAGAAAAATGAATATCAAATTTTCGAAACACTAATTAGCGAAAAGTTACTAAAAAAAGAAAAATTAAAATGAAGTTTTCGAAACACTCATCGTCGAAAACTCATTCAAAAAAGAAAAATGAATATCAAGTTTTCGAAACATTCATCGCCGAAAAAGGAATAAAAAAAGAAAAATTAATATCAAGTTTTCGAAACACTCATCCAAGAAAACTAATTAAATAAAGAAAAATGAATATCACGTTTTTGAAACATTCATCGACGTAAACTTATTAAAAAAAGAAAAATAAATATCAAGTATTCGAAACACTCATCGACAAAAATTGATTAAAAAAAGAAAAATAAATATCAAGTTTTCGAAACACTCATCTGTGAAAACTGATTAAAAAAAAGAAAAATGAATATCAAGTTTTCAGAACACTCATCGGCGAAAATTGATTAAAAAAAGAAAATTGAATATCAAGTTTTCGAAAACACTCATCGGCAAAAACTTATTAAAAAAAAGGAAAAATGAATATCAAGTTTTCGAAACACTCATCAGCGAAAACTAACTAAAAGAAGGAAAATGAATATCCAGTTTTCGAAACACTAATCGACGAAAACAGATTAAAAAAATAAAAATGAATATAAAGTTTTCGAAACATTTATCGGCGAAAACTGATTAAAAAAGGAAAAAAGAATATCAAGTTTTCGAAACACTCAGTGAAAACAGATTAAAAAAAGAAAAATGAATATCAAGTTTTCGAAACACTTATTAGCAAAAACTTAATAAAAAAAGAAAAATGAATATCAAGTTTTCGAAATACTAATCGACAAAAACTGATTAAAAAAAGAAAAATAAATATCAAATTTTCGAAACACTCATCGGCGAAAACTGATTATAAAAAGAAAAATGAATATCAAGTTTTCGAAACTCTCATATACGAAAACTGATTAAAAAAAATAAAAATGAATATCAAGTTTTCGAATCACTCATCAGCAAAAACTTATTAAAAAAAGAAAAATGAATTTCAAGTTTTCGAAACACTCAGCGGTTAAAACTAATTAAATAAAGAAAAATGAATAACACGTTTTCGAAACACTCAACGGCGAAAACTGATTAAGAAAAAGAAAAAAAATTATCAAGTTTTCGAAACACTCATCAGTGAAAACTAATTAAATAAAGAAAAATGAATATCACATTTTCGAAACACTCATCGGCGAAAACTAATTAAGAAAAAGAAAAATGAATATCAAGTATTCGAAACACTCATCGGGGAAAACTATTTAAAAAAGAAAAAGAAAAATGAATTTTACGTTTTCGAAACACTTAACGGCGAAAACTGATTAATAAAAAGAAAAATGAATATCATGTTTTCAAAACACATCGGTGAATACTGATTAAAAAAAAGAAAAATTAATATCAAGTTTTCAGAACACTCATCGGTGAAAACTGATTAAAAAAATGAATTTCAAGTTTTCGAAACACTTATCAGCGAAAACTGATTTAAAAAAAGAAAAATAAATATCAAGTGTTTGAAACACTTATCGGCAAAAACAGATTAAAAAAAAGAAAAAAGAATATCAAGTTTTAAAAACAGTTATCGGCGAAACCTCATTAAAAAAAAGAAAAAAGAATATCAAGTTTTCAGAACACTAATCGACGAAAACTTATTAAAAAAAGAAAAATGAATATCAAGTTTTCGAAGTACTCATCGGCAAAACCTAATTAAAAAAATGAATATCAAGTTTTCAGAACACTCATCGGCGAAAACTAATTAAAAAAAGAAAAATGAATATCAAGTTTTCGAAACACTCATTAGCGAAAACTTACTAAAAAAAGAAAAATGAACATCAAGTTTTCGAAACACTAATTGACGAAAACTAATTTAAAAAAGAAAAACGAATATCAAGTTTTCGAAACACTTATCGGCGAAAACTGATTAAAAAAAGAAAAATGAATATCAAGTTTTCGAAACACTAATCGACGTAAACTGATTAAAAAAAGAAAAGTGAATATGAAGTTTTGGAAACACTCATCGGCGAAAACTGATTAAGAAAAAGTAAAACGAATATGAATTTTTCGAAACACTTATCGGTGAAAACTAATTAAATAAAGAAAAATGAATATCACATTTTCGAAACACTTATCGGCGAAAACAGATTAAGAAAAAGAAAAATGAATATCAAGTTTTTGAAACACTCATCGGAGAAAACTATTTTAAAAAAAATGAAAAATGAATATTACGTTTTCAAAACAATCATCAGCGAAAACTGATTAAAAAAAAGAAAAATGAATATCAAGTTTTCAGAACACTCATCGGCGAAAACTGATTAAAAAAAGAAAAATGAATTTCAAGTTTTCGAAACACTCATCGGCGAAAACTATTTAAAAAAAAAGAAAAATGAATATTACGTTTTCGAAACACTCAACGGCGAATACTGATTAAAAAATGAAAAATTACTATCAAGTTTTCGAAACACTCATCGGTGAAAACTAATTAAATAAAGAAAAATGAATCACTTTTTTGAAACACTCATCGGGGAAAACTGATTAAGAAAAAGAAAAACGAATATCAAGTTTTTAAAACACTCATCGGGGAAAACTATTTAAAAAAAATTAATTTTACATTTTCGAAACACTCATTGGCGAAAACTGATTAAAAAAAGAGAAAAATGAATATCAAGTTTTCAAAACACTCATCGGCGAAGACTGATTAAAAAAAGAAAAATGAATATCAAGTTTTCAGAACACTCATCGGCCAAAACTGATTAAAAAAAAAGAAAATTGAATTTCAAGTTTTCGAAACACTTATCGGCGAAAACTATTTGAAAAAAAGAAAAATGAATATTACGTTTTCTAAACACTCAACGATGAAAACTGATTGAAAAATAAAAAATTACTATCAAGTTTTCGAAACACTTATCGGCGAAAACTGATTAAAAAAAGAAAAATAAATATGTTTTTGAAACACTCTCACGACCCCCGTTTAGAGGGCCGTGACCGGCATAGACAGAGGGAATATCCCGAAATGGTGGCCTATCCTAGACAAGTGAATCCACGGCCAGTGCCGCTTCAGGATATAGATATAGGAAAACACACATAATATATATATATAACATGTATACTGGCTACACATCCGAAGATGCTGCCTATCCTATTCACATGCAACAGATATATGTATATATATATTTTGAAAACAAATTTTCCCTGTATCGCAGTATAATTAATCCTGATCTTTAAGGTGTGTGAAGCTGACAGTTCTAGATTTAGTAATACAATCTAATTGGGTACGTCTACCCTTTACTTTATGATACAATAATAAAGTAAATTAAATTACAGTTACAATTTATTCACCCACATGAACAAGTTGTAGGTCTTGGAAAGTTTTGCTTGTCCCTCGTTCCACCGAGACTTCTTCCACCTGTACTTAACCTGTCTCTGTGTTAGTAAAAATGAGGTGTGAGTCTTAACCACGCGACTCAGTGAGGACTCTCCCATCCCCGGCGCAAGGTGGGTACCATAGCACTGGGTTTGGGAGTCATACACAACCACATGCAAAAACAACTAGTTACTGTTGTTAGCATACATTCTTGGTGATCACACAACAATAGAAATTTCACCCAAACGCTGACATGCATTTAATAACTGTAAACATGCAGCAGTTTATTCCACGTCATCAATCAGCAAGTAAACATATAACATATAGTGCCGGCTTTTACCTACCAGTCTTCTCAGGTTTCAGCATGTCTGATTCAAACAAGACGTGTGGTGATGTAATCCTGTACGTTACCACTACGCTACACAATCAACAATTTTATGCAAACATAGATAATTTATACATACACACAGATGCTAAACATACATCTACTTAACACATTCACTTGGGTACTGGTCACCTCCTGACAATTCTGTTACTCAAACAATACTTAACCCATTCACTTGGGTACTGGTCACCTCGTGACAATTCTATTAAACAAACACAATCAATCTCTATCTATCAAACAACTGACGCATAGCCACCAAGTGGCATGTCCTGACCACTAACTACGGGGCAATCGCTTGAACCCACTCGTCCATTACACAACCAGGCCACATGGCGGGCACGACACGACGTCTCGAAGCATGGCCACTGACACACCCTGGACCAACTCCACAGGATGATTTCTCTTTTACTAGGTTAGGCTCACGATTCACCCGTAGGTTCCTCCTGTGTCTCCTTAGCTTATTCTCACATATTAATAGGATTCTTTGAATATTTCCCGAAGGATCAACAATTCCTCTCCTTATTAATATTTACAAGTTTCCTCAACAGGAGATAACTCATATACCCGTCCAGATGCACTCACTGAGCCTCAAACTATCGTCATAGCAATATAAAACCTTTCTGACCCTATTGCCAGGATAGGGCAATGACCATCGTCATGGTTATTATAAAAAATTGAGGTCTCAAGTGCCATCTGATGTTGTTCTAGTCGATGTCTCACATCGCTAGCATAACCAAATCCGAAACCCACCAATAACTCCCTTTGCATGATTATAATTTAAGTCACCGTCGTGATGAGTTTTCAAAATAAAGTTTAGCCCTTCCGTACAAGGACTCTTGCCACCGTCGTGGAAAAGATTTAATAAAATACTCATCATGCCTCCGGAGTGTATGAGTTGGATTTGTAACACACCAATCATAGCAAACGATTACTCTCTACTCCTATGTCTTCCTATCTAAGCTACTTTCCACAACCTATTTTCTAGTTCCTTTATTTTTTTTAACATTTTATACCTCAAGCTAACACATACCAGACAAGCAGAGAATATACATACTCATGTAATCCACATAAGCATACAAACCTAGGAGCTGAGATGGAAGAACCCTCACCTTGGCCAACCTTCCATGCAATCCTCTCCTATAACTTAAGTCTCCTCGGAGTTCCTGTTGCACTCAATCGTGTGTCGTTGTTCCTATAAGAACAACATTTACTTCATTAAGGTTATTACTTAGCTTAACTTGTTATTTATCTCTCCATTACTCTCACGTGTAGTTCATGGTTGCCACAGAGTCAAGCTCTTGGTCTTATTGGACTTCTCTATCCCGACTTATGTGTATCCTTCCTCAGACACTTGACTTACTCGCATATAACACTCTACTTGAGTGTTTCACATACTTGGATTTGAGTACTAGACCTCTATCTACCTTGTATTCGGATCTAAGAAAGCTTATCTAGCTTGGTTGGATGTAATCCTAATTTTAGGAAGGTCTAAGCATTTTAAATCAACTTGTATTTCTACTTGGGTTCTAAGAAATATAGTTTCTAAACCTCAATATACCTCAAATTCATCCTACTTAAGGTTTCCTGAAGGTTGTGAAGGGATAAGGTTGCAATTAACAAAGTTAGACCTAATTTGTTCTGCAAGTTTCCATCATTGAGAAACAAGAAGGTACTTAGAATGATTTAATCCTCAAAAAGTGAATTAATTTTCAAAAACATGTTTAGGAGTGTTCTAGTGTGTTTAGGATTGAAGAGAGGGGGTTTGGAGGTCTTAATTCGCCCTAAAAATGGGCTTGGGGCAAGCCAGGCAGGGACCGGGCGCTGCAGCGCCCATTCTGGTGCTGCGGCGCCAAGGTGCTGCCTTGGTGGCCCTTGGCCAACCACCAAACTGGCGCTGCAGCGCCAGCTCGCAACACAGCAGCGTTTTTGCTGTGCTGTGGCTGGTTAGATGCATAGTTACGCGTTCTAAATTTCTTAAATATAATATGTATAGGGCACCACAGGGTAATTGGAGCTTCAGGCACTCCGAGGACTGATCAGGAGGGCCAACGAGGTGAGGGACTCTCCCATCCCTGCCCCACAGGGATGGATGACTACGTGGAAAATGTGGTTTGCTCTATTTTGTGCAAATTGATATATGGAATATATTTATATGAATAAATTTGTGTTACGCGTGTATGATTTGCAAGTAAGTAGTCAACGTGCAATAGTATATGTGCTTATATGATTAATCACAAGGTGTATATGTGCTATTGTGGCTCACCGAGCCTTATATGATACCGTGGGTAGGATTGAGTCGGAATTTCATATGTCAGAGTTTATTAATATTAGGAACTCACTTAAATTCATCATCGTGCAAAGGTTTTGACCGTATGGTACATTGAGGAAAATGAACCTAGGTTGTTAAGTGTGAGTGAGAGTGATGCATAATTGAAAAGGGGGAAACTAGGCCTAGCTAATTCACACGTGTAATATTCAGTTAGTTATTAATAGGGCGTCTTTCAAGGTCGAATAGGTTATTTGAACTTGTTCAGGTTAGTTCGGGTAGATCGAGTCGGTTATCCTGGTCGGACAGACAGGATTCAGTTAACAGTAAGTATGTCACATAGTGGTCATTACCTTGGTTTAAACTGAGGTCAGACAAGTTGCCGGCTATTACTCTAAGCATACCTTGGAGTCAGAAAGTTCCTGGTGTGATCAACCAGGTTCGTACATGAAATTGCCTTCGGGCCAGTATTTGTCTTAGCGTAATGCAGGAGACAGAAAGTGAATGCCTACGAGCATAACTATGTATGACTTATGAAAAGATATGATATATGTTTATGATTGGTTTACATGCGGATTAATAAACATGTTAGGAGCATGAATTAGGATTTTTAATTGTGAATATGATATATTGATTGCCTGGTCATATTTAAGGTCACAATATAAATCCGTTTCATGCGTATGTGGTTGTGGTTGCTCCCTTCCCCCAGTTGTAGTGGTTCCCGCTGCTACGCCAATGATGGGGGAGCTCCTCACTGAGTCTGTTCGACTCACCCCTTGTTTACATGTTTCAGATACTGGTGGTTCAGGGGTCAGAAACGCGTCCACTTCTTCTCAGGGAGGCAGACAGATTTGAAGACCGCACGCTTTGTTCGCGTCGGTAGTTATTTTGATTAAGTATATATGTTGTGATGTATATATATATGAATCCTTTTTGGGCGTGGCGTATGTACGTTTACATCTGCTGTGTGTTGTGTGTGTAATTCAAAGTCCCACATTGCTTAGGTTGTGTGAGGAGTGGCTGAGGAGCTTATATAAATAGGTGTGAGTTATATAGGTTTCAACACACATAAGAATACTAGCCTATAACCATTGGGTGTATTGGGTTTTGGGTATTTTTATGTATTGAGGAGGGTTTGTAATTTTTCCGTTCAAAAATTACAAGTAGTAAAGTTTGTCCCAGTTGGGGTCGTGGTAGTAGGTCTTGAGGCACCGAACCACGTTAAAATTTTTGTGCGTGTTCTTCTTTCTCTTTTCTTTATATTTGTGTGCGGGGCCCAACAAGTGGTATCAGAGCCTGGTTCCGGCCTAGTGAGGAAGAAGGGAGAAAGAGCAAGAGGAAGGAGTCGTCAGCGCCACGTCAGCAATTTGGAGAGAGGTTGGTTCTGGCTTATTTTCTCTTTTTTTTAAGTCAGATTTTCTTTTGAGTTTGAGTTGTTTGTGGTGCTGGTTGGTTGGTTGTGTGAGTGGAAGTATTTAGCCAAGAGTTGGGTTAAATACAATGAACACCCTGAAGTTTGAAGTTCCGTTGTTTGATGGGAGAACGGATTTTACACTGTGGCAATGCACGATTCAAGATTATTTGGTTCAGCAGGGTCTTGACTTAGCATTGCAGGATGAGAAACCGAGTGAAATAAAAGAGTCAGATTGGAGTACAATTCAGAAAAAGGCTGTTAATACAATTCGATTGGCACTAGCCCCACAGATAAAAGTGACTGTGCTGAAGGAGACATCACCGAAGAAGTTGTGGGACACATTGGAGAGCAAGTTTGCGTCGAAGACATTGACCAATCGATTGATGATGAAGATGGACTTGTACTCATTGAAGATGGAAGAGGGAGGTAATGTGACTGATCACATTAACAAATTTAATGAGATGGTATCTAGACTGTTGAATGCAGGGGAGACTATTAAGGATGAAGAGCAAGCGCTGCTTCTCTTGGCTTCACTACCAAAATCCTTCAAGCCTCTAGTCCAGTCAATGCTAGCAGGAAAGAGCACACTAAAACTAGATGAAGTGATGAGTACCTTGAAGGAGAGTCAGAGGATGATGGGTAGTGAAGAGTCTTTCAGGGACAGTGATATACTAGCAGTGGATAGTGACAGAAAGAAGAAGGGTGATCAACTTGGAAGAAATTCTCGATCGAGAGACATGAGCACTGTTGAGTGCCATTACTATGGACAGTTGGGTCACATGCAGATGAGATGTCCAGACTTCAGGGAGGACTTGCAGAGCATGAAGGAGAAAAGAGGCAGATCGGAGGGAGCTTCTTCTGCTAATGTGGTTTCTTATGAAGATGAGTTAATATGAGGATGTTAGAGGATTCTGAAGCAAGGGAGGATCGTTGCAGAAGCAGAAGAAGTCAGAAAATTAATAGGAGAGTTTAGTTTTTTTTTTATATAGAGAGAAATAATGTATGACTTTGGATTAAGGGAGGATTTGTTGTGTGTGTAATTCAAAGTCCCACATTACTTAGGTTGTGTGAGGAGTGGCTGAGGAGCTTATATAAATAGGTGTGAGTTATATAGGTTTCAACACACATAAGAATACTAGCCTATAACCATTGGGTGTATTGGGTTTTGGGTATTTTTATGTATTGAGGAGGGTTTGTAATTTTTCCGTTCAAAAATTACAAGTAGTAAAGTTTGTCCCAGTTGGGGTTGTGGTAGTAGGTCTTGAGGCACCGAACCACGTTAAAATTTTTGTGCGTGTTCTTCTTTCTCTTTTCTTTATATTTGTGTGCGGGGCCCAACACTGTGTATATATATATGTCACACTTGAATTCTAGCATTGTCGGCTTCATACAGATTAAAGTTAGGTCTTGGTGATGTGAATATAGGCTATGATATAATATATATCATGTATATACGTATATGACTTCTGCATGTGACTAGGATAGGTCACACGCATTGAGGCGTGTGATTAATACGTAAATTATATGTATGTGTGATTGAATACCTGTTTGTGTGAAAATATGGCTTCCGCATGTGAATAGGATAGATTACACGAATTGAGGCGTGTGATCAATATGTAAACTATATGTAAGCGTGTGATTGAATATATGTATGACTGTATACAGTACTTCTGCATGTGAATAGGATAGATCACCCGTCCTGAAGCGCATGATCAATATGTATATTATATGTACTTGTGAATGAATATGTGTATATGTATAGACTGAACCGGCGTTGAGCGAGTCGTGGATTGCAAACTGCTTAGGTCACCGGAAAGGGATGACCATATATGTTATATATTGTTTGTATTAGAAAAGGGTAGTTATAAATAGGTGGAAATCTCAATCAGGGGTTAGAGGCTTACGGGATAGGTCGATAGGAGAAATCCTACTTTCCGTGCCGGTCACGGACGTCCGATAGGGGGTTGTGACAAAAATTGATTAAAAAAAAGAAAAATGAATATCAAGTTTTCGAAACACTCATCGGAAAAAACTGATTAAAAAAAATGAATATAAAGTTTTCGAAACACTTATCGGCGAAAACTGATTAAAACAAAGAAAAATGAATATCAAGTTTTCGAAACACTCATCGGTGAAAACTTATTAAAAAAGAAAAATGAATATCAAGTTTTCGAAACAATCATCGACCAAAATTAATTAAAAAAGAAAAATGAATATTACGTTTTTGAAACATTTATTGGCGAAAAATGATTAAAAAAAGAAAAATAATTATCAAGTTTTCGAAATACGCATCGGCATAAACTAATTAAAAAAGAAAAATGAATATCAAGTTTTCGAAACAGTCATTGGTGAAAACTTATTAAAAAAAGAAAAATGAATATTAAGTTTTCGAAACAAACATCGACCAAAACTAATTAAAAAACAAAAATGAATATCAAGTTTTCAAAACACTCATCGGCCAAAATTGTTTAAAAAAAAGAAAAATGAATATCACGTTTTCGACACAATCATCGGTGAAAACTGATTAAGAAAAAGAAAAATGAATATCAAGTTTTCGAAACAATCATCGACCAAAACTAATTAAAAAAGAAAAAAAGAATATCAAGTTTTAAAAACACTTATCGGCGAAAACTGATTAAAAAAAAAAGAAAAATGAATATCAAGTTTTCGAAATAGTCATCGGCGAAAACTGATTAAAAAAATAAAAACGAATATCAAGTTTTCAAAACACTAATCGTCAAAAACTAATTAAAAAAAGAAAAATGAATATCAAGTTTTCGAAACACTCACTAGCAAAAGCTTACTAAAAAAAGAAAAATGAATATCAAGTTTTCGAAACACTCATCGACGAAAACTGATTAAAAAAAATAAAAATGAAGATTAAGTTTTTGAAAGAGTAATCGGTGAAAACTTATTAAAAACGAAAAATGAATATCAAGTTTTCGAAATACTCATCGGCGAAAACAGATAAAAAACAGGAAAAATCAATATCAAGATTTCGAAACACTCATCGGCGAAAACTGATTAAAAAAATAAAAATGAATATCAAGTTTTCAAAACGCTCATCGGCGAAAACTAATTAAAAAAATAAAAATGAATATCAAGTTTTCGAAAAACTCATCGGCGAAAAATGATTAGAAAAAGAATTATGAATAAAACGTTTTTGAAACACTAATCGGCGAAAACTATTTAAAAAAAAGAAAAGAAAAATGAATATTACGTTTTCGAAACACTCATCGGCGAAAACTGATTAAAAAAAGAAAAATGAATATCAAGTTTTCAAAACGCGCATCGGCGAAAACTAATTAAAAAAATTAAAATGAATATCATGTTTTCGAAACACTCATCGGCGAAAAATGATTGCAAAAAGAAAAATGAATAAAACGTTTTTGAAACACTCATCGGCGAAAACTATTTAAAAAAAAAAGAAAAGAATGATGAATATTACGTTTTCGAAACACTCATCGGCGAAAAATGATTAAAAAAGAAAAAATGACTATCAAGTTTTCAAAACACTCATCGACGAAAGCTGATTAAAAAAAATAAAAATGAATATAATGTTTTTGAAACACTCCTCGGCGAAAACTGATTAAAAAAGGAAAATGAATATCAAGTTTTTGAAACACTCATCGGCGAAAACTGATTAAAAAAAGAAAAATGAATATCAAGTTTACGAAACACTGATCGGCGAAAACTTATTAAAAAAAGAAAAATGACTATGAAGTTTTCGAAACACTCATCGGCGAAAACTAATTAAAAAAAAAGAAAAATAAATATCAAGTTTTCAAAACACTCATCGGCAAAAACTTATTGAAAAAAAGAAAACGAATATCAAGTTTTCGAAACACTCATCGGCAAAAACTGATTAAAAAAAAAGAAAAATGAATATCAAGTTTTCAGAACACTCATCGGCGAAAACTAATTAAAAAAGAAAACTGAATATCAAGTATTCGAAAACACTCATTGGCGAGAACTGATTAAAAAAGGAAAACTGAATATTAAGTATTCGAAAACACTCATCGGCGAAAATTGATGAAAAAAAATAAAAAATGAATATAAAAATTTCGGAACACTTATCGGCGAAATCTAATTAAAAAAAATGAATATAAAGTTTTCGAAACACTCACTAGCAAAAACTTACTAAAAAAAAAAAAATGAAATATCAAGTTTTCGAAATACTCATCGACGAAAACTGATTAAAAAAATAAAAATGAAGATTAAGTTTTCGAAACACTCATCGGTGAAAACTTATTAAAAAAGAAAAATGAATATCAAGTTTTCGAAATACTAATCGGCAAAAACAGATAAAAAACAAGAAAAATGAATTTCAAGATTTCGAAACACTCATCGGCGAAAACTGATTAAAAAAAGAAAAATGAATATCAAGTTTTCGAAATACTAGTATGTGAAAACTAATTAAAAAAAAAATGAATATCAAGTTTTCGAAGCACTCATGAGCGGAAACTTATTAAAAAAAATTGAATATCAAGTTTTCGAAACACTAATCGGCAAAAACTTATTAAAAAAAGAAAAATGAATATCAAGTTTTCGAAACACTCATCGGCGAAAAATGATTAAAAAAAGAAAAATTAATATAACTTTTTCGAAACACTCATTGGCGAAAACTATTTCAAAAAAAAAAAGAAAAATGAATATTACGTTTTCGAAACACTTATCGGCGAAAAATGATTAAAAAATGAAAAATGACTATCAAGTTTTCGAAACACTCATCGACGAAAACTGATTAAAAAAGGAAAATGAATATCAAGTTCTCGAAACACTCATTGCCAAAAACTGATTAAAAAAATAAAAATGAATATCAAGTTTTCGAAACACTGATCGGCGAAAACTGATTAAAAAAATGACTATCAAGTTTTCGAAACACTCATTGGCGAAAACTGGTTAAAAAAAATAAATATCAAGTTTTCGAAACACTCATCGGCGAAAACTGATTAAAAAAAAGAAAAACGAATATCAAATTTTCAAAACAATCATCGGCGTAAACTGATTAAAAAAATGAAAAATGAATATCAAATTTTCAGAACACTCATCGGCGAAAGCTGATTAAAAAAAGAAAACTGAATATCAAGTTTTCGAAAACGCTCATCGGCGAAAACTGATTAAAAAATGAAAAATGAATATCAAGTTTTCGAAACACTCATTGCCAAGAACTGATTAAAAAAAGAAAAATGAATATCAAATTTTTGAAACAATGATCGGCAAAAACTGATTAAAAAAAGAAAAATGACTATCAAGTTTTCGAAACACTCATTGGCGAAAACTGATTAAAAATAAATAAATATCAAGTTTTCGAAACACTCATCGATGAAAACTAATTAAAAAAAAAAGAAAAACGAATATCAAGTTTTCAAAACACTCATCGGCGAAAACTGATTATACAAAAAGAAAAATGAATATCAAGTTTTCAGAACATTCATCGGCGAAAAATGATTAAAAAAAGAATATTGAATATCAAGTTTTCGAAAACACTCATCGGCGAAAACTGATTATAAAAAAAGAAAAATGAATATCAAGTTTTCAGAACATTCATTAGCGAAAAATGATTAAAAAAAGAAAATTGAATATCAAGTTTTCGAAAACACTCATCGGCGAGAACTAATTAAAAAAAGAAAAATGAATATCAAGTTTTCGAAACACTCATCGGAAAAAACTGATTAAAAAAAGAAAAATGTATATCAAGTTTTCGAAACACTCATCGGGAAAAACTGATTAAAAAAAAAGAAAAATGAATATAAAAAATGATTAAAAATGAAAAATGACTATCAAGTTTTCGAAACACTCATTGGCGAAAACTGATTAAAAAAAGAAAAATAAATGTCACGACCCCAATTACAGGGATCCGTGACCGGCACGGGGATAGAATTTAGTCTCTAAACTCGTAAGCCTTACCTATAATCATAAATTATCTACCCTTATACACAATCATCATACAATATTCACATAGTGTATATAGTGGCCACACCATCATTGGTGGCCTAGATAACCTGCAATCCACGGCGCTCAATGCCGCTTCAGCCCATTTCACGTATATATATATCTACATCCATACACTCAAGACATTCACACATAAATATATATATACATAGTGATCAAACCCCAAAGGAATGATCTATCCTATTCACACACAATATATATATAACCTGTCATAATCACACATGTACACTCACACGCACAGTTAAGTATACATAGTGACTACACGTCTCAATACGTGTAATCTATCCTATTCACATGCAGATATTTATATTTTTCATCCAACATATACCAATTCACATGTATATATATAGCATATACATATTGATCACACACCATTATGTGTGATCTATCCTATCCACATACGCAGATATATATATATATAAGCATATCAAGAGTTTCCCAACACCCAGAATCCTATCAGTAAGCACATGTGAAGCCGACATGTCTAGATATAGCATAATTCAAAAGCTGTAAATATTTACATCGTCTTTACAACTTTAGAATATATACAACTCAAAATAATGAAGGCTAAATAATCAAAAGATGTCCACCCACGCGAACAAATGCGGTGCAAGTGGATAGATGTCCGTATCACTGTCCGGACGTCGAAGCCTGCCCGATTCCTGTATCTGTAACATTTAAAGAGAGGGTGTGAGTCCAACAGACTCAGTGAGAAGCTTCCCATCCTCGGCGTAGCGACGGGTACCACTACAGCTGGGGAAAGGGAACCACTCACAACCACATGCGCACGAAATACCAGTTTATCATATATTATATAATGATCAGGCAACATTAATATAACGTTACGTCACAGATAAGCCTAGGAATCATGCCTCTCAAACATGCTACTCATAAGCAACCAATAACATGAAACATTTCATATTAAAAACTATAAATCGTACAATCGACCCTAGTGCCACGCTAGGGCAATAGCCTCAACGGAAAATCCTTTAAATGCTATGCACCACCCTAGTGCCAGGCTAGGGCAATAGCCACAACGGGCAACCATGAATATGTAATGCACCACCCTAGTGCCAAGCTAGGGCAATAGCCACAACGGGCAACCATGAATATGTAATGTACCACCCTAGTGCCAGGCTAGGGCCATAGCCACAACGGGCAACCATGAATATGTAATGCACCACCCTAGTGCCAAGCTAGGGCCATAGCCACAACGGGCAAATGTCTGACGTCATATTTCACTCTCTTACCTTCAGTGGGGTTTGCAACACGAACTACCCATTTCTATTTTAAAGTGTCTTTACCTCAGCAGTGTGAACTCCACTAAGAATTCCTAATCAATTATGAGATTTTCTACTCTTTGTTTAGTACCCAACCCTTGATTAGATGATAACCTAGCTCTAAGGTATTTCCTAAGTTCATTTACCTCAAATCACGTCGACGTGTATAAATAAGTCAGTTTCATTTCCTTAGTGGGTTTCTAATTATTAGGGCAAACCAAAGATTGAACGAAATCAATATCCTACCCCTTTTCACTTGTACTGTTTGGCGTATCCCATGTCATCACATGGATACCCTCCAGTACTACTTCAACTTTAATCAATCACATATATACAAATATTTTCACAATTAACGGTTTAGGAACAACAATAGCATGTTATTACCTAACAATTCTTACAAACAAGCAAGTAAGCAAACCACGTATTCACATCCTCATTCAACCCTGTAGGGCAAGGATGGGAAACCCCTCACCTGGACGGCTTCCTGTTTCTGGTCCTGGAGTCACTCGTGCTCCAGACAATTCGTGGTTACCTAACAAACATATTTACATCATTATCATCTTTACTATATGCAAATTATATGCATATGCTATGCTCATGTCAAATTAATACATTAAACTTTGCCAAGAACCAAGTCCTTGGTCTTAACCTTCTTCCTCTCTCTTAATACTCATTTTCACCTACAAGTGTTCGTATGTGGCCTTTCACAACCAACCTTTCAACTCATATCCACATACAACATATGTGGCCGGATATCCTTTAAAATTGATAATTCACCTAATAAAAGCATTTCACTATTTAAATCAATCCCGAGCATCCACCACGGTATAATCTAAATTCCTAGCTAATATCTTAGCTCCATATTCTAAATTGGATTGAAAAGTGTCTCTTTTAATACCAAATTGGTTTCCGGTTGAGACGGACTTACTCGGGCGTTAATCCCTCGCATATTCCACACTCCCTACCATTCTATAACACCAATCCAACACACCAATCAATCCCAATTTAGTTTATACTACACTTTGTCTCACTTTACATTCCATTGCTCTATGGTTTTCAAGTTGGGTAGCTTCCATCATCAATTTTCCAACAAATATACTTCCAAGTACTTCTAAACAACCCAATAGCTTCAAATTAGGACCCAAAATAATTTATTCATACCAATTAGGAATTTTCCAAAAATCCCTAATATAGATAAATTTGGGTTTTGAGGGATTCGGGACTTTTTACCTCGATTCAATCGGATAGGATAATGGAATGAGGTAGAAAGAACTCCCGGTCACCTTCCCCGGCTTCGAAACGGCGGATTCCGGCGACTTTTCCGGCGAGAACACTCTCCCCCTTTGTTTTCTCTCTCTAACCGAGCTCTCTCTCTCTCCTCCGTGAAGACCGACGCCGGCCCACCTTCCTCCGGCGTCAGAGTCGCCGTCGACGGCCCTCGTCCCACACGTCCGGTTACTTCCCGTCTCCCGCGCGCGTGCTCTTCTCCTTTCCCGTCGCAGCTCGCGTCGTTTTGGTGTGGTCCTCACTTCACTCTTTCTCTGCTTCAATTCTCGGCTTTAGCTTCTGGAGACAAAAGCATTGGGACCAATTTTTAATTAAGGGGGGTCACGTGTGTGACCCCCCCCCTTCCAGCCAATATTATATATATATATATATTTTTTTAATTTGTATTTTTATATATATACATACATATATATATATATATTTAATACATTATTATTTTTAATTAAAATAAATTTTGGGGTCAATAGACTTACACCCAATATTTCCCGTTAGGTCCTAATTTTGGTCCAAATAAAATTTCATTTATTTCAAATTCTCTCCTTTTTCTTCCAAATTAAAATAAAAAATTAAATTAGGACCTTAACGTTGATTGGAAAATTTCCGGGTATTACAATCTTCCCCCCTTAAGAAATTCGGTCCCCGAATTTCAATCACATACTAACCTTAGTTCTCAAATAGGTGAGGATACGTTCTGCGCATTTCTCCCTCGACTTCCCATGTAGCTTCCTCGGTCGAGTGATTTCTCCACAGAACTTTCACCAATGGTATTTCTTTCGATCTCAACTTCTTCAATTGACGATCTAAGATTTCCACTGGTATCTCCTCATACGTCAAATCTTCGGTTAGTTGTATCTCCTGGGGTTAGATTACATGAGAAGGATCTGGCAAGTACTTGCGAAGCATTGATACATGAAACACCGGATGAACTCCTTCTAGTTCCGCCGGCAACTGAAGACAGTAGGCAACATTTCCCACACGTTCAAGTATCTCAAACGGTCCGATATACCTTGGACTTAGTTTGCCTTTCTTGCCAAACCTCATCACGCCTCTCATTGGTGAAATTTTCAAAAAGACTTGGTCACCCACAGCGAATTCTAATTCTCTTCTCCGATTGTCGGCATATGACTTCTGCCTACTCTGAGCCGTCACAAGCTTTTCTCTAATTACCTTCACCTTGTCCAACGCTTCTTGAACAAGTTCTGGACCAACTAACTTGGCCTCTCCGACCTCGAACCACCCAATCGGGGATCTACACCTTCGACCATATAAAGCTTCAAAAGGTGCCATCTGTATACTAGATTGGTAACTGTTATTGTAGGCAAACTCTGCTAATGGTAGATACTTTTCCCAACTTTCGCCGAAATCCATAACACATGCCCTTAGCATGTCCTCTAAAACCTGTATAGTCCTCTCAGATTGCCCATCAGTCTGGGGATGAAATGCTGTACTCAGATCAACCCTCGTCCCCAATGCCTCCTGCAATGCCCTCCAGAATCGAGAGGTAAACTGAGGCCCCCTGTCAGAGATAATCGACATCGGCACTCCGTGTAACCTCACTATCTCTGATAGGTATAACTGGGCATACTAACCCACTCCGTAAGTGGTCTTAACTGGCAGGAAATGAGCGGACTTGGTCATCTGATCAACTATTACCCAAACTGAGTCGAAACCCCTCTGCGATCGTGGCAATCCTGACACAAAATCCATCGTAATTCTCTCCCATTTCCACTCTGGAATTTCTATCTTTTGAAGTGTTCCGGCGAGCTTTTGGTGTTCAGCCTTAACTTGCTGACACACTAAACATCTAGATACATAGTCTGCCACATCTCTCTTCATACCATTCCACCAGTATAACTCCCTAAGATCCTGATACATGTTGTTACCTCCTGGATGGATAGTATACGCTGTCTTGTGTGCCTCATCAAGAATTCTTTCTTTCAAACCATCCACCATAGGTACACACAATCGTCCCTCCAACCGGAGTATGCCATTTTCATCTATAGAGAATCGGACGTCGTCCTTCTCCCCTTTAACCACTGTATCTTTGATCTGTTTGAGGTCGGCGTCTTGCTCTTACTTGGATTTAACTTCTTCAATTAGAGCCGACTTAGCTTGGATATGGGCTAGAAACAAGTTGGAATTTCCAATTTCAAACTGAGTTCCAGACTGTTCCAGCTCATGTATTTCCCGAATCAACGGTCTTCGTACTTCACTGATATGGGCTAAGCTACCCATTGACTTTCGGCTCAAAGCATCTGCTACAACATTCGCTTTACCAGGATGGTAAAGAATTGTACAGTCATAATCTTTTATCAACTCCATCCACCTGCGTTGTCTCAGATTCATGTCTTTCTGTTCAAAAATGTACTTGAGGCTTTTGTGGTCTGTGTATATCTCACACGATTCACCATAAAGGTAGTGTCTCCAAATCTTCAAGGCAAACACCACCGCTGCCATTTCAAGATCGTGAGTCGGGTAATTCTTCTCATGCTTCCGGAGTTGCCTAGATGCATAAGCAATTACTCTCCCATGTTGCATAAGAACGCACCCTAACCCAATTCGCGAAGCATCACAGTAAACCACATATCCTCCGGTGCCTTCAGGAAGTGCCAACACTGGCGCTGTAGTGAGACTTTCCTTCAGTTTCTGGAAACTTTCTTCACACTTGCTACTCCACTCAAACTTTACCCCTTTTTGAGTCAACTTGGTAAGAGGTGCAGCAATCTTCGAAAAATCCTGCACAAACCTCCTGTAATACCCAGCCAAACCTAAGAAACTACGAATCTCTGTGACTGAGGTTGGTTGAGACCAATTTTTCACTGCTTCTACTTTGCTCGGGTCAACATGGATTCCCTCTGAAGATACCACGTGACCAAGGAATGCCACTCTATCAAGCCAAAATTCACACTTTGAAAACTTAGCATACAACTTCTCTTCTCTTAGCTTTTGTAATGCCAGTCTCAAGTGGGTTGCGTGCTCCTCCGCATTTTTGGAATAGATTAGAATGTCATCTATAAATACAATGACAAACCGGTCTAGAAATGGCTTGAAAACCCGGTTCATCAAGTCCATAAAGCTGCTGGTGCATTAGTTAGACCGAATGACATAACTAGAAATTCATAATGGCCGTATCGGGTTCGAAAACAGTCTTGGGTACATCTTCATTTTTAATCTTCAACTGATGATACCCTGATTGCAAATCGATTTTTGAAAACCTCTTAGCACCCTGCAGTTGATCAAACAGATCATCGATCCTTGGAAGTGGATACTGATTGCGGACCGTTACTTTATTCAACTTCCGGTAATTGATACACAATCTTAAAGTTCCATCTTTCTTCTTCACGAATAACATCGGAGCACCCCATGGTGAAAAACTGGGTCTGATAAAACCCTTATCAAGTAACTCCTATAATTGAGCGTGTAGCTCCGTCAACTCTTTCGGAGCCATTCTATAGGGCGGTGTGGACATCGGCTGTGTTCCTGGTAACAGTTCAATCTCGAACTCAATTTCTCGATCAGGCGGCAATCCTGGCAGTTCATCAGGAAACACATCAAGGAACTCCCGAACCACTGGTACCTGATCAGCGGAAATTACCTCTTTCGTCTTATCCCTCACAACTGCCAAATATCCCTTACACCCTTTCTCAAGTAGTTTGGAAGCTTCCATTGCCGAAATTAGGCTTGGATGTGAGGCACCACCATCACCCCATAATACAAATGGTTCCTCATCAGGCATATTGAACTTTAAACACTTTGCCCTGCAGTTTACCACCGCATGACAAGATGCCAACCAATCCATGCCCAAGATGACGTCTAGGTCTACCATGTATAGTAGTCGTAGGTCTACAACCGTCTCATGACCCTCGACTATAACAACACATGACTCATAGACATACTTAACTTGAATCGAATCACCCATCGGAGTAGAGACCTTTTCTGTCTCCTTCAACCTGGTAGGGCGTTTCTCAACCTTCCGTGCAAATGCATGTGAGATGTAGGAATGTGTTGAACCAGAATCAAATAATACAAGAGCCTTGAGAGAGCATACTATAAGTGTACCTGTCACAACTGTATTTGAGGCATGTGCATCCTGCCGAGACAAAGCAAATACTCGTGCATGTCCTCCTCCCGGCGCACCTGGACCTCTACCACCTGCTCCTGCTCCTCTACCTCTGCCCGCACCTGAAGTGTTAACCTGGGGTGGTACAGTTCTAACTGGTGGGGCTGCAATCGGAGTACTACCTGGAGTAGGATTACTTCTGACACTTGTGCTGCTCCTCCTCTGTGGACATTCCCTAGCCATATGTCCGAATTTCCCACAATTGTAACAACTTCCTCTCTTGGCTTTGCACTCTCCAAAATGAAATCTCCCACATGTTCCACACTGCGGTTTCTGGTTACCGCCCTGACTACTGCCTTGGGACCTCTGCCCACCTTGGGTGTTACTCTTCCCAGAACTTGTGGTGGTAATAGCAAACTGCCCACCAACTTGTCCTGCATAATTTGAAACTATACCAGAATTACCAGCTGTCTTTTGCTTCTTCTTCCATCCTTGGCCCTCATTGCTCATCAATAATTTATTCTTGGGATTCGCCGACGTCCCAAACTTCTTTCTATTTTGATCACTCTTGCACAATCTGCAGCCTGTGCTAAAGTTTCAAATTGATTACACTGGGGTAGTAGCACTACGAACAACGGCTCTACCAGTCTGTGAATGAACCTCTTGATCAATTCCCTCTCATCAGGAACTAATTCAGGAGCGTATTGAGCTAGCTCTGTGTACTGCAGTTCAAACTCGGTCACAGACATATTCGGCGTCATCCACAAGTCTTCGAACTGTTGACGCTTGGCATACTTCATTCCTTCAGACAAAAACCGACCCAGGAATTCCCTCTGAAAATCTTCCCAGGTCATAGGAGCAACTCTCCTTGCATATCTCTTCTGTACTGATTCAAACCAAACCCGTGCAGCGCCTCTTAACTGAAACGAGGCAAGTTCCACCATCTCTCCTCCTGGACACCTCAGTAACTGCCCAATTCTGATTATATCACGGAGGAAATGTTGAGGGTCCTCCTTGGTTTCGGTTCCGCAAAAGGTAGGCGGATTTAGCTTCAGGAATTTAGTAATCGGTAATTCCCTCGGAACTCCCCTCGGTCTCCGAGGCACGTCCCTTTATTGCCATCCCCTTCTTGGTTCTTCCTCCCTTTCCTCAACCATTTCAGTTTCCTGTTCAGCCGATATCACTTGATCTTCTTCCTCGCCGACAACTAAACGGCGGACTTCTTGTTGAATTTGGCGGGTCATTTCAGCTCTCAATTCCTGAAATCCAACAGTCAGCATCTCAGCAACTGAAGGAGCACCCGTCTCAACCTGTGGCTCTGGGTTTTGTTGCCTATGCACTTCTCTTTCTTGTGTACTACCACGACCGCGAGCACGGCCTCTAGCACGGCCTCTAGCATGGCCTCTAGCTCGGCCCCTGGGAGGCACTCTCTCCTCCCGAACGGACTCCTCATCTGTACGTGCAGGGACTCTACCGCCCCTCCTAGCCTGCCTAGTAGTCGGCGGCATCCCTGTACTGCACAAAAATTTCACCTGATAAGCATTTGCATAATCTATCAAAGATTAAGAAGGAATGAAAGAAAGGCTGACTCAAATTATCCTGGGTACTCCCACAAGTGCATGTTTAATGCAACGTTGTGCCCGGGTTTCACAACGAAACTTAAACCGACACCCGGTCATACCAATGGCTTCACATGACTTAAAGAAATAACCTACCTCTGATACCAACTTTGTCACGACCCCAATTACAGGGATCCGTGACCGGCACGGGGATAGAATTTAGCCTCTAAACCCGTAAGCCTTACCTATAATCATAAATTATCTACCCTTATACACAATCATCATACAATATTCACATAGTGTATATAGTGGCCACACCATCATTGGTGGCCTAGATAACCTGCAATCCACGGCGCTCAATGCCGCTTCAGCCCATTTCACGTATATATATCTACATCCATACACTCAAGACATTCACACATAAATATATATACATAGTGATCAAACCCCAAAGGAATGATCTATCCTATTCACACACAATATATATATAACCTGTCATAATCACACATGTACACTCACACGCACAGTTAAGTATACATAGTGATTACACGTCTCAATACGTGTAATCTATCCTATTCACATGCAGATATTTATATTTTTCATCCAACATATACCAATTCACATGTATATATATAGCATATACATATTGATCACACACCATTATGTGTGATCTATCCTATCCACATACGCAGATATATATATATATATAAGTATATCAAGACTTTCCCAACACCCAGAATCCTATCAGTAAGCACATGTGAAGCCGACATGTCTAGATATAGCATAATTCAAAAGCTGCAAATATTTACATCGCCTTTACAACTTTAGAATATATACAACTCAAAATAATAAAGGCTAAATAATCAAAAGATGTCCACCCACGCGAACAAATGCGGTGCAAGTGGATAGATGTCCGTATCACTGTCCGGACGTCGAAGCCTGCTCGATTCCTGTATCTGTAACATTTAAACAGAGGGTGTGAGTCCAACAGACTCAGTGAGAAGCTTCCCATCCTCGGCGTAGCGACGGGTACCACTACAGCTGGGGAAAGGGAACCACTCACAACCACATGCGCACGAAATACCAGTTTATCATATATTATATAATGATCAGGCAACATTAATATAACGTTACGTCACAGATAAGCCTAGGAATCATGCCTCTCAAACATGCTACTCATAAGCAACCAATAACATGAAACATTTCATATTAAAAACTATAAATCGTACAATCGACCCTAGTGCCACGCTAGGGTAATAGCCTCAACGGCAAATCCTTTAAATGCTATGCACCACCCTAGTGCCAGGCTAGGGCAATAGCCACAACGGGCAACCATGAATATGTAATGCACCACCCTAGTGCCAAGCTAGGGCAATAGCCACAACGGGCAACCATGAATATGTAATGTACCACCCTAGTGCCAGGCTAGGGCCATAGCCACAACGGGCAACCATGAATATGTAATGCACCACCCTAGTGCCAAGCTAGGGCCATAGCCACAACGGGCAAATGTCTGACGTCATATTTCACTCTCTTACCTTCAGTGGGGTTTGCAACACGAACTACCCATTTCTATTCTAAAGTGTCTTTACCTCAGCAGTGTGAACTCCACTAAGAATTCCTAATCAATTATGAGATTTTCTACTCTTTGTTTAGTACCCAACCCTTGATTAGATGATAACCTAGCTCTAAGGTATTTCCTAAGTTCATTTACCTCAAATCACGTCGACGTGTATAAATAAGTCAGTTTCATTTCCTTAGTGGGTTTCTAATTATTAGGACAAACCAAAGATTGAACGAAATCAATATCCTACCCCTTTTCACTTGTACTGTTTGGCGTATCCCATGTCATCACACGGATACCCTCCAGTACTACTTCAACTTTAATCAATCACATATATACAAATATTTTCACAATTAACAGTTTAGGAACAACAATAGCATGTTATTACCTAACAATTCTTACAAACAAGCAAGTAAGCAAACCACGTATTCACATCCTCATTCAACCCTGTAGGGCAAGGATGGGAAACCCCTCACCTGGACGGCTTCCTGTTTCTGGTCCTGGAGTCACTCCTGCTCCAGACAATTCGTGGTTACCTAACAAACATATTTACATCATTATCATCTTTACTATATGCAAATTATATGCATATGCTACGCTCATGTCAAATTAATACATTAAACTTTGCCAAGAACCAAGTCCTTGGTCTTAACCTTCTTCCTCTCTCTTAATACTCATTTTCACCTACAAGTGTTCGTATGTGGCCTTTCACAACCAACCTTTCAACTCATATCCACATACAACATATGTGGCCGGATATCCTTTAAAATTGATAATTCACCTAATAAAAGCATTTCACTATTTAAATCAATCCCGAGCATCCACCACGGTATAATCTAAATTCCTAGCTAATATCTTAGCTCCATATTCTAAATTGGATTGAAAAGTGTCTCTTTTAATACCAAATTGGTTTCCGGTTGAGACGGACTTACTCGGGCGTTAATCCCTCGCATATTCCACACTCCCTACCATTCTATAACACCAATCCAACACACCAATCAATCCCAATTCAGTTTATACTACACTTTGTCTCACTTTACATTCCATTGCTCTATGGTTTTCAAGTTGGGTAGCTTCCATCATCAATTTTCCAACAAATATACTTCCAAGTACTTCTAAACAACCCAATAGCTTCAAATTAGGACCCAAAATAATTTATTCATACCAATTAGGAATTTTCCAAAAATCCCTAAAATAGATAAATTTGGGTTTTGAGGGATTCGGGACTTTTTACCTCGATTCAATCGGATAGGATAATGGAATGAGGTAGAAAGAACTCCCGGTCACCTTCCCCGGCTTCGAAACGACGGATTCCGGCGAGAACACTCTCCCCCTTTGTTTTCTCTCTCTAACCGAGCTCTCTCTCTCTCTCCTCCGTGAAGACCGGCGCCGGCCCACCTTCCTCCGGCGTCAGAGTCGCCGTCGACGGCCCTCGTCCCACACGTCCGGTTACTTCCCGTCTCCCGTGCGCGTGCTCTTCTCCTTTCCCGTCGCAGCTCGCGTCGTTTTGGTGTGGTCCTCACTTCACTCTTTCTCTGCTTCAATTCTCGGCTTTAGCTTCTGGAGACAAAAGCATTGGGACCAATTTTTAATTAAGGGGGGGTCACGTGTGTGACCCCCCCTTCCAGCCAATATTATATATATATATTTTTTTTTTAATTTGTATTTTTATATATATACATACATATATATATATTTAATACATTATTATTTATAATTAAAATAAATTTTGGGGTCAATAGACTTACACCCAATATTTCCCGTTAGGTCCTAAATTTGGTCCAAATAAAATTTCATTTATTTCAAATTCTCTCCTTTTTCTTCCAAATTAAAATAAAAAATTAAATTAGGACCTTAACGTTGATTGGAAAATTTCCGGGTATTACAATAAATATCAAGTTTTTGAAACACTTATAGGCGAAAACTGATTAAAAAAAATAAAAATGAATATAAAGTTTTCGAAACACTTATCGGCAAAAACTGATTAAAAAAAGAAATATGAATATAAAGTTTCTGTAATACCCGAGAATATTTTAATTAGCACCATTAATTAAAATAAATTAATTTATTCAAGAATGGATAATATCTTTTTTAGGTATATATATTAATCAATTAATTCTTTGTGATATGCATATATATATTAATTAATTAGGTATATATATATATATATATATATATATATATATATATATATATATATATATATATATATATATATTATATAAAGGAATAAGAAAAGAGTAAAAAAAAGGAAAAGAAACCAGATTGCTTTATATATATATATATATATATATATATATGTAATAAAAGAAGAATAGAGAGAAAAGAAAGGGAGACCATCACGTGAAGGAAAAAGGGGAAGAAGCAGTGAGAGGGAAAGACGCACGGGCTGAAACGAGAGAGAGCTTTAGGCGTTCACGGAGGAGCAAGGAGGAGAACGGCAAGCTCGTGGTGGTGGCCGGACGCATGGAGGAAGCCGGGCTGGTCGCCGTTTTGGGCTGGAGGAGAGAGAGAGCTCGGGTTAGAGAGAGAAAGCAAAGGGGGAGAGCTTTCTCGCCGGAAAACGTCGTCTCTACACCGGGGAAGGTAGCTGGGAGTCTCCTCTACTCCATATCGTCCTTCTAACCGGTTGAATCGAGGTGAGAAGTCTCGAAACTCTCAAACCCCAATTTTATCAATTTTAGGGATTTTTGGAAAGACCCCAATTGATTCAATCTGAGTATTCTGGGTCCTAAATTGAAGTATATGCATGTTAGGAAGTGAGTTGGAAGCTTAGGAATCGGAACCAAATTGATGAAATTTATCCGGGTTGGAAAAAGTGTAGGAAAAATGTGGTTATTAAGGTTTAAGGGTGTTGTGGAATGATTTGGGGTTCATTGAAAGGTTGTATGATAATTATATAATTATTAAAAATTATTGGAATGTACGAGGAATTAAGACCCGAGTAATTCCTGTCTCACCCGGAACCCCGTTCGGGGAAAAAGAGACAATTTTCTAATTTTACACGTATTCGGGTATGTGTATTCATGGGTAGGTAAAGTGTTCAAGGTTATTTTAATAAATGGAAATTTTGGACAAGTAGAATTTATGCCTCTTGAGCCATAAATTCAAGACTTGGGTAATGGGAACTTCACATGGACACATAGAGGTGAAATTGGGTAACCTTGCATTTCCAAGTCAAAGCTTCCGAATAGTGTGATTAAGAAAGGGCTTAACACGAATAGAAGCATGCTAGGTGTTCCGAAAACTAGTTGAGGGCATTCAAAGCCAACAACTAGTCTATGGAATTAATTAGAAAGAACATGAACATTAGCGTTACATGTGCACGATAGTGGTTGAAATTGCAAGTTTCTGAATCTCTCAAGTATATGTGTATAGGGCACCATACTGCGAGTGGACTTTCGGGCTCACCGAGAGCCGATCAGAGGGGCCAATCAGGTGAGGGGTTTTCCTATCCCTGCCCTATAGGGTTGACTGCGGATATGGATATATGGTTTGCCTTCTTGCCTATTTATAGGAATTACATGTTAGATAACATGCTATTGTTGTTCCTAAATTACAGTATGTGTGAAAACGTGCTATATGTGTGTTTGTGAATTGTAAAAGCAATTGTGGCTCAAGGAGCCTTATATGAAAAGAAGGTCCACGGGACCTATAAGATATTCGGGGTAGGATCGAGTAAATACTATCTGAAGGGTGTGGTTTTGTATGTAAGTCCTTAAAGAGGCTAGACCTAGGTGACTTTGTTCTGAACCAAGAGTCCGAATTAGAAACCACTTGAAAATCTAGAATTGCCTAAGAAGAAGTAAAATGAACAAGTAGTGGTCCATAGAGGTCATTTATGGTACAACGCGGGAATCGAGTCTACCACGGGTGGTCCGGGTAGATTGAGTATCTTGTTTTGAGTCAACCCACAAAAATACAGAGTATATGAGTACACGACATTGTGGCTATTGCCTTGGGTAAACCGAGGTCAGATTAGTCGCCGGCTATTGCTCCAAGTGAAGTCTTGGGGTCAGACTATTGTTCCAAGTAAAGTCTTGGGACCAGGGCTTCCTAGAATGATCAACTAGGTTCCCACATTGCTCACGTGAGATAATACCTTCGGGCCAGTTTCTCTCCTAACGGAGATATTGCCTTCGGGCCAGATTCTCTCCTAACGGAGATATTGCCTCGGGCCAGTTTATGATTACGGTTAATTGAATACGGGTGACCACATGGAATTATATGTTAAATCATGATATGATGTATGTGTGAATTTAAATGTATGTAAATCCATGCTTTAAATTCTTTATTGTGAATATAATATATGTTAATTGCCTGACCACCTAATATATGAAAATCTAAACCCGTTATATGCGTATGTGTTTGTGATTGGCTCCTCTTCCCCAATTGTAGTGGTGTCCGCTACTACACCAGGGATGGGAAAGCCTCTCACTGAGTCTGTTTGACTCACCTCAATGTTACATGTTACAGACACAGGTGGTATAGGCATTGGGAGCGCTTCCACTGCATCTCAGGGAGGCGGACAGACTTAGAGACCGCACGCATTGTTCGCGTGGGTAGTAATGTTATATGTATTTTGACAGGATATATATATATATATATATATATATATATATATATATATATATATGTATATGATTCATTTTGGTATAGCATTGTTTCGTACAGCTGCTATATGCATATATGTATATGTCACACTCTAGAACTGTCGGCTTCATACAGATTAAAGATTGGTCTTGTTGATGGGAATATAGGTTATTATATGCTGAATATCATGTGTATATATATATATGGATGTGACTTCCGCATGTGAATAGGATAGATCGCACGCACTGAACGTGTGGTCAATATGTAAATTTATATATATGTGTAACTGAATACTTGATTGTGTGAAAATACGGCTTCCGCATGTGAATAGGATATGTCACACGCATTGAGGCGTGTGATCAATATGTATATTTTATGCAGGTGTGTGATTGAATATATATGTTTGACTGTACACAGGAATTTTGCATGTGAATAGGATAGATCACCCGCCCTGAAGCGCGTGATCAATATGTATATTATATGTACGTGTGATTGACTATGTGTATATGTATAGACTGAAGCGGCGTTGAGCGAGCCGTGGATTGCCTGCTACTTAGGTCACCGGATGGGGATGACCATATATACCATATATTGTTTGTAATAGAAATAGGTAGTTATGCGTATATAAGAATGTCAATCAGGGATTAGAGGCTTACGGGATAGGAGAAATCCTACCTCCCGTGCCGGTCACGGACGTCCGATAGGGGGTCGTGACAGTTTTGAAACACTCACTAGCAAAAACTTATTAAAAAAAGAAAAATGAATATCAAGTTTTTGAAACACTAATCGACGAAAACTGATTAAAAAAATAAAAATGAAGATTAAGTTTTCGAAACACTCATCGGTGAAAACTTATTAAAAAACAAAAATGAATATCAAGTTTTCGAAATACTCATCGGCGAAAACAGATAAAAAACAAGAAAAATGAATATCAAGATTTCGAAACACTCATCGGAAAAAACTGATTAAAAAAAGAAAAATGAATATCAAGTTTTCGAAACGCTCATCGGCAAAAACTAATTAAAAACATAAAAATGAATATTAAGTTTTCGAAACACTCATCGGGGAAAATGATTAAAAAAAGAAAAATGACTATCAAGTTTTTGAAACACTCATCGACGAAAACTGACTAAAAAAAAAAAATAAATACCCAGTTTTCGAAACACTCATCGGCGAAAACTGATTAAAAAAAAGAAAAATTGAACATCATGTTTTTAGAACACTCATCGATGAAAACTGATTAAAAAAATAAAATTGAATATCAAGTTTTCGAAAAGGCTCATCGGCGAGAACTGATTAAAAAAAAAATGAATATCAAGTTTTCGAAACACTCATCGGCGAAAAATGATTAAAAAAAGAAAAATGACTATCAAGTTTTCGAAACACTCATCGGCGAAAACTAATTAAAAAAAATAAATATCAAGTTTTTGAAACACTCATTGGCGAAAACTGATGAAAAAAAAAGATAAATGAATATCAAGTTTTCAGAACACTCATCGGTTAAAACTAATTAAATAAAGAAAATGAATATTACGTTTTCGAAACACTTATCGGCGAAAACCTATTAAAGAAATGAAAAATGACTATCAAATTTTTGTAACACTCATCGGCAAAAACTGATTAAAAAAAGGAAAAAAAATATCATGTTTTCGAAACACTCATCGGCGAAAACTGATTAAAAAAAAAGAAAAATGAATATCAAGTTTTCAAAACACTCATCGGTGAAAACTAATTAAAAAAAGAAAGCTGAATATCAAGATTTCGAAAACACTCATCGGCGAGAAGTGATTAAAGAAAGAAAAATGAATATCAAGTTTTCGAAAAACTCATCGGCGAAAACTGATTAAAATAAGAAAAATGAATATCAAGTATTCGAAACATCGGCAAAAAATGATTAAAAATAAAAAAATGACTATCAAGTTTTCGAAACACTCATCGGCGAAATCTGATTAAAAAAAAGAAAAAAGAATATCAAGTTTTCGAAACACTCATTAGCGAAAATTACTAAAAAAAGAAAAATGAATATCAAGTTTTCGAAACTCTAATTGGTGAAAACTAAATAAATAAAGAAAATTGAATATTACGTTTTGGAAACACTCATTGGTGAAAACTGATTAAGAGAAAGAAAAATGAATATCAAGTTTTCGAAATACTCATCGGCGAAAACTATTTAAAAAAAGAAAAATAAATATCAAGTTCTCGAAACACTCAGCGACAAAAACTGATTAAAAAAAAGAAAAATGAATATCAAGTTTTCAAAACACTCATCGGCGAAAACTGATTAAAAAAAAGAAAAATGAATATCAAGTTTTCATAACACTTATCGGCGAAAACTTATTAAAAAAATGAATATCAAAAAAGTTTTCAAAACACTCATCGGCGAAAACTGATTAAAAAAAAGAAAAATGAATATCAAGTTTTCAGAACACTTATCGGTGAAAACTGATTAAAAAGAAAAATGAATATCCAGTTTTCGAAACACTCATCGGTGAAAACTTATTAAAAAAAGAAAAATGATTATCAAGTTTTCGAAACACTCATCGACCAAAACTAACTAAAAAAGAAAAATGAATATTAAATTTTCGAAATACTCATCGGCATAAACTAATTAAAAAAGAAAAATGAATATCAAGTTTTCGAAACACTCATCGGTGAAAACTTATTAAAAAAAAGAAAAATGAATATTAAGTTTTCGAAACAAACATCGACCAAAACTAATTAAAAAAGAAAAATGAATATCAAGTTTTCAAAACAATCATCGACGAAAACTGATTAAAAAAAAGAAAAATCAATATCACGTTTTCGAAACACGCATTAGTGAAAACTGATTAAGAAAAAGAAAAATGAATATCAAATTTTCGAAACACTCATCGTCGAAAATGGATTTAAAAAAATAAAAATGAAAATCAAGTTTTCGAAACACTAATCGTAAAAAACTGATTAAAAAAAGAAAAATTAATATCAAGTTTTCGAAACACTCACTAGCGAAAACTTACTAAAAAAAGAAAAATGAATGTCAAGTTTTCGAAACACTCATCGACTAAAACTTATTAAAAAAATGAAGATTAATATTTCGAAACAATCATTGGTGAAAACTTATTAAAAATGAAAAATGAATATCAAGTTTTCGAAACACTCATCAGAGAAAAATGATTAAAAAAATAAAAATGAAAATCAAGTTTTCGAAACACTAATCGTCAAAAACTAATTAAAAAAAGAAAAATGAATATCAAGTTTTCGAAACACTAACTAGCGAAACACTCATCGTCAAAAACTGATTAAAAAAGAAAAATGAATATCAAGTTTTCGAAACACTCATCGGCATAAACTAATTAAAAAAGAAAAAGAAAAATGAATATCAAGTTTTTGAAACACTCATCGACAAAACTGATTAAAAAAATGAAGATTAAGTTTTTGAAACAGTCATTGGTGAAAACTTATTTAAAATGAAAAATGAATATCAAGTTTTCGAAATACTCATCGGCAAAAACAGATAAAAAACAAGAAAAATGAATATCAAGATTTCGAAACACTCATCGGCAAAAACTGATTAAAAAAAGAAAAATGAATATCAAGATTTCAAAACGCTTATCGACGAAAACTAATTAAAAAAATAAAAATGAATATCAAGTTTTCGAAACACTCAACGGCGAAAAATGATTAAAAGAAGAATAATGAATATCAAGTTTTCGAAACTCTCATCGGCGAAAACTAATTAAAAAAATAATAATGAATATCAAGTTTTCGAAACACTAATTGGCAAAAACTGATTAAAAAAAGAAAAATGAATATCAAGTTTTCAAAACACACTTATCGGCGTAAACTGATAAAAAAAAGAAAAATAAATATTAAGTTTTTGAAACACTAATCGGCGAAAACTAATTAAAAAATAGAAATATGAATATCAAGTTTTCGAAACACTCATCGGCGAAAAATGATTAAAAAAAGAAAAATGAAAATCACATTTTCGAAACACTCATCGGCGAAAACTATTTAAAAAAAAGAAAAATAAATATTAAGTTTTCGAAACACTCATCGGCGAAAACTGATTAAAAAAGAAAAATGAATATTATTTTTTCGAAATACTCGTCGGCAAAAACTTACTAAAAAAAGAAAATTGAATATCCAGTTTTTGAAACGCTCATCGGCGAAAACTAATTAAAAAAATAAGAATGAATATCAAGTTTTCGAAACACTCATCGGCGAAAACTGATTAAAATAAGACAAATGAATATCAAGTTTTTGAAACACTCATTGGCAATAAATGATTAAAAAAAGAAAAAAGAATATAACATTTTCGAAACACTTATCGGCGAACACTACTTAAAAAAAGAATAATGAATATCAAGTTTTCGAAACACTAATCGGCAAAAATTGATTAAAAAAAGAAAAATGAATATCAAGTTTTCGAAACACTCATCGGTGAAAACTAATTAAATAAAGAAAAATGAATATCACATTTTCGAAACACTCATCGGCGAAAACTAATTAAGAGAAAGAAAAATGAATATCAAGTTTTCGAAACACTCATCGGCGAAAATTGATTAAAAAAAAGAAAAATGAATATCAAGTTTTCGAAACACTCATCGGCAAAAACTGATTAAGAAAATAAAATCGAATATCAATGTAATATCCGAGATATTTAGATTGGATAATTTTCATTATTATTAAATTTATTTTCTTTCAGAAAGAAAAATAAATTAAATTAAAGATAAAATAAAATTAAGGGGAGAAAAATAGGAAATTTAAATATTCTTTTAGGACCTAAAAGAAAAAGAGGATGTAACAAATAAATAAATTTTTCAAAAAAGAAAAGAAAAGTATATAATATATATATATATATATATATATATATATATATATATATATATATATATATATTAAAACATATGGGGGGGGCAACGTGACCCCTTCCCATTTTTACACACACCCATCTTCCCATTACACACACACATTCACAATTAAACAAATAAAAAAAGAAAAGAGATAAGTACAGAAGCAAAAACGTGACCCCCATTTAATAATAACACACACACCCATTCACTTTGGTATGAAATATCATAGATATGCGTGTTCTTATTAAGTGTGGTCCTTGTACAGTATAGGGATGCCACCGATCACGAGACAGGTTAGGGGTGGAGGGAGAACTCCTGCTGAATTTGATCAAGAATCAGTTCGGGAGGAGGCAATGCCCACCCGAAGCCGAGGTAGAGACCGTGCACGAGGCCGAGGAAGAGGTCATGCTCGTGGTAGAGGTAGAGCACGAGTAAAAGGAGAAGAGAGGACACAGTCACCGGAACCTCAAGTAGAGACTGGTGCACCTTCTGTGGCAGAAATACTAACGGCAGGATTTCAGCAATTAAGAGAAAGAAAAGACACGCTTGGCGTGTAGAAAAGAAAGTAAGCCCTTGGGGCGATTGAAATGGAAAGTTTACAGACAAGAATAAACAGGGCCATGAGGCATGAGACCGACAGGGAGATGACCACGTGAACGGGTCACGACTGTGCGGTATGCTGTATGCTATGGCTGAAGGAAGTGATTTGTCCTTCCTAGAATGTAAACAGAAAAGAGGTGGCGTATGCCACAATATAGAAGTAGAAATCTACGGACGGGAAAAATCAAGATACGGTATATGGAAGGGCAAAGTGGCCAAACAATATGCTGTAGAGATAGATGTTAAGAAGTAGAAGCATATGTAAACGTGTAGAGCGTGATCATATGCCGTGTAGGAAACAGGGTAAATGGGAAGGCACAGGGAAGGAGCCTAGTCCAACCCTGCACTAGACCCATGAACTGCTAGTTCCTTAAGCAAACAAAGGGGGAAAGAAGGGATTAAGTCCAATCAAACTCTCTTGGGTTGCTTAAGGAAGAGCATAAAGAATAGGGTATTGATCACATGAGAAAATTTTTGTAAAAATCTTTTTGGTCTTTCTGGATGAGAGATTCTGAAGGACCCTCAAACTTTTCTTGAAAATACTAGGGATAACCATTGGAAGGCAAATTTTCATGAAAACTCTTTCTCAATTTGTGTCATTCCAATTAGTTAAACCCTATCCATTTACGAAAACCTTAGGCGTCATTTTCTAAGAAATAAACTTGAATTAATTTTTTTAAAACCCACAGGGTGCATAAGAAAACTAACTCATGTGACCAATACCCTACCAAACAATAGTCATTTTACAGGTAAGCTGTAAAAGGATGGTAGATGTAGTTGAGAAATCACCCGCTTAGAGTGATTAAAGTTAAGTAGACATCGAAAAGCAATAGAGAGTGCTAAAGTGCCAAGGGAGTATATAGGTAAACCTAAGGGTTACCAATTAAGGGGTCATAGAGTGATGATGAACCCGCAAGTATTAGACCGGAACATGTAAACCTAAGTGGAGATGGGCGTAGACCTTCGAGTACCGTCTAGAGATTAAAAAAAATGAGTGCTATTGCAGTAGATAGCTCTCGAACGAGATAAAGTGAGAGGTAAACCCCAAAGGGACTCGTGGAGGCCCGAGGGGAGAGGAAGTAGACAGGGATAAGTAGTCCCATAAGGGGGGAAGAGCGGAAGCCTATAGGACCTCATAGGATAAGAGTCAAGTAGGAGGTGAAGAACCAACTACTACCGTAAGTGCATGTATAGTACATAGATTGTAGTGGACATAACTAGGTAAGCTAGTTCCACAGGTTGGTGAACCGTAAATCCGTTAGTCTGAAGCCCGGGTATGGGTGGAGACTGAGTGGACAAACCAAACGTATAAGTGGCCATGTGGGTGAAAAAAAAAATTAACCGTAAGGATGGTTAATCGAGAAGGAGAATTTAGTGAGTAACGAGTAAGGAGAAATACTCGAAGAAAGAGTACCACGAAGGTACGGAATGAAAAGAAGAGAGTGAATACGGGAGCGGAGTCGGGTGAGCATCGGGGGAATGCGAGCCAAATGATAAAACAGGTATGTTACCGTTGGGGGCAATTGGAACCGAACAAATGAGACACTTGCAAGAGGTGCTATATGTTCGTGAACATATGCCACACCGTAAGAAAGGAAAGAGTCAAACCGTGGGAGCGGATCCCGTTTGGTCAAGGGGAGTAGAGCATGTCCGGAAAGGTTCATGTTGGAGTTAACGGACCAAATATTCCAAGTAGGAATACAGGATCTAAGTGAGTTGAAGGAGCTACACACGCAATTACAGGAATTACTTGATAAGGGTTTCATCAGACCCAATTTTTCACCTTGGAGTGCACCAGTTCTATTCCTGAAGAAGAAGGATGGAACTTTAAGATTGGGTATCGATTACCGAAAGTTGAATAAGGTAACGGTCCGCAATCAATACCCACTTCCGAGAATCGATGATCTGTTCGACTAGTTGCAAGGTGCTAAGAGGTTTTCAAAGATCGAGCTGCGATCTGGGTACCATCAGCTGAAGATTAGAAAAGAAGATGTGCCCAAGACTGCTTTCCAAACCCGATATGGACATTACGAGTTCTTGGTGATGTCTTTTGGATTAACTAATGCTCCTGCAGCGTTCATGGACATGATGAACTGGGTCTTCAAACCATTTCTGGACCGATTTGTCATTGTCTTCATTGATGACATCTTGGTTTATTCTAAGAATTCCGAAGAACATGCAGAACACTTGAGATTAGCATTGCAGAAGTTGAGGGAAGAGAAACTGTATGCTAAGTTCTCTAAGTGTGAATTCTGGCTTGACAGAGTTGCCATTTACTAAAATTCGCAGTTTTTGGGCTTGGCTGGATATTATAGAATATTTGTGCGGGACTTCTCTAAGGTTGCTGCACCTATGACTAAGTTGACTCAGAAGGGGGTGAAGTTCATATGGGATGATAAGTGCGAGCAGAGTTTTCAGAAGCTAAAAGACAGCCTCACTACTGCTTTGGTGCTGGCACTACCTGAAGGCACATGAGGGTATGTGGTATACTGTGATGCGTCGAGGATCGGGTTAGGGTGTGTCTTGATGCAGCACGGCAAAGTGATTGCGTATGCATCGTGACAACTGAGGAAACATGAGAAGAATTACCCGACTCACGACCTTGAGATGACTGTTGTAGTGTTCGCCTTGAAAATATGGAGGCATTACCTGTATGGTGAGACGTGTGAAATTTATACAGACCACAAGAGCCTCAAATACATTTTCGAGCAGAAAGACTTGAACTTGAGACAACGTCGATGGTTAGAGTTGCTGAAAGACTACGACTGCACGATCTTGTATCATCCAGGAAAGGCTAATGTGGTAGCCGATGCTCTGAGTCGGAAATCCATGGGCAGTCTTGCTCATATAAGTGAAGAAAGGAGACCGTTGATTAGAGAATTGCATGAGCTAGAACAAACGGGGAACCAGTTTGAGATTGGGGATTCTGACTCACTTCTAGCTCATTTTAAAGCTAATTCCTCTATGGTAGAAGAGGTGAAGGCTAGACAGGATGAAGATACCGACCTCAAGCAAATCAGGGATGCTATAACTAAAGAGAAAGGGGACATCGTCCGATTCTCTATTAATGATTCTGGGATACTTCGGTTGGAGGGACGGTTGTGTGTTCCCATGGTTGATAACTTGAAAGAAAGAATCCTTGAAGAAGCACACCAGACAGCCTATACAATCCATCCGGGAGTTAATAAAATGTATCAGGACCTGAAACAGCTATATTGTTGGAATGGCATGAAGAAAGACATTGCAAACTATGTAGCCAGAAGTTTAGTGTGTCAGCAAGTCAAAGCTGAACACCAGAAGCCCGCCGGAACATTACAACAGATAGAAATACCTGAGTGGAAATGGGAGAGAATAACTATGGATTTTGTAACAGGGTTTCCAAAGATCACAACGTGGATTTGATTCGGTTCGGGTGATAGTGGATCGCATGACTAAGTCCGCGCACTTTCTGCCAGTTAAGACCACTTACGGAGTGAGTCAATATGCACAGATTTACCTATCAGAAATCCTTAGATTGCACGGTGTGCCAGTGTCCATAATATCTGATAGAGGGCCACAGTTCACTTCCAGGTTCTGGAAGTCATTGCAGGAAGTGCTGGGAACGAGAGTTGATTTGAGTACTGCGTTCCACCCACAGACTAACGGGCAATCAGAAAGAACCATTCAGATTCTTGAGGACATGCTTCGGGAGTGTATTATGGATTTCGGCGGAAGTTGGGAAAGGTATTTACCTTTGGCTGAGTTTGCATACAATAACATTTATCAAGCAAGTATTCAAATGGCTCCTTTCGAGGCTCTGTACGGTCGTAGGTGCAGATCCCCGAATGGGTGGTTCGAGGTTAGTCTAATTGGCCCAGAATTGCTACAAGATGCCTTGCAGAAGGTGAAGTGCATAAGGGAGAGATTGTTGACGGCTTAGAGTAGGCAAAAGTCTTATGCAAACAATCGAAGGAGAGAACTTGAGTTTGCCATTGGTGAACAGGTGTTCTTGAGAATATCGCCGATGAGAGGTGTGGTGCGGTTCGGTAAAAAGGGAAAGCTAAGTCCCCGGTATATCGGACTGTTTGAAATCCTAGAACGAGTCGGAAATGTGGCGTACCGGTTGGAATTGCCTGCGGTGTTGGAGGGAGTACATCCTGTCTTTCATGTATCGATGCTTCGGAAATATCTTCCTGATCCCTCGCACGTGATTCAATCGCAAGACGTGCAACTAACCGAAAATCTGACATATGAAGAAGAGCCAGTGGAAATCTTAGATCGGCAGTTGAAGAAACTCAGAACGAAGGAGATTCCATTGGTTAAGGTTCTGTGGAGAAATCACTCGACCGAAGAAGCTACATGGGAGGTCGAGGGTGAAATGCGCAGGACGTATCCTCATCTGTTTAAAGACAAAGGTTAGTATTTTATTTGAAATTCAGGGACCGAATTTCTTAAGGGAGGAAGATTGTAATATCCGAGATATTTAGATTGGATTATTTTCATTATTATTAAATTTATTTTTCTTTCAGAAAGAAAAATAAATTAAATTAAAGATAAAATAAAATTAAGAGGAGAAAAATAAGAAATCTAAATATTCTTTTTAGGACCTAAAAGAAAAAGAGGATGTAACAAATAAATAATTTTTTTTTAAAAAAAGTATATATATATATATATATATATATATATATATATTAAAATATATGTGGGGGGGGGGGGGGGGGCAACGTGACCCCCTCCCATTTACACACACACCCATCCTCCCATTACACACACACTCACAATTAAACAAATAAAAAAGAAAAGAAAAGAGATAAGTGCAGAAGCAAAAACGTGACCCCCCCCCCCCCCCATTTAATAATAACACACACACCCATTCACTAAAGCAACAAACATAATAAAAGAAAAACAAAAAGAAGCAGCAAAAATGCACGCAGGTGTGGTCTAAACGAGAAGCTCAAGGGGAAGAAAAGAAACACGAAGACGGTGGTTGGGCGCCGGAATCTCTTCGGAAATCGCGCTCCGACGTTGGTGACGGTGACAGAAGCTCTCTTTCAACACCTACAAGCTCCTCATCCGATTGAATCAAGGTATGGAAGTCCCAATCTTTCAAAACCCCAATTTCTCCAATTTTGGGTATTTTAGGAATTCTTCAAATATTTCCAATCGGGGCATTCCGGGGTTAAATTTGAGCTTAGTGGATGTTATTGAAAGCTTAGTAAGGTTCAGAATTGAAGTTAAACCGTAGGAATTTACCGGGTATGGAAATTAGGAAAATTGGGTTAGGAAATTACTTTAAAATTCGAAGTTGATAGTTTGATGCATGTTTAGGCTTGGATTTGAGTAGAATAAGTGTTGTAATTGCTGGAAATATACAAGGGAATAAAGCACGAGTATTTACCGTCTCAACCGGAACCCAATCCGGTGAAAAAGAGGCGAAATACTAACCCACCGTATAGTAAGGAGCTGTGCGGTGGGTTGGACAGCTCGGTCTAGTCCGTGGTGGACACCTAAGACCCGCTAAATTGGTTCCAAGGCTCTAAGTATACCCAATTATATTTTTATATATAATTAAAGAGGTAATAATTAAGCTTTCACTCGGCGAATAAGGGAGACAGTAGAATTAGTAAGCTAGAGCCTCTTTTGAACCGTGAATTTAATTCTTTTATTAGTTAAATACCCATATGAACACATGAAGGAAAATTTAGACAAGTGAGAATCTCTAACCTAAGCAATTAGAGGTTCTAAATGGCTCGAAAATGTGAAAGGCAAATATGAGACAATATTGACTTTCAAAAAGAACCAGTAAGACGACGTAACGAACTAAATAAATAGTTCTTGGAAAATAGCTAAAGGGTACATAAGCATTAGCATGACACGTGCATGGTAGATGCTTAGTTACGCGTTCTAAATTTCTTAAATATATATGTGTATAAGGCACCACAGGGTAATTGGAGTTTCAAGCACTCCGAGGATTGATCAGGAGGGCCAACGAGGTGAGGGGCTCTCCCATCCCTGCCCCACAGGGTTGGATGACTACATGAAAAATGTGACTTGCTTTATTTTGTGCAAATTGATATATGGAATATATTTCTATGAATAAATTTGTGTTACACGTATATGATTTGCAAATAAGCAGTCATCGTGCAATAGTATATGTGCTTATATGATTAACCGCAAGGTGTATATGTGCTATTGTGGCTCACCGAGCCTTATGTGATACCGTGGGTAGGATTGAGTCAGAATTTCACATGTGAGGCTTTATTAATATTAGAAATCCATTTAAATTGATCATCGTGCAAAGGTTTTGACCGTATGGTACGTTGAGGAAAATGAACCTAGGTTGTTAATTGTGAGCGAGAGGGTTGCATAATTGAAACGGGGGAAACTAGGCCTAGCTAATTCACACGTGTAATATTCAGTTAGTTATTAATAGGGCGTCTTTCAAGGTCGAATAGGTTATTTGAACTTGTTTAGGTTAGTTCGGGTAGATCGAGTCGATTATCCTGGTCGAACAGACAGGATTCAGTTAATAGTAAGTATGCCACATAGTAGCCATTACCTTGGTTTAACCGGGGTCAGACAAGTTGCCGGCTATTACTCTAAGCGTGCCTTAAAGTCAGAAAGTTCCTAGTTTGATCAACTAGGTTCGAATAAGACATTGCCTTCGGGCTAGTATTTCTCTTAGCGTAATGCGGGAGACAGAAAGTGAATGCCTTCGGACCAGTATTTCTCTTAGCGTAATGCAGGAGACAGAAAGTGAATGCCTACGAGCATAACTATGTATGACTTATGAAAAGATATGATACATGTTTATGATTGGTTTACATGCGGATTAATAAACATGTTAGGAGCATGAATTAGGATTTTTAATTGTGAATATGATATATTGATTGCCTGATCATATTAAAGGTCACAATATAAATCCATTTCATGCGCATGTGGTTGTGGTTGCTCCCTTCCCCCAGCTGTAGTGGTACCCGCTGCTACGCCAGGGATGGGGGAGCTTCTCACTGAGTCTGTTCGACTCAGCCCCTGTTTACATGTTTCAGATGCAGGTGGTTTAGGAGTCGAAAACGCGTCCACTTCTTCTCAGGGAGGCAGTCAGATCTGAGGACCGTACGCTTAGTCCGCGTCGGTAGTTATTTTGATTACGTACATATGTTGTGATGTATATGTATATGAATCCTTTTTTGGTGTAGCGTTTGTACAGATACAGCTGCAGTATATATATACGTCCTATTCTAGCATTGTCGGCTTCATACAGATTAAAGTTAGGTCTTGGTGTTGGGAATATAGGTTATGATATGATATATATCATGTGTATATATATATGACTTCCACATGTGAATAGGATAGATCACACGCATTGAGGCATGTGATCAATATGTAAATTATATATGTGTGACTAAATACCTGATTGTATGAAAATATGGCTTCCGCATGTGAATAGAATAGATTACACGCATTGAGGCGTGTGATCAATATGTAAACTATATGCAGGCGTGTGATTGAATATATGTATAACTGTATACAAGACTTCTGCATGTGAATAGGATAGATCACCCGCCCTGAAGCGCGTGATCAATATGTATACTATATGTACGTGTGAATGAATATGTGTATATATATAGACTGAAGCGGCGCTGAGCGACACGTGGATTGCAAACTGCTTAGTTCACCGGAAATGGATGACCATATGTATTATATATTGTTTGTATTAGAAATTAGTAGATATTCACATATTAAAATGTCAATCAGGGATTAGAGGCTTACGGGATAGGGGAAATCCTACTTCCCGTGCCGGTCACGGACGTCCGATAGGGGGTCGTGACAATCAAGTTTTCGAAACACTCATCAGCGAAAACTTACTAAAAAAGAAAAATGAATATCCAATTTTCGAACCACTCATCGGCGAAATCTGATTAAAAAAAATAAAAATGAATATAAAGTTTTCGAAACACTCCTCTGCGAAAACTGATTAAAAAAAGAAAAATGAATATCAAGTTTACGAAACTCTCATGAGCGAAAACTTATTAAAAAATAAAAATGAATATAACGTTTTCGAAACACTCATCGGCGAAAACTGATTAAAAAAATAAAAATAAAGATTAAGTTTTCGAAACACTCATCGGTGAAAACTTATTAAAAAAGAAAAATGAATATCAAGTTTTCGAAATACTCGTCGGCGAAAACTAATAACAAACAAGAAAAATGAATATCAAGATTTCGAAACACTCATCGGCGAAAACTGATTAAAAAAAGAAAAATGAATATCAAGTTTTGGAAACTCTCATCAGCAAAAACTAATTAAAAAATAATAATGAATATGAAGTTTTCGAAACACTCATCTTCGAAAACTGATTAAAAAAAGAAAAATGAATATCAAGTTTACGAAACACTCATCGGCGAAAGCTGATTAAAAAAATAAATAAATATTAAGTTTTTGAAACACTCAGCGGCGAAAAATAATTAAAAAAAGAAAAATGAATATCACGTTTTCAAAACACTCATCAGCGAAAACTATTTAAAAAAAAAAGAGAAATGAATATTACATTTTCGAAACACTCATTTATGAAAAATGATTTAAAAATGAAAAAATGACTATCAAGTTTTCGAAACACTCATCGGCGAAAACTGATTGAAAAAAAGAAAAATGAATATAAAGTTTTCAAAATACTAATCGGCAAAAATTGATTAAAAAAATGAATATCAAGTTTACGAAACATTCATCGACGAAAACTAATCAAAAAAATAAAAATGAGTATTACATTTTCGAAACACTCATCGGTGAAAACTTGTTAAAAAAGAAAAATGAATATCAAGTTTTCGAAATACTCATCAGCGAAAACCGATAAAAAAAACAAAAATGAATATCAAGATTTCGAAACACTCATCGGCGAAAACTGATTAAAAAAAGGAAAATAAATATATCAAGTTTTCGAAACGCTAATTGGCGAGAACTAACTAAAAAAATAAAAATGAATATCAAGTTTTCGAAACACTCATCGGCGAAAACTGATTAAAAAAAGAAAAATGAAAATCAAGTTTTCGAAACACTCATCGGCGAAAAATGATTAAAAAAAGAAAAATGAATATAACGTTTTCGAAAAACTCATCGGCGAAAACAATTTAAAATAAAAAGAAAAATGAATATTACGTTTTCGAAACACTTATCGGCGAAAAATAATTAAAAAATGAAAAATGACTATTAGATTTTCGAAACACTCATTGGCGAAAACTGATTAAAAAAAATACAAATGAAAATTACATTTTCGAAACACTCATTGGCGAAAAATGATTAAAAAATGAAAAATGAATATCAGGTTTCCGAAACATCATCGACGAAAACTGATTAAAAAGAATAAAAATGAATGTCAAGTTTTCGAAACACTCATCGGCGAAAACTGATTAAAATAAGAGAAATGAATATCAAGTTTTCGAAACACTCATCGGCGAAAAATGATTAAATATAGAAAAATGACTATCAAGTTTTCGAAATCCTCATCGGCGAAAAGTGATTAAAAAAAGAAAAATAAATATCAAGTTTTCGAAACACTCATCGGCGAAAACTGATTAAAAAAAATTAAAATGAATATAAAGTTTTCGAAACACTCATCCGTGAAAACTGATTAAAAATAGAAAAAGAATATCAAGTTTTCGAAACACTCATCGATGAAAAATGATTTAAAAAAGTAAAATGAATATAGAGTTTTCGAAACACTCATGAGCGAAAAAAAAAAGAAAAATGAATATCAAGTTTTCGAAACACTCATCAGTGAAAAATGATTAAAAAAAGAAAAATGAATATCAAGTTTTCGAAACACTCATTAGCGAAAACTTACTAAAAAAGAAAAATGAATATCAAGTTTTCGAAACACTAATCGGCGAAAAATGATTAAGAAAAGAAAAATCAATATCACGTTTTCGAAACACTCATCGGCGAAAACTATTTAAAAAAGGAAAACTAAATATTACGTTTTCGAAATACTCATCGGCGAAAAATGATTAAAAAATGAAAAATGACTTTCAAGTTTTCGAAAACACTTAACGGCGAAAACTGATTAATAAAAAGAAAAAAAAAATCTCAAGTTTTCGAAACACTAATCGGCGAAAACTGATTAAAAAGAATAAAAATGAATATAAAGTTTTCGAAACACTTATCGGCGAAAACTGATTAAAAAAGAAAAATGAATATCAAGTTTTCGAAACACTAATCGGTGAAAACTTATTAAAAAAAGAAAAATGAATGTCAAGTTTTCGAAACACTCATCGGTGAAAAATGATTATAAAAAGAAAAATGAATATCAAGTTTTCGAAACACTCATTAGCGAAAACTTTCTAAAAAAAGAAAAATGAATATCAAGTTTTTAAAACACTCATCTACGAAAACTGATTAAAAAAAATAAAAATGAAGATTAAGTTTTCGAAACACTCATCGGTGAAAACATATTAAAAAAGAAAAATGAATATCAGGTTTTCGAAATACTCATCGGCGAAAACTGATAAAAAACAAGAAAAAAGAATATCAAGATTTCGAAACACTCATCGGCAAAAACTGATTAAAAAAAGAAAAATGAATATCAAGTTTTCGAAACACTCATCGGCGAAAAATGATTAAAAAAAGAAAAATGAATGTCATGTTTTCGAAACACTCAACGGTGAAAACTAATTAAAAAAAATTAATATTACGTTTTCGAAACACTCATCGGCGAAAACTAATTAAAAAACGAAAAATAACTATCAAGTTTTCTAAACACTTATCGGCGAAAACTGATTCAAAAAAAGAAAAATAAATATCAAGTTTTCGCGACACTCATCGACGAAAATTGATTAAAAAATAAAAATGAATATCAAGTTTTCGAAACACTGATCAGCAAAAACTGATTAATAAAAGAAAAATGAAATATCAAGTTTTCGAAACACTCATTAGCGAAGTCTTTCTAAAAAAAGAAAAATGAATATCCAGTTTTCGAACCACTCATCGGCGAAAACTGATTAAAAAAAATAAAAATGAATATAAAGTTTTCGAAACACTCATCGGCGAAAACTGATTAAAAATAGAAAAAGAATATCAAGTTTTCGAAAAACTCATCGGTGAAAACTGATTAAAAAAAGAAAAATGAATATTAAGTTTTTGAAACACTAATGAGCGAAAACTTATTAAAAAAATGAATATCAAGTTTTCGAAACACTAATCGACAAAAACTGATTGAAAAAAGAAAAACGAACATCAAGTTTTTGAAACACTCATTAGCGAAAACTTACTAAAAAAGAAAAATGAATATCAAGTTTTCGAAACACTCATCGACGAAAACTGATTAAAAAAATAAAAATGAAGATTAATTTTTGAAACACTCATCGGTAAAAACTTATTAAAAAATAAAAATGAATATCAAGTTTTCGAAATACTCATTGGCGAAAACTGATAAAAAACAAAAAAAAGGAATATCATGATTTCGAAACATTCATCGGCGAAAACTGATTAAAAAAAGAAAAATAAATAACAAGATTTCGAAACTCTCATCGGCGAAAACTAATTAAAAAAATTAAATATGAATATCAAGTTTTCGAAACACTCATCGACGAAAACTGATTAAAAAAAAGAAAAATGCATATCAAGTTTTCGAAACACTTAACGGTGAAAACTGATTAAAAAAAAGAAAAATAAATATTAAGTTTTTGAAACACTCATCGGCGAAAACTTATTAAAAAATAGAAAAATGAATATCAAGTTTTCGAAACAATCATCGGCGAAAAATGATTAAGAAAAGAAAAATGAATATCATGTTTTCGAAACACTTATCAGTGAAAACTATTTAAAAAAAGAAAAATGAATATTACGTTTTCGAAATACTCATCGGCGAAAAATGATTAAAAAATGAAAAATGACTATCAAGTTTTCGAAACACTCATCGGCGAAAACTGATTAAAAAAGAAAAATAAATCTCAAGTTTTCAAAACACTAATTGACGAAAACTGATTAAAAAAAATTAAAATGAATATAAAATTTTCGAAACACTTAACGGCGAAAACTGATTAAACAAAGAAAAATGAATATCAAGTTTTCGAAACACTAATCGGTGAAAACTTATTAAAAAAAGAAAAATGAATGTCAAGTTTTCGAAACACTCATCGGTGAAAAATGATTAAGAAAAGAAAAATGAATATCAAGTTTTCGAAACACTCATTAGCGAAAACTTTCTAAAAAAAGAAAAATGAATATTAAGTTTTCGAAACACTCATCGACGAAAACTGATTAAAAAAATAAAAATAAAAATTAAGTTTTCGAAACACTCATCGGTGAAAACATATTAGAAAAGAAAAATAAATATCAAGTTTTCAAAAAACTCATCGGCGAAAACTGATAAAAACCCAAGGAGGACGAATATCAAGATTTCGAAACACTCATCGGCGAAAACTGATTAAAAAAAAGAAAAATAAATATTAAGTTTTTGAAACACTCATCAGCGAAAACATATTAAAAAATAGAAAAATGAATATAAAGTTTTCGAAACACTCATCGGCGAAAAATGATTAAGAAAAGAAAAATGAATATCATGTTTTCAAAACACTTATCAGTGAAAACTATTTAAAAAAAGAAAAATGAATATTACGTTTTCGAAATACTCATCGGCGAAAAATGATTAAAAAATGAAAAATGACTATCAAGTTTTCGAAACACTCATCGGCGAAAACTGATTAAAAAGAAAAATAAATCTCAAGTTTTCAAAACACTAATTGACGAAAACTGATTAAAAAAAATTAAAATGAATATAAAATTTTCGAAACACTTAACGGCGAAAACTGATTAAACAAAGAAAAATGAATATCAAGTTTTCGAAACACTAATCGGTGAAAACTTATTAAAAAAAGAAAAATGAATGTCAAGTTTTCAAAACACTCATCGGTTAAAAATGATTAAGAAAAGAAAAATGAATATCAAGTTTTCGAAACACTCATTAGCGAAAACTTTCTAAAAAAAGAAAAAGGAATATTAAGTTTTCGAAACACTCATCGACGAAAACTGATTAAAAAAATAAAAATAAAAATTAAGTTTTCGAAACACTCATCGGTGAAAACATATTAGAAAAGAAAAATAAATATCAAGTTTTCAAAAAACTCATCGGCGAAAACTGATAAAACCCAAGGAGGACGAATATCAAGATTTCGAGACACTCATCGGCGAAAACTGATTAAAAAAAAGAAAAATAAATATTAAGTTTTTGAAACACTCATCAGCGAAAACTTATTAAAAAATAGAAAAATGAATATAAAGTTTTCGAAACACTCATCGGCGAAAAATGATTAAGAAAAGAAAAATGAATATCATGTTTTCGAAACACTTATCACTGAAAACTATTTAAAAAAAGAAAAATGAATATTACGTTTTCGAAATACTCATCGGCGAAAAATGATTAAAAAATGAAAAATGACTATCAAGTTTTCGAAACACTCATCGGCGAAAACTGATTAAAAAAAGAAAAATAAATCTCAAGTTTTCAAAACACTAATCGGCGAAAACTGATAAAAAAAATGAATATAAAGTTTTCGAAACAGTTTTCGGCGAAAACTGATTAAAAAAAGAAAAATGAATATAAAGTTTTCGAGACACTAATCGGTGAAAACTTATTAAAAAAAGAAAAATGAATGTCAATTTTTCGAAACACTCATCGGTGAAAAATGAATATCAAGTTTTCGAAACACTCATTAGCGAAAACTTTCTAAAAAAAGAAAAATGAATATTAAGTTTTCGAAACACTCATCGACGAAAACTGATTAAAAAAATAAAAATAAAAATTAAGTTTTCGAAACACTCATCGGTGAAAACATATTAGAAAAGAAAAATAAATATCAAGTTTTCAAAAAACTCATCGGCGAAAACTGATAAAAACCCAAGGAGGACGAATATCAAGATTTCGAGACACTCATCGGCGAAAACTGATTAAAAAAAAGAAAAATAAATATTAAGTTTTTGAAACACTCATCAGCGAAAACTTATTAAAAAATAGAAAAATGAATATAAAGTTTTCGAAACACTCATCGGCGAAAAATGATTAAGAAAAGAAAAATGAATATCATGTTTTCGAAACACTTATCACTGAAAACTATTTAAAAAAGAAAAATGAATATTACGTTTTCGAAATACTCATCGGCGAAAAATGATTAAAAAATGAAAAATGACTATCAAGTTTTCGAAACACTCATCGGCGAAAACTGATTAAAAAAAGAAAATAAATCTCAAGTTTTCAAAACACTAATCGGCGAAAACTGATAAAAAAAATGAATATAAAGTTTTCGAAACAGTTTTCGGCGAAAACTGATTAAAAAAAGAAAAATGAATATAAAGTTTTCGAGACACTAATCGGTGAAAACTTATTAAAAAAAGAAAAATGAATGTCAATTTTTCGAAACACTCATCGGTGAAAAATGATTAAGAAAAGAAAAATGAATATCAAGTTTTCGAAACACTCATTAGTGAAAACTTTCTAAAAAAAGAAAAATGAATATTAAGTTTTCGAAACACTCATCGACGAAAACTGATTAAAAAAAATAAAAATGAAAATTAAGTTTTCGAAACATTCATCGGTGAAAACTTATTAGAAAAGAAAAATAAATATCAAGTTTTCAAAAAACTCATCGGCGAAAACTGATAAAAACCCAAGGAGGACGAATATCAAGATTTCGAAACGTTCATCGGCGAAAACTGATTAAAAAAGGAAAACCGAATGTTAAGTTTTCGAAACGCTTACAGGCAAAAACTAATTAAAAAAATAAAAATGAATATCAAGTTTTCGAAACACTCATCGGCGAAAACTGATTAAAAAAAGAAAAATGAATATCAAGTTTTCGAAACACTCATCCGCGAAAAAAGAAAAAAAGAAAAATGAATATCACGTTTTCGAAACACTTACTGGCGAAAACTATTTAAAAATAATAATTAATATTACGTTTTCGAAACACTCATCGGCGAAAACTAATTAAAAACGAAAAATCACTATCATGTTTTCAAAACACTCATTGGCGAAAACTGATTCAAAAAAAGAAAAATAAATATCAAGTTTTCGAAACACTCATCGGCGAAAACTGATTAAGAAAAAGAAAAATGAATATCAAGTTTTCAAAATACTGATCGGCGAAAACTGATTAAAAAAAAAGTAAAATGAATATCAAGTTTTCAGAACACTAATCGGTGAAAACTGATTAGAAAAAGAAAAATGAATATCAAGTTTTCAAAAACACTCATCGGCGAAAACTGATTAAAAAAGAAAAATGAATATCAAGTTTTCGAAACACTCATCGGTTAAACTGATTAAAAAAAAAGAAAAATGAATATCAAGTTTTTGAAACACTCATGAGCGAAAACTTATTAAAAAAATGAATATCAAGTTTTCGAAACACTAATCGGCAAAAACTGATTAAAAAAAGAAAAATGAATATCAAGTTTTCGAAACACTCATTAGCGAAAACTTACTAAAAAAAGAAAAATACATATCAAGTTTTCGAAACACTCATCGAGGAAAACTGATTAAAAAAAATAAAAATGAAGATTAAGTTTTCGAAACACTCATCGATGAAAACTTATTAATAAATAAAAATGAATATCAAGTTTTCAAAATACTCATTGGGGAAAATAGATAAAAAAGAACAATATTTAATATGAAGATTTCGAAACATTCAACGGCGAAAACTGATTAAAAAAACAAAAATGAATATCAAGTTTTCGAAACTCTCATCGGCGAAATCTAATTAAAAAAATAAATATGCATATCAAGTTTTCGAAACACTAATCGGCGGAAACTTATTAAAAAAAGAAAAATGAATATCAAGTTTTCGAAACACTCATCGGTGAAAAATTATTAAAAAAAGAAAAATAAATATTAAGTTTTTGAAACACTCATCGGCGAAAACTGATTAAAAAACAAAAAAATGAATATCAAGTTTTCGAAACACTCATCGGCGAAAAATGATTAAGAAAAGAAATATGAATATCACGTTTTCGAAACACTCATCGGTGAAAACTATTTAAAAAAAGAAAAATGAATATTACGTTTTTGAAACACTCATCGGCGAAAAATGATTAAAAAATTAAAAATGACTATCATATTTTCGAAACACTCATCGGCGAAAACTGATTAAAAAAAAGAAAAATAAATCTCAAGTTTTCGAAACACTAATCGGCAAAAACTGATTAAAAAAAATAAAAATGAATATAAAGTTTTCGAAACACTTATCGGTGAAAATTGATTAAAAAAGAAAAATGAATATCAAGTTTTCGAAACACTCATCGGTGAAAACTTATTAAAAAAAGAAAAATGAATATCAAGTTTTCAAAACCCTCATCGGTTTAAAATTATTAAAAAAAGAAAAATGAATATCAAGTTTTCGAAACACTCATCGGCGAAAACTGATTAAGAAAAAGAAAAATGAATATCTAGTTTTCGAAACACTCATCGACCAAAACTAATTAAAAAAGAAAAATGAATATCAAGTTTTCAAAACACTCATCGACGAAAACTGATTAAAAAGAAAAATGAATATCAAGTTTTCGAATCATTCATCGGTGAAAACTGATTAAAAAAAGAAAAATGAATATCAAGTTTCGAAACACTCATCGGGGAAAACTAATTAAAAAAAGAAAAATGAATATAGAGTTTTCGAAACACTCATGAGCGAAAACTTATTAAAAAAGAAAAATGAATATCAAGTTTTCGTAACGCTAATCGACAAGAACTGATTAAAAAAAGAAAAATGAATATCAAGTTTTCGAAACACTCACTAGCGAAAACTTATTAAAAAAAGAAAAAGGAATATCAAGTTTTCGAATCACTCATCGGTGAAAACTGATTAAAAAAAGAAAAATGTATATAAAGTTTTCGAAACACTCATCGGCGAAAACTATTTAAAAAAAGAAAAAGAAAAATGAATATTACGTTTTCGAAACACTCATCGGCGAAAAATGATTAAAAAATGAAAAATGACTATCAAGTTTTCGAAACACCTATCGACGAAAATTGATTAAAAAACGAAAGTGTAATATCCGAGATATTAATTTTTATTATTGTTATTAATTTATTTTTCTTTGGGAAAGAAAAATAAATTAAATTAGAAAGTTGAAATAAAATGAAGAAGAGAGAAGAAATAGAAAATTTAAAATTTTACCTATGTTCAAAAAAAAATTAAATAATAAAAGTAGGGAATAAGTATAATTTTTCTAGGACCTAAAAGAATGGTGGAACTAATAGGATGGAAAAATTGGGATTTTTTTACAACTTAGTTTTTTATTATTAATTATTAATTTATTTTATTTAAATAATAATTATATAAATATTAACTAGTGAATAGGGGGTCAAAAATCGTGACCCCCCATTCCATTTAGCAAAAACGCAGAGCAGAAAAAAAAATATAAGGAACAGAGGCAGCAAAACACAACACACATGAAAATAAAATATGTATATATATATATATATATATATATATATATATATAACTAATGGGGGGGGGGGAACCGTGACCCCCCATCCATTTTAATTAAACACATCAAAAAATAAATAAATAAACAAACAAAGCAGAAGCAAAACGCACATACAAAACGCAAGAAGCAGCAACGTGAACGAGCCAAGACGCACGGGAAGCCGAGAGAGAAGAGCAAGCCACGGACGGAGGAAACGGTCGAAATCACGCCGGAAATTTCACTCCGCCGCCGATGAGGGCAACCGGAGTCCGTCTTTCAACACCCACAAGCTCCAAATCCGATTGAATCGAGATATGGAAGCCCCAATCCTTCAAAACCCCAATTTCTCCAATTTTTGGGTATTTTAGGAATCCTTCAAATACTTCCAATCGGGGCATTCCGCGGTTAAATTTGAGCTTAGTGGATGTTGAAAGCTTAGTAAGGTTCAGAATCGAGGTTAAACTGTAGGATTTGACCGGGTATGGAAATTAGGAAAATTTAGTTAGAAAATTCTTATAAATTCAATTATTGCTAGTTGGATGCATGTATAGGCTTTGATTAAAGTAGTATAGGAGTTATTAATGCTGGAAATAGTCAAGGGAATAAAGCCCGAGCATTTGCTGTCTCAACCGGAACCCAATCCGGTGAAAAAGAGGTGAAATACTATGCCACCGTACAGTAAGGAGCTGTGCGGTGGGTTGGACACCTTGGTCTAGTCCGTGGTGGACACCTAAGACTCGCTAAATTGGTCCCAAGGCTCTAATTATACCCAATTATATTTTTATATATAATTAAAGAGGTAGTAATTAAGCTTTTACTCGGCGAATAAGAGAGACGGTGGGATGAGTAAGCTAGAGCCTCTTTTGAACTGTGAATTTAATTCTTTTATTAGTTAAATACCCATATGAAAACATGAAGGGAAATTTAGACAAGTGGAAATCTCTAACCTAAGCAATTAGAGGTTTTAAATGGCTCGAAAGTGTGAAAGTCGAATATGGGACATTTTGGACTTTCAGAAAGAGCAATAAGACAACGAAACGAACTAAATAATCAGTTCTTGGAAAATATCTAGAGGGTGCATAAGCATTAGAATGACACGTGCATGGTAGATGCTTAGTTACGCGTTCTAAATTTCTTAAATATATATGTGTATAGGGCACCACAGGGTAATTGGAGCTTTAGGCACTCCGAAGACTGATAAGGAGGGCCAACGAGGAGAGGGGCTCTCCCATCCCTGCCCCACAGGGTTGGATGACAACGTGCAAATGTGGTTTGCCCTATTTATTGCAGTTATTATATGAAATATACTTATCTGTATGAATTTGCGCTACATGTGTACGTTTAGTAAGAAAATGGTGGAAATGCAAATCAATTATGTGTATATGTGATAATGTGGCTCAATGAGCCTCATGTGTTACCGTGGGTAGGATTGTGACGTGATTTCATATGTGAGAGTTCAGTAACTTTAGAAACCCATTTAAATTGATCATCGTTGTAAAGGTTTTGACCGTATGGTACATTGAAGAAAAATGAACCTAGGTTATTAAATGTGAGTGAGAGTGTTACATAATTGAAACGGGGGAAACCTAGGCCTAACTAAAGAACACGCATAATATTCAGTTAGTTACTAATAGGGCGTCTTTCAAGTTTAAATATGTTAGTTGGATTGGTTTAGGTTAGTTCGGGTAGATCGAGTCGCTTATCCTGGTCGGACAGACAGGATTCAGTTAACAGCAAGCATGCTACACAGTGGCCATTACCTAGGTTTAACCGAGGTCAGACAAGGTGCCGGCTATTACTCTAAGCGTGTCTTGGAGTCAGAAAGTTCCTAGTGTGATCAACTAGGTTCGAACATAAGATTGCCTTCGGGCCAGTATTTCTCTTAGCGTAATGCGGTAGACAGAAAGTGAGTGCCTACGTGCACAAGTATATGTTAATTACGGAACCATATGTTATATGTTTATGATTGATTTACATGCGGATTAATAAATATGTTAAGAGCATGAATTAGGGTTTTAATTGTGAATATGATTTACTGATTGCCTGATCATGTTAAAGATCACAATATGAATCCATTTCATGTGCATGTGGTTGTGGTTGCTCCCTTCCCCCATTTGTAGTGGTACCCTCTGCTACGCCAGGGATGGGGGAGCTCCTCACTGAGTCTTTTCGACTCACCTCCTATTTACATGTTTTAGATACAGGTGGTTCGGGCGTCTGGAACGCGTCCACTTCTTCTCAAGGAGGCGGACCGATCTGAAGACCGCACGCTTAGTTCGCGTCGGTAGTATTTTGGTTATGTATATATGTAATGATGTATATATATATATATATAAATCCATTTTTGGCATAGCTTTTGAAAGTATACAACTGCTGTGTATATATATATATATATTATATTTGAATTCTAGCACTGTCGGCTTCATACAGATTAAGGTTAGGTCTTGGTATTGGGATTTTAGGCTACGATATAACGTATTTCATGTATATGTATATATGACTTCCGCATGCGACTAGGATAGATCACACGCCTTGAGGCGTGTGATCAATATGTAAATTATATGTATGTGTGGCTGAATATCTGATTGTATGAAAATATGACTTCCACATGTGAATAGGATAGATCACACGCATTGAGGCGTGTGATCAATATGTAAACTATATGCAAGCGTGTGATTGAATATATGTATTACTGTATACAGGTCTTCTGCATGTGAATAGGATAGATCACCCGCCCTGAAGCGCGTCATCAATATGTAAACTATATGTATGTGTGAATGTATATGTGTATATATATAGACTGAAGCGGCGTTGAGCGAGCCGTGGATTGCACGCTACTTAGGTCACCGGATATGGATGGCCATAAATACTATATATTGTTTCTATTAGAAATGGGTAGTTATAAACATGTGAAAATGTCAATCAGGGATTAGAGGCTTACGGGATAGGAGAAATCCTACTTCCCGTGCCGGTCATGGACGTCCGAAAGGGGGTCATGATAGAAAATGAATATCAAGTTTTCGAAACACTCATCGGCAAAAATTGATTAAAAAAAGAAAAAAGAATTATATCAAGTTTTCAAAACACTGATCGGCTAAAACTGATTAAAAAATGAGTATCAAGTTTTCGAAACACTCATCGGCGAAAAATGGTTAAAAAAAGAAAAATGGCTATCAAGTTTTCAAAACACTCATCGGTGAAAACTGATTAAAAAAAATTAAAAAGAATATAAAGTTTTCGAAACACTCATTGGCAAAAATTGATTGAAAATAGAAAAAGAATATCAAGTTTTAGAAACACTCATCGGTGAAAACTAATTAAAAAAAGAATAATGAATATAGAGTTTTCGAAACACTCATGAGCGAAAACTTATTAAAAAAAGAAAAATGAACATCAAGTTTTCGAAACACTAATCGGCAAAAACTGATTAAAAAAAGAAAAATGAATATCAAGTTTTCGAAACACTCATTAGTGAAAAGGCCAAATTACTCTTTTGGTCCTCAACATTTGCACGAAGTTTAATATTGGTCCTCAACGTTTCAAAAAGTTAATTTAGGTCCTCAACATTTTTTTTTGTCAAAATTGGTCCTCTAGCATAACATCTGTCTGGTTTTGCCATTAAATGCTGGCGTGGAAGGCTTATGTGGCATACTCTCTCTCCTACGTGTCATATTTAAATGACATGACACCCTCTCTCACTTAAACTCAGCAAAACGACTTCATTTTGCCATTTAAATTCAACAAGACTTTAATCAAAACGGCATGAGTGTTTCGAAACACTCATCGATGAAACGCTAATCGGCAAAAACTGATTAAAAAAAGAAAAATGAATATCAAGTTTTCGAAACACTTTGTCACGATCCCCGTTTAGAGGACCGTGACTGGCACAGGCACAGGGAATATCCCTGTGCCTGTAAGCCTTATCACCTAATTGACAAAATATCTATTATTGAAAATACAACCAAATGCAGTATAATACCATGGCTACAACGGAATGGTGGCCTATCCTAGGCAAGCAAATCCACGGTCAGTGCCGCTTCAGGATATAGATATAGGAAAACACACATAATATATATAACCTGTGTACTGGCTACACATCCGAAGATGCTGCCTATCCTATTCACATGCAATAGATATATGTATATATATACATTTTGAAAACAAATTTTCCTTGTATCGCAGTAAAATAAATCCTGATCTTTAAGGTGTGTGAAGCTGACAGTTCTAGATTTAATAATACAATCTAATTGGGTACGTCTACCCTTTACTTTATGATACAACAATAAAGTAAATTAAATTACAATTACACTTTATTCACCCACATGAACAAGTTGTGGGTCTTGGAAAGTGTTGCTCAACCCTCGTTCCACCGAGACTTCTTCCACTTGTACTTAACCTGTCTCTGTGTAGTAAAAATGAGGTGTGAGTCTTAACCACGCGACTCAGTGACGACTCTGCCATCCTCGGCGCAAGGTGGGTACCATAGCGCTGGGTTTGGGAGTCATACACAACCACATGCGAAAACAACTAGTTACTGTTAGTTAGCATACATTCTTGGTGATCACACAACAACAGAAATTTCACCCAAACACTCACATGCATTTAACAGATATAAGCATGCACCAGTTTGTTCCACGTCATCAATCAGCAAGTAACATGTAACATATAGGGCCGGCTTTTACTTACCGGTCTTCTCACGTTTCAGCATCTCTGAATCAAACAAGACGTGTGGTGACGTAATCCTGTACGTTACCACTACGCTGCACAATCAGCAATTATATGCAAACACAGATAATTTGTACGTACACACAGATGCTAAACATACATCTACTTAATCTCCCCAAATCTGGGGTTTCTACTAGCCACTACGTGGCTTTTCTACTTTGAACCCGTGCACTTGGGCAACTGGCCACCGCGTGGCAAATATACTTAATCCATTCACTCGGGTACTGGTCACCTCGTGACAATTTTGTTAATCAAACAATACTTAACCCATTCACTTGGGTACTAGTCACCTCGTGACAATTCTATTAATCAAACACAATCAACTTCTATCTATCAAACAACTGATACGTAGCCACCACGTGACACGTCCTGACCCCTTGCTGCGGGGCAATAGCTTGAGCCCACTCGTCCATTACCCAACCAGGCCACATGGAGGGCACGACACGACGTCTCGAAGTATGGCCACTGACACACCCTGGACCAACTCCACAGGATGATTTCTCTTTTACTAGGTTAGGCTCACAGTTCACCCGTAGGTTCCTCCCGTGTCTCCTTACCTTAGTCTCACATATTAATAGGATTCTTTGTATCTTTCCTGAAGGATCAACAGTTCTTCTATGGACAAGTATCCTTAACAGGATATAACTCATATACCCTTCCAAATGCACTCTCTGAGCCTCAAGCTATCGTCACAGCAATATAAAACCTTTCTAACCCTATTGCCAGGATAGGGTAATGACCATCGTCATGGTGATTATAAAACGGAGGTCTCAAGTGCCATCTGACGTTGTTCTAGTCGATGTCTCACATCGCTAGCATAATCAAATCCGAAACCCACCAATAACTCCCTTTGCATGATTATAATTTAAGTCACCGTCGTGACGAGTTTTCAAAATAAAAGCTTAGTCCTTCCGTACAAGGACTCTTGCCACCGTCGTGGGAAAAAATTTAATAAAATACTTATCATGCCTCCGGAGTGTGTGAGTTGGATTTGTAACACACCTATTATAGCAAACAATTATACTCTACTCCTATGTCTTCCTATCCAAGCTACTTTCCACAACCTATTTTCTAATTCTTTCATTCTTTTAGCATTCTATATCTCTAGATAACAAATACCAGACTAGCAGAGAATGTAAATACTCATGTAATCTACATAAGCATACAACCCTAGGAGCAGAGATGGAAGAACCCTCACCTTGGCCAACCTTCCTTGCAATCCTCTCCTGTAACTTTAGTCTCCTCGGAGTTCTTGTTTCACCTTATTGCGTGTCGTTGTTCCTATAAGAACAACATTTACTTCATTAAGGTTATTACTTAGCTTAACTTGTTATTTATTTCTCCGTTACCCTCACGTGTAGTCCATGGTTGCCACAAAGTCAAGCTCTTGGTCTTATTGGACTTCTCTATCCCGACTTATGCGTATCCTTCCTCGAACACTTGACTTACTCACATATAACACTCTACTTGAGTGTTTCACATACTTGGATTTGAGTATTAGACCTCAATCTAACTTGTATTCGCATCTAAGGAAGCTTATCTAACTTAATTGGAAGGAATCCTAATTCTAGGAAGGTCTAAGCATTTTGATCCAACTTGTGTTCCTACTTGGGTTGTAAGAAATCTAGTTTCTAAACCTCAATACACCTCTAATTCATCCTACTTAAGGCTTCCTAATAATTATGAAGGAATAAAATTACCATTTTAGAATTTGGACTTCATTGTTCCGCAAGTTTCCCTCCTTGAGAAACAAGAAGGTACCTAAAATAATTCTTGATGCTTGATAGCATATCTAGAATTATTCTAGGGTGTTTAAGATTGAAAAGAACAGGTTTGGAGCCCTCAACACCACCCTTAAAGTGTATTTGGGAAACCCGAGCAGGGACCCGGTACGTTAATGTCAAGGTTCAACCTTAGTAACCTCGGGCCAGCTCTTCACGGGTCTTGTTCAGCTAATATTTCAACTATATAATTTTAATAATATCAATCCAAGCCTATTTACTCAAATCCAAGCTCAATCCTAATTTTCAACAATTTTCCCTAATTTATGAATAATTAGAATTTTAACCCCAAACCCTTCCAAATTCGAATTTGGGCAAATCCAGAACTATAATCTCGATTCCTACCCCAACTAAGTGTTCAAGAACACTTTCTAGGTCTCAATCTACCCTCGAAACAACTCAATCGAAGGTCAATCGAAGAAATCCCTAAAAATGGAAAAATTGAGGGTTTAGAATGAAATTGGGGTTACCAACCTTGATTCGATTCGTGGGAGGTGTGGAAGATGTTGTAACCGAGCTCCAGTGACTTTTCCCGGCGTCGGCTAGCTCTTCTCCGGCAAGTTTCCGGCGGAATTCCGATGAATCCCCCTCTCTCTCTCTACCTCACGGCTATTTCTCTCTCTTCTCACTCTTTCTCTTCTTCCTCAATCCCGTGCCCACCCTCTCGTTCTCTTTTCTCTTTTTCTTTTATTTGGGTTTTAATTGTTTAAGGGGAAGGGGTCACGGGTATAAAGGGGTGGCTGGTGTACTAAATTTAATAATAAAATAATAAAATATTCATAATTAAATAATTAATAATTAAAAATATTTTAATTTAGTTCCCACTTCTATTTTTTTTAGGTTTCTAATTTCTTAGGTCCTGAATAAATCCCAAAAATTATTTCCTACTTCTTTTCCTTCACTTTTAATTTTATTTTAAATCTTGAAAAAAAATTTCGGGTACTACAATCTTCGAAAAAAAATTCCTTTTTGGTTTCTTTTAACTTTCATATATATATATATATATATATATATATATATATATATATTATATTCTTTTTAAAGTTTTAAATTCCTAGCCCCGAAATAGATCATTCTTTAATCCTCAAAATTTTACATAAATCATTCTTTAATCCTCGAAATTTTCTAGGGTATTACATTCTTCCCTCCTTAAGAAATTCGGTCCTCGAATTTCACCTCCTTCGTGGGGTTGTTGGCTTGTTGCCAACCCTTGGCTCAATTTCACCTATGGTTTCTCTCAATGTGGAAGTTTTACTGTTTTACCCTACAGTTTATCTTTCTTTCCTAGAGACTCAAGGTCTCTATCTAGTTTCTACATATTCTTTCTTTGATCGTTGCATTTCTAGTTTCGTAGTTAATCACCCTTCCCCGAGGTGTTGACCAACAAACTCCATCTGTCGTTGTATCCTTCCCCGAGGATACCTAACTTTACTAATTTCAATTCACTTTGTGCTACTAATTTTGCAATGGAGTGTCTGGCACGTACCACACGCCATGCTCCAATTTAGTTCTCCGAGGAGTTAACCATTGCCTTCTCTAGTGAGACTTACCTTGACTCAATCTGCTTGTCCGACTAGCTACCTTCGTAGTGACTTCTTATATCCGTCTTGGAACACGCCAAGACACTAGCTATTTGAATAGCACACTAGTTTCTATTTCTATAAACTCTAACTGACGAAGTACTCCTCTACATCGGAGTCCCCGTACCTAAGTATCCTCTACTACCAAGCAGCTACCTTTCTGCTGGTATTCCTCCGATATATTCCTTGTAAACGAATTCTCCAGAAAAGTCCGTTCACATCTTACTACACCCTCTACTCTACATCTAGACTTACCGCTTACACGGCATACACCCTACGTAGGTGTTTATACTTTGTGACATCAGTTTACCCAACCCTTCCGAGGTTGTAACACTCACTACCGACTCGGTTTATCCTACTCGTGTCCAGTGAAGCAAAATGCCATGACACTAGCACACTATGTATTACACTTACCGTTTCTCCACCAAACGGTAAAGGATCATACATTTATGACTCGTGTTTCCCTTTCTTTTCCGAACTTCTACACTTACCCTTAGTGGTTTCCATAACCACTTCAGGTTACTCCCCGTCGACATCCTATGTCTGACTGACTTAGACTCTTTTCTGACTACTACTTGTAGTCATTTCTCTTTACAATGGAAACTCACCAGTATCCTCCTTACCATCATACTCATAACTCTGACTCAGGCTCCGCTCGGTCTTCACATCCGAAGACCTCGCTTCATACGACTATGACTGTGGATCTATACCATCTTCAGGTTAGTCCACTTAGAGTTGCACATCCTATGCTAACTCTACTCGTTGGGTTTCCGTTGGATTTTACCCCAACTTGGCCGACTCGGACTCCTCAACTCACTTAAATCCTGTATTCCTACTTGGAATACTTGATCCATTAACTCCAGCATGAACCTTTTCGGACATGCTCTACTCCCCTTGACCAAACGGGATCCGCTCCCATGGTTTGACTCTTTCCTTTCTTACGGTGTGGCATATGTTCACGAACATATACCGCCTCTTGCAAGTGTGTTACCCGGTGGGTTCCAATCGCTTCCAATGGTAGCATACCTATTTTATCATTTGGCTCGCATCCCCCGTTGCTTACTCGACTCTGTTCCCGTATTTACTCTCTTCTTTTCCATTTCGTACCTACGTGGGACTCTTCCTACAAGTATTTCTCAATACTCGGTACTCACTAAATTCTCCTTTTCGATTAACCGTCCTTACGGTTAATTTTCCCTTTATGGCACCCACATGGCCATTTATACGTTTGGTTAGTCCACTCGGTCTCCTCCCATACACGAGCTTCAGACTAACAGATTTATGGTTCACCAACCTGTGGAACTAGCTTACCTAGCTATGTCCACTACAAGCTGTGTACTATACATGCACTTACAGTAGTTGGTTCTCCACCTCCTACTTGACTCTTATCCTATGGGGTCTTATAGGCTTCCGCTCTTCCCCCTTTATGGGACTACTTATCCCTGTCTACTTTCTCTCCCCTCATGCCTCCACGAGTCCCCTTGGGGTTTATCTCTTACGTTGTCTCGTTCGAGAGCTATCTACTGCAATATCACTCATTTTCTAATCTTTGGACGGTACCCGAAGGTCTATGCTCATTTCCACTTCTAGACCTGCTCCGGTCTAATGCTTTCGGGTCCATAATCACCCTATGCCCCCTTAATTGGTAATCCTTAGGTTTACCTGTATAATCCCTTGGCACTTTAGTACTCTCTAGTGCTTTACGATGTCTACTTAACTTTAATCACTCAAAGCGAGTGATTTCTCAACTTCATTTACCATCCTTATATAGCTTACCTGTAAAAGGACTATTGTTTGGTAGGGTATTAGTCACATGAGTTAGTTTTCTTAGGCACCCTGGGGTTTTAAAAATTAATTCAAATTTATTTCTTAGAAAATGACGCCTAAGGTTTTCATAAATGGTTAGGGTTTAACCAATTGGAATGACACAAATTGAGAAAGAGTTTTCATGAAAATTTGTCTTCCAATGGTTATCCCTAGTATTTTCAAGAAAAGTTTGAGGATCTTTCAGAATCTCTCATCCGGAAAGACCAAAAAGATTTTTACAAAAAAATTTCTCATGTGACTAATATCCTATTCTTTATGCTTTTTCTTAAACAACCCAAGAGAGTTTGGTTGGGCTTAATCCCTTCTTTTCCCCTTTGTTTGCTTAAGGAACTAGCAGTTCATGGATCGAGCGCAGGGTTGGACTAGGCTCCTTCCCTGTGCCTTACCATTTACTCTGTTTTCTGCTCGACATATGGTCACACTCTACACGTTTACATATGCCCCTACTTCTTAACATATATCTCTATGGCATATGGTTCGGCCACTTTGCCCCTCCATATACCGTATCCTGATTTTCTAGTCCGTAGACTTCTACTTCTATACGGTGGCATACGCCACCTCTTTTCTGTTTACTTTCTAGGAAGGACAACTCACTTCCTTCAGCCATAGCTTACCGCACAGTCGTGACCCATTCACTTGGTCATCTTCCTGTCGATCTCATGCCTCATGGCCCTGTTTACTCTTGTCAGTAAACTTTCCATTTCAATCGCCCCATGGGCTTACTTTCTTTTCTACACGCCAAGCGTGTCTTTTCTTTAACTTTACAAACCATTCCTAGCCTGAACTACCATTCACTGCATATATCTATTCTACTTACATTCCATACTATAATCAAACAACTTCTACCTATACCATTGCACACAATGCGCCGCTAACTGAGCATACGCATCATCTCATTTAACACCTGCAAACAATCACACATTGTAGCGCATTCCTGCCTACAACTCAACCAAATATGTATATGTCTAGGTAGCATCCTCCATGGATGTCTCCTTTCCCGATTATGGCGTCCTAAGGTTCCCGGGGTCACTGCCACCCCACCTTATGCCTTAGTGCTCATCTGCACTTGTGTACTGTACAGGTTATATTCTTTGCATAGAATTTCACATACACATTCTATGCCTAAAGCGATGACTCGAAAGAATTCATGACTCAACATCCTGAGCAACCTCACAAGTGCCCGTCGGAACCACCGTTACATCCGGATTCGTAATGGCTAGCCCAACTGACACCCGAGACTACTAGTTAGCTTCACACCCTTAAAGAACAACCAGGCTCTAATACCAAGTTTGTCACGACCCCCGTTTAGAGGACCGTGACCGGCACAGACACAGGGAATATCCCTATGCCTGTAAGCCTTATCACCTAATTGACAGAAGAACTATTATTGAAAAATACATTCACATGCATTATAATACCATAGCTACACCGAAATGGTGGCCTACCCTAGGCAAGAAAATCCACAGCCAGTGCCGCTTCAGGATATAGATATAGGAAAACACACATAATGTATATAACCTGTGTACTGGCTACACATCCGAAGATGCTGCCTATCCTATTCACATGCAACAGATATAAGTATATATATTTATATTTTGAAAACAAACTTTCCCTGTATCGCAGTATAATAAATCCTGATCTTTAAGGTGTGTGAAGCTGATAGTTCTAGATTTAGTGATACAATATAGTTGGGTACGTCTACCCTTTACTTTATGATACATGATAAAGTAAATTACAATTACAATTACAATTCTTTCACCCACATGAACAAGTTGTGGGTCTTGGAAAGTTTTGTTCGTTCCTCGCTCCACCGAGACTTCTTCCACCTGTACTTAACCTGTCTCTGTGTAGTAAAAATGAGTCTTAACCACGCGACTCAGTGAGGACTCTCCCATCCCCGGCGCAAGGTGGGTACCATAGCGCTGGGTTTGAGAGTCATAAACAACCACATGCAAAAACAACTAGTTATTGTTGTTAGCATACATTCTTGGTGATCACACAACAACAGAAATTTCACCCAAACACTCACATGCATTTAATAACTGTAAACATGCAGCAGTTTATTCCACGTCATCAATTAGCAATTAAACACGTAACATATAGTGCCGGCTTTTACTTACCGGTCTTCTCACGTTCAACATATCTGAATCAAACAAGACGTTGTGATGACGTAATCCTGTACGTCACCACTCCGCTGCACAATCAGCAATAATATGCAAACACAGACAATTCTTTAAGTACACGCAGATACTATAACAGATATATACTTAACTTCCCCCATTCTGGGGTATTTACTAGCCACTACATGGCTTTTCTAGCTCGAACCCGTGCACTCGGGTTGCTAGCCACCACGTGGCAAAGCATACTTAACCCATTCACTTGGATACTAGTCACCTCGTGACCACGTGGCACGTCCTGACCCCTTGCTGCGGGGCAATAGCTTGAGCCCACTCGTCCATTAGCCAACCAGGCCACATGGCGGGCACGGCACGACGTTTGGTCCCAAGGCTATACTTGGAACAATAGTCTGACCCCAAGACTTCACTTGGAGCAATAGCCGGCGACTCATCTGACCTCGGTTTACCCAAGGTAATAGCCACAATGTGGTGAACTCATATACTCTGTATTTCTGTGGTTTGACTCAAGACAAGAGACTCAATCTACCCGGACCACCCGTGATAGACTCGGTTCCCTCGTTGTACAATAAATGACCCCTATGGACCATTACTTGTTCATTTTACTTCTTCTTAGGCAAATTTAGTTTTCCAAGTGGTTTCTAATTCGGACCCTTGGTTCAGAACAAAGTCACTTAGATTTATTCTCTTTAAGGACTTACTTACAAAACCACATCCTTTAGATAATATTTACTCGATCCTACCCCCGATGTCGTATAGGTCCCGTGGACCTTCTTTTCATATACGGCTCCTTGAGCCACCGTTGCTTTTACAATTCACATACACACATATAGCACATTGTCACATATACTGTAATTTAGGAACAACAATAGCATGTTATCTAACATGTGATTCCTATAAATAGGCAAGAAGGCAAACCATATATCCATATCCGCAGTCAACCCTATAGGGCAAGGATAGGAAAGCCCCTCACCTGGTTGGCCCCTCTGATCGGCTCTCGGTGCGCCCGAAAGTCCACTCACAGTATGGTGCCCTATACACATATACTTGAGAGATTCAGAGACTTGAAAATTCAACCACTATCGTGTACATGTAACGCTAATGCTCATGTTCTTTCTAATTAATTCCATAGACTAGTTGTTGGCTTGGAATGCCCTCAACTAGTTTTCCGAACACCTAGCATGCTTCTAATTCGTGTCCAACCCTCTCTTAATTACGCTATTCGGAAACGTTGAATTTGGGAATGCAAGGTTACCCAATTTCACCTCTATGTGTCCATGTGAAGTTCCCATTACCCTAGTCTTGAATTTATGGCTCAAGAGGCATAAGTTCTACTTGTCCAAAATTTCCATTTATCAAAATAACCTTGAACACTTCACCTACACATGAATACACATACCCGAATACGCGTAAAATTAGAAAATTGTCTCTTTTTCCCCGAACGGGGTTCCGGGTGAGACGGGAATTACTCGGGTTTTCTCTCTCTAACCCGAGCTCTCTCTCTCTCTAGCACACGGTGGCGTTTTCCAGCTCCGGTAGACGGCGACTCCTGCCACCACGCGTGTCCCTTCCTCTGTCCGTGAGCTTTCCGTCCGTGAGCCTCAACCCTTGCTCTCTCGACCTCTCCCCTTTCGTGCGTCTCTCTTTTCTCTGCTCTTTCTCACGTCCACTTTTCCTTTCTTTTTGTTTGTTTTTGTTTTGCTTTATCCGTTGCTTTGTTTACACATATATGTATATATAATAAATTAATTTATATATATATATATATATATATATATCACTAAAATGGACACAATCTGGTTTCTTTTTCCCTTTTATTTTACTCTTTTCCTATTCCTTGATATAATATAATATATATATATATACCTAATTAATATATATATATATATATATATATATATATCACAAAGAAAGAAAAAAGAACTTGATATGATAAAATAAAGAATAATAAAAAAAATATTTTCCATTCTTAAATGAATTAATTTAATTAAATTCGTAATGCTAGTTAGAATATTCTTGGGTATTACAATCTTCCCCCCTTAAGAAATTCGGTCCCTGAATTTCAAACAAAATACTAAACTTAGTCTCGAAATAGATGAGGATATGTCCTGCGCATTTCACCCTCCACCTCCCATGTAGCTTCTTCGGCCGAGTGGTTTCTCCACAAAACTTTAACCAATGGAATCTCTTTCGTTCTGAGTTTCTTCAACTGCCGATCTAAGATTTCCACTGGCTCCTCTTATATGTCATATTTTCGGTTAGTTGCACGTCATGCGATTGAATCACATGCTAGGGATCGGGAAGATACTTCCGAAGCATCGATACATGAAAGACAGGGTGTACCCCTTCCAATTCAGTAGGCAATTCCAACCGATACGCTACATTCCCAACTCGTTCTAGGATTTCAAACGGTCCGATATACCGAGGACTCAACTTCCCCTTCTTACCGAACCGCATCACACCTCTCATCAGTGATACTCTCAAGAACACTTGATCACCAACGGCAAACTCCAGTTCTCTCCTTCTATTGTCTGCATAAGACTTTTGCCTACTCTGAGCCGTCAGCAATCTCTCCCTTATACACTTTACCTTCTGTAAGGCATCTTGTAGCAATTCCGGGCCGACAAGGCTAGCTTCTCCGACCTCGAACCATCCAATTGGGGATCTGCATCTACAGCCGTACAGGGCCTCGAAGGGTGCCATTTGAATACTTGCTTGATAACTGTTATTGTATGAAAACTCAGCCAAGGGTAAATACTTTTCCCAACTTCCGTCGAAATCCATAATACACGCCCGAAGCATGTCCTCAAGAATCTGAATGGTTCTTTCTGATTGCCCGTCGGTCTGTGGGTGGAACGCAGTGCTTAGATCAACTCTAGTTCCCATCACTTCCTGCAATGACTTCCAAAACCTGGAAGTGAACTGTGGACCTCTATCAGATACTATGGACACTGGCACACCGTGCAGTCTAACGATTTCTGATAGATAAATCTGTGCATATTGACTCACTCCGTAAGTGGTCTTAACTGGCAGAAAGTGGGCGGACTTAGTCATGCGATCCACTATCACCCAAACCAAATCAAATCCCCATTGTGATCTTGACAACCCTGTTACAAAATCCATCGTTATCCTCTCCCATTTCCACTCAGGTATCTCTATCTGTTGTAATGTTCCGGCGGGCTTCTGGTGTTTAGCCTTGACTTGCTGGCACACTAAACACCTGACTACATAGTTTGCGACATCCTTTTTCATGCCATTCCACCAATACAACTGTTTCAGGTCATGATACATTTTATTAGCTCCCGGATGGATTGTATACGCTGTCCGGTGTGCTTCTTCAAGAATTCTCTCTTTCAAGTTATCAACCATAGGGACACACAACCATCCCTCTAACCGAAGTATCCCAAAATCATCTATAGAGAATCGGACGTCGTCCCCTTTCTCTTTAGTTACGGTATCCCTGATTTGCTTGAGGTCGGTATCTTCATCTTGTCTAGCCTTCACCTCTTCGACCAAAGAGGACTTAGCTTGCAAATGGGCTAAAAGTGAGTTAGAACTTCCAATCTCAAACTGATTTCCCGTTAGCTCTAGCTCGTGCAGTTCTCTAATTAACGGTCTCCTTCCTTCACTTATATGAGCAAGACTGCCCATGGATTTCCGACTCAGAGCATCGGCTACCACATTAGCCTTTCCTGGATGATACAAGATCGTGCAGTCATAGTCTTTTAACAACTCCAACCATCGACGTTGTCTCAAGTTCAAGTCCTTCTGCTCGAAAATGTATTTGAGGCTTTTGTGGTCTATATAAATTTCACAAGTCTCACCATATAAGTAGTGTCTCCATATTTTCAAAGCGAATACTACAACCACCATTTCAAGGTCGTGAGTCGGGTAGTTCTTCTCATCCTTCCTCAGTTGTCGCGATGCATACGTAATCACCTTGCCATGTTGCATCAAGACACACCCTAACTGGATCCTCGACGCATCAAAGTATACCACATACCCTCCTGTGCCTTCAGGTAATGCCAGCACCGGAGCGGTGGTGAGACTGTCTTTCAGCTTCTGAAAACTCTGCTCACACTTATCATCCCATATAAACTTCACTCTCTTCTGAGTCAATCTAGTCATAGGTGCAGCAACCTTAGAGAAGTCCTGCACAAATCTTCTATAATATCCTGCCAAACCCAAGAAACTGCGAATCTCCGTAACAGAGGTAGGCTGGGACCAATTCTTCACTGCCTCTACCTTACTTGGATCAACGTGGATTCCCTCTGATGATACCACGTGACCCAAAAAGGCAACTCTGTCAAGCCAGAATTCACACTTAGAGAACTTGGCATACAGTTTTTCCTCTCTCAATCTCTGTAATGCTAGTCTCAAGTGTTCAGCATGTTCCTCAGAATTCTTTGAATAAACCAATATGTCGTCAATGAAGACAATGACAAATCGGTCCAGAAATGGTTTAAAGACCCTGTTCATCATGTCCATGAACGCTGCAGGAGCATTAGTTAACCCGAAAGACATCACCAGGAACTCGTAATGTCCGTATCGGGTCCGGAATGCGGTCTTAGGTATATCTGATTCTCGAATCTTTAATTGATCATACCCATATCGCAAATCAATCTTGGAAAACCGCTTCGCACCCTGCAACTAATCAAATAGGTCATCTATCCTCGGTAGTGGATATTGGTTGCGAATTGTCACCTTGTTTAACTTTCGGTAATCGATACACAACCGCAAAGATCCGTCCTTCTTCTTTACAAAAAGGACCGGTGCACCCCAAGGAGAGAAACTGGGTCTTATAAAACCCCTTTCAAGCAATTCTTGCAATTATGTATGTAGCTCCTTCAGCTCTTTCGGAGCCATACGGTAAGGTGGTGTGGAGATAGGCTGAGTACCAGGTTGCAGCTTAATTCCAAATTCAATCTCACGATCGGGCGGCAAACCCGCCAATTCTTCTGGAAATACATTCAAGAACTCTCGCACTACAGGTACTTGAGTCGGTGAAAGTACTTCTTTCGTGGTATCTTGGACGAATGCCAAGTACCCTTTGCATCCCTTTGCAAGTAATTTGGATGCCTTCAAAGCCGAGATCAAGCTTGGATACGGTGTAGCTCCGTCACCCCGTATCACAAAAGGCTCCTCGTTTGGCATATTGAATTTTATACATTTAGCCCTGCAGTCCACAACCGCATGGCAAGACGACAGCCAATCCATTTCGAGGATCACATCAAGATCAACCATACACAACAACCGAAGGTCTACCACAGTCTCATGACCGTCGACCTCCACAATGCAAGACTTGTGCACATACTCTACTTGTACCAATTCTCCCATTGGTGTAGAGACTAGTACTGCTTCTTCCATTCTAGATGGACTTTTGTTGAATTTAGAGGCAAATGCATGAGACACATAGGAATGAGTGGAGTCAGAATCAAATAAGACTCGTGCTTCAAGAGAGCAGACAATAAGAGTACCTGTCACAACCGCATTTGATACATGAGCATCCTGCTGAGAGAGTGCAAATACCCGCGCCTGTCCTCCACCTACCGCCCCTGGCCATCGGCCACTAGACCCTGCACCACGGCCTCTAGCTGCACCTGTACTTGCTACCTGTGGTGGCACGGTTCTCACTGGTGGGGCTGGAATAGGTGTACTCCTCGGCGTTAGATTGCTTCTCACACTTGTACCCTCTTTCTTCTTTGGACACTCTCTAGCCATATGGACCATCTGGCCACAATGGTAGCATCCACCTGTCAGTTTCCGACATATGCCAGAATGAAATCTGCCGCAAGTCACACACTGGGCTTTGTCTTCCCAGCATTTCCACCCCCTTGTTCCCTCTGTCCCCCTTGAACATTACCTCTTGTACCTGTTTCATAGGTGGTAGTTGAGGATAGCCCTCCTATGGACCCTGAGTATCTTGCACTTCCACCTGTTGTCTTCCTTTTCTTACTTCCACCTCCATGGTTATCACTGCCTGTAATTAACTTGACTTTAGGATCAACAAACGTCACATACCTCTTCCTGGTTTCAATCATTCTAGCACAGTCTGCTGCTTGGGCTAAAGTCTCAAACTGTCTCCTCTGAGGTAGCAAAGCAGTAAACAAAGGCTCCGTGAGTCGGTGTATGAATCTCTTGATCCTTGCCTCTTCATCAGGAACTAACTCAGGTGAGAACTAAGCCAGTTCAGTAAAAAGTAACTCATACTCCGTCACGGTCATGTTAGGCATCATCCACAATTCCTCGAATTGCTGACGCTTTGCATCCTTGGTACCTTCAGGTAGAAATCGACCCAGGAATTCCCTCTGAAAATCTTCCCAGGTCATCAGTGCCACTCTACGCGAATACCTCGTCTGTACGGACTCTATCCATACTCTAGCCGCTCCCCTCAGCTGGAATGAAGCTAATTCCACTAATTCATGGCCTGAGCACCTCAGCATGCGCCCAATTCTGACCACATCTCTGATAAAGTACTGCGGATCCTCTTTCTCACTAGTTCCGCAGAAAGTGGGTGGATGAAGCTTCAGAAATTTTGAAATTGGCAGCTCTCTGGGTGCTAGCCGTGACTCACGAGGCATTCCCTGTGGTTATTGCCATTCCCTATCCTCTTCCTCAACAACCTCCATCTCTTGATTGCTAGGAACCCTCTCTTGTTCTTCCTCGCCCTACTATTAACCGACGTACTTCCCTCTGTATCTGTCTCGTCATTTCGTCCCTTAGTTCCTGAAATCCTGCCGTGAGCATTTCTGCCATGGAAGGTGCACCTGTCTCTACTTGAGGTTGAGGTTCTGGTGACGGTCTCCTCTCTTCCCCTCTCACTTGTGCTCTACCTCGACCTCGAGCACGACCTTAACCTCGGCCTCGGGTACGACCTCTACCTCGGCCTCGGGTGGGCATTCCCTCTTCCCGAACTGACTCTTGATCAATTTCAGCAGGAGTTCTCCCTCCACCCTAGTCCGTCTCGTAATAGGTGACATCCCTATACTACACAAGGACCACACCTAATAAGTACACGTATATTAATGACATTTCGTATAATAGAGAGTAGAAAGAAAGGCTGACACAATTTCCTGGGTACTTCCACAAGTGCCTTTTTACTCCCACGTTGTGCCCAGGTACACAAAGAGGGGTAAACCGACACCCGGTCATACCTATGGCTTCATACAGTTTAAAGTAACCAGGCTCTGATACCAAGTTTGTCACGACCCCCTACCAGAAGTCCGTGACCGGCACGGGAGGTAGGATTTCTCCTATCCCGTAAGCCTCTAATCCCTGATTGACATTTCTGTATGTACATAACTACCCATTTCTAATACAAACAATATATAGTATTTATGGTCATCCCTAACCGGTGACCTAAGTAGCACGCAATCCACGGCTCGCTCAACGCCGCTTCAGTCTATACATATACACATAATCAATCACACGTACATATAGTATACATATTGATCACACGCTTAAGGGCGGGTGATCTATCCTATTCACACGCAGAATCCCTGTGTAAAGTCAAGCATATATATTCAATCACACACCTGCAACCCGGATAAATTCTATCAACCTTTCAATGCACCCCAAATCATTCGACAACACCCTTAAACCTTAACAACCACATTTTCCTACATTTTCCCAACCCGGATAAATTCTATCAATTTGGTTCGGGTTCCTAAGCTTCCAACTCACTTCCTAGCATGCAAATACTTCAATTTAGGACCCAGAGTACTCTGATTGAATCAATTGGGGTCTTTCCAAAAATCCCTAAAATTGATAAAATTGGGGTTTGAGAGTTTCGGGACTTCTCACCTCGATTCAACCGGTTAGAAGGACGATATGGAGTAGAGGAGACTCCCAGCTACCTTCCCCGGTGAAGAGACGGCGTTTTCCGGCGAGAAAGCTCTCTTCCTCTTGTTTTTCTCTCTAACCCGAACTCTCTCTCTCTCTAGCACACGGTGGCGTTTTCCGGCTCCGGTGGACGGCGACTCCGGCCACCACGCGTTTCCCTTCCTCCGTCCGTGAGCCTCAACCCTTGCTCTCTCCACCTCTCCCCTTTCGTGCGTCTCTCTTTTCTCTGCTCTTTCTCACGCCCACTTTTACTTTCTTTTTGTTTGTTTTTGTTTTGCTTTATCCGTTGCTTTGTTTACACATATATGTATATATAATAAATTAATTTATATATATATATATATATCACTAAAATGGACACAATCTGGTTTCTTTTTCCCCTTGTTTTTTCTTTACTCTTTTCCTATTCCTTGATATAATATAGTATATATATATATACCTAATTAATTAATATATATATATGCATATCACAAAGAAAGAAAAAAGAACTTGATATGATAAAATAAATAATAATTAAAAAAATATTTTCCATTCTTAAATGAATTAATTTAATTAAATTCGTAATGCTAGTTAGAATATTCTTGGGTATTACATCATCGGCGAAAACAGATAAAAAATAAGAAGGATGAATATCAAGATTTCGAAACACTCATCGGCGAAAACTGATTAAAAAATAATAATGAATCTCAAGTTTTCGAAACGCTCATCAGCGAAAACTAATTAAAAAAATAAAAATGAATATCATGTTTTCGAAACACTAATCGGCGAAAAATTGTCACGACCCCCTATCGGACGTCCGTGACCGGCACGGGAGGTAGGATTTCTCCTATCCCGTAAGCCTCTAATCCCTGATTGACATTCTTATATATGCATAACTACCCATTTCTATTACACACAATATATAGTATATATGGTCATCCCTATCCGGTGACCTAAGTAACAGGCAATCCACGGCTTGCTCAACGTCGCTTCAGTCTATACATATACACAATCACACGTACATATAATATACATATTGATCACGCACTTCAGGGCAGGTGATCTATCCTATTCACATGCAGGATTCCTGTGTACAGTCAAGCATATATATTCAATCACACACCTGCATAAAATATACATATTGATCACACGCCTCAATGCGTGTGACCTATCCTATTCACATGCGGAAGCCGTATTTTCACACAATCAAGTATTCAGTCACACATATATATAATTTACATATTGACCACACGCTCAGTGCGTGTGATCTATCCTATTTACATGCGAAAGTCATATACATATATATATACTCATGATATATATCATATCATAGCCTATATTCCCAACAACAAGACCAATCTTCAATCTGTATGAAGCCGACAATTCTAGAGTGTGACATATACATATATGCATATAGCAATTGTACAAAACAATGCTATACCAAAATGAATCATATACATATATATCCTGTCAAAATACATATAACTGTACTACCCACGCGAACAATGCGTGCGATCTCTAAGTCTGTCCGCCTCCCTGAGATGAAGTGGAAGCGCTCCGATGCCTATACTACCTGTGTATGTAACATGTAACATTGGGGTGAGTCAAACAGACTCAGTGGGAGGCTTTCCCATCCCTGGTGTAGTAGCGGGTACCACTACAACTGGGGAAAAGGAGCCAATCACAAACACATACGCATATAACGGGTTTAAATTTTCATATATTAGGTGGTCAGGCAATTAACATATATCATATTCACAATAAAGAATTTAAAGCATGGATTTACATACATTTAAATTCACATATACATCATATCATGATTTAACATATAATTCCATGTGGTCACCCGTATTCAATTAACCGTAATCATAAACTGGCCCGAAAGCAATATCTCCGTTAGGAGAGAATCTGGCCGAAGGCAATATCTCCGTTAGGAGGGAATCTGGCCCGAAGGCAATATCTAACGTGAGCAATATGGGAACCTAGTTGATCATTCTAGGAACCCCTGGTCCCAAGACTATACTTGGAACAATAGTCTGACCCCAAGACTTCACTTGGAGCATAGCCGGCGACTCATATGAACTCGGTTTACCCAAGGCAATAGCCACAATGTGGTGTACTCAAATACTTGTATCTCTATGAGTTTGACTCAAGACAAGAGACTCAATCTACCCGGACCTCCCATTATAGACTCGGTTCCCGCGTTGTACCATAAATAACCAATATGGACCGCTACTTGTTCATTTCACTTCTTCTTAGGCAAATCTAGATTTCCAAGTGGTTTCTAATTCAGACCCTTGATTCAGAACAAAGCCACCTAGGTTTATTCTCTTTAAGGACTTACATACAAAACCACACCTTTCAGATAATAATCAATGAGGTTTGTCTCTAGTACCACAAGACCCTCACAAATAAAATAGACTCGATCCTACCCTCGATATCGTATAGGTCCCGAGGACCTTCCTTCCATATAAGGCTGCTTGAGCCACCATTGCTTTTACAGTTCACATATACACATACAACACGTTATCACATATATTACAATTTAGGAACAACAATAGCATGTTATCTAACATGTAATTCCTACAAATAGGCAAGAAGGCAAACCATATATCCATATCAGCAGTCAACCCTATAGGGCAAGGATAGGAAAGGCCCTAACCTGTTTGGCCCCTCGTATCGGCTCTCGGTGTGCCCGAAGGTCCGCTTACTGTATGGTGCCCTATACACATTTATTTGAGAGATTCAGAAGCTTGAAAATTCAACTACTATCATGTACATGCAACGCTAGTGCTCATGTTCTCTCTAATTAATTCCATAGGCTAGTTGTTGGCTTGGAAATGCCTTCAACTAGTTTTAGGACACCTAGCATGCTTCTAATCGTGTCCAACCCTTGCTAAATCACACTATTCGGAAGCCTTGAGTTGGGAATGCAAGGTAACCCAATTTCATCTCTATGTGTCCATATGAAATTCCCATTACCCAAGTCATGAATTTATGACTCAAGAGAGTCATAAATTCTACTTGCCTAAAATTTCCATTTACCGAATTAACTTTCAATACTTTACCTACACACGAATACACATATCCGGATACGCGTAAAATTAGGAAAGTGTCTCTTTTTCCCCGAACGGGGTTCCGGGTGAGACGGGAATTACTCGGGTTTTAATCCCTCGTACATTCCAATAATTTTTAACAATTATATAATTATCATTCAACCTTTCAATGCACCCCGAATCATTCCACAACACCCTTAAACCTTTTCAATCATACTTTTCCTACACTTTTTCCAACCCGGATAAATTCCATCAATTTGGTTCCGGTTCCTAAGCTTCTAACTCACTTCCTAGCATGCAAATACTTCAATTTAGGACGCAGAATACTCAGATTGAATCAATTGGGGTCTTTCCAAAAATCCCTAAAATTGATAAAATTGGGGTTTGAGAGTTTTGGGACTTCTCACCTCGATTCAACTGGTTAGAATGACGATACGGAGTAGAGGAGACTCCCAGCTACCTTCCCCGATGAAGAGACGGCGTTTTCCGGCGAGAAAGCTCTCTCCCTCTTGTTTCTCTCTCTAGCCCGTGCTCTCTCTCTCCTCCAACCCCAAAATGGCATCCAGCCCGGTGGACGGCGACTCCGGCCACTGTTCGAAAGTCCGGCCACCACGCGTTCATCCGTGCGTCTTCCCGTCGACGCCTCAACCCCTTGCTCTCTCCGTTTTTGCTCGTACGTGTTGCTCTCCCTCACGCCTCCTGTTTCTCTTTTTTTTTTCAATCTGCTTGCTTTTCTTTTCTTTCCTTATTCCCTTATATAATATATATAATAATAATAATAATAATTTAATATATATATACATATCACTAAAAAAACAAAAAGAAATCTGATTTAATATTAATAAAAAATATATATAAGTATTAGGATTTTACAAAAATCTATATTTACCACATAATAAGTGACAAGCTAGTGTGTATTTTTATCTCACTTTCCACTTTTTAAATTATTTAATTTAATTTAATTAATGGTGCTAATTAGAATAGTCTCGGGTATCACAAAAATGATTAAAAAAAGAAAAATGAATATCAAGTTTTCGAAAAACACATCGGCGAATAATGATTAAAAAAAGAAAATGAATATCAAGTTTTCGAAACACTCATCGACGAAAACTATTTAAAAAAAAAAAGAAAAAAGAATATTACGTTTTCGAAACACTCATCGGCGAAAAATGATTAAAAATGAAAAATGACTATCAAGTTTTCGAAACACTAATCCACGAAAATTGATTAAAAAAATATTGAATATAAAGTTTTCGAAACACTCATTGGCGAAAACTGAATAAAAAAGGAAAATGAATATCAAGTTTTCGAAACACTCCTCGGTGAAAACTGATTAAAAAAGGTAAAATGAATATCAAGTTTTCAAAGCACTGATTGGCTAAAACTGATCAAAGAAAGAAAAATGAATATCGAGTTTTTGAAACACTCATTAGCGAAAAATGATTAAAAAAAGAAAAATGAATATCAAGTTTTTGAAAAACTCATCAGTGAAAACTAATTAAATAAAGAAAAATGAATATCACGTTTTCGAAACACTCATTGGCGAAAACTGATTAAGAAAAAGAAAAATGAAGATCAAGTTTTCGAAACACTCACCGGCGAAAACTATTTAAAAAAATTGAATATTACGTTTTCGAAACACTCATCGGCGAAAACTGATTAAAAAACGAAATATGACTATCAAGTTTTCGAACACTCATCGGCGAAAACTGATTCAAAAAAAGAAAAATAAATATCAAGTTTTTGAAACACTCATTGGCGAAAACTGATTCAAAAAAAGAAAAATAAATATCAAGTTTTCGAAACATTCATCGGCGAAAACGGATTAAAAAACGAAAAATCAATATCAACTTTTCAAAATACTCATTGGCGAAAACTGATTAAAAAAAAAGAAAAATGAATATCAAGTTTTCAGAACAGTAATCGGCGAAAACTGATTAAAAAAAGAAAAATGAATATCAAGTTTTCGAAAACACTCATCGGCGAAAACTGATTAAAAAAAGAAAAAAGAATATCAAGTTTTCGAAACACTCATCGGTGAAAATTGATAAAAAAAGAAGAAAAATGAATATCAAGTTTTCGAAACACTCATGGGCGAAAACTTATTAAAAAAAGAAAAATGAATATCAAGTTTTCGAAACACTAATCGGCAAAAACTAATTAAAAAAAGAAAAATGAATATCGAGTTTTCGAAACACTCATTAGCGAAAACTTACTAAAAAAAGAAAAATGAATATCAATATTTTGAAACACTCATCGACGAAAACTGATTAAAAAAATTAAAAATGAAGATTAAGTTTTTGAAACACTCACCGGTGAAAACCTATTAATATCAAGATTTCGAAACACTCATCGGCGAAAACTGATTAAAAAAAATGAATATCAAGTTTTCGAAACTCTAATCGGTGAAAACTAATAAAAAAATAAAAATGAATATCAAGTTTTCGAAACACTCATCGGCGAAAACTAATTAAAAAAAGTAAAATGAATATCAAGTTTTCGAAACACTTATCGACGAAAATTTATTAAAAAAAAGAAAAATAAATATTAAGTTTTTGAAACACATATCGGCGAAAACTGATTAAAAAACAGAGAAATGAATATCAAGTTTTAAAAACACTCATCGTCGAAAAATGATTAAAAAAAGAAAAATGAATATCACGTTTTCGAAACACTCATCGGCAAAAACTATTTAAAAAAAGGAAAAATGAATATTACGTTTTCGAAACACTCATCGGCGAAAAATGATAAAAAAATGAAAAATGCCTATCAAGTTTTCGAAACACTCATCGACGAAAACTGATTAAAAATAATAATAATGAATATAAAGTTTTCGAAACACTCATCGGCGAAAACTGATTAAATAAGGAAAATGAATATCAAATTTTCGAAACGTTCATCGGCGAAAACTGATTAAAAAAGGAAAAATGAATATAAAGTTTTCGAAACACTCATCGACCAAAACTAATTAAAAAAGAAAAATGAATATCAAGTTTCCAAAACACTGATCAGCAAAAACTGATTAAGAAAAAGAAAAATGAATATCACGTTTTTGAAACACTCATCGGCCAAAACTGATTAAGAAAAAAAAATGAATATCAAGTTTTCGAAACACTCATCGACCAAAACTAATTAAAAAAGAAAAATGAATATCAAGTTTTCAAAATACTCATAGGCAAAAACTGACTAAAAAAAGAAAAATCAATATTAAGTTTTCGAAACATTCATTGGCGAAAACTGATTAAAAAAAAGAAAAATGAAAATCAAGTTTTCGAAACACTCATGGGCGAAAACTTATTAAAAAAAGAAAAATGAATATCAAGTTTTCGAAACACTCATTGGCGAAAAATGATTAAAAAAAGAAAAATGAATATTAGGTTTTCGAAACACTCATCGGTGAAAACTAATTAAATAAAGAAAAATGAATTTCACGTTTTCGAAACACCCATCGGCGGAAACTGATAGGGATTGGACTAGCCATATATATGAACACGTCTAGGGAACCCATGACACTATTTTTCGGTGAGACATGTGGTCACACCATCAGACACTTGGGTTGTAGCATCACTTATAGCTGGGCCCTAACAGGCTTCTAGTATAAGGCTTCCACATACCGTGCCAAGCGGTCACGACTGACACGAAGTATGAAAGAACACAACGAGAGAAAGAGAAATAGAGAAATCCTTTGTGATAAGGATAGTCATGGGCCTCCCACCATGTGCGAGTAGGAGTATGTTGGATATATTAGGGTCTTCGGGACTAAATATCCGCCCATGTGGGAGTCCGATCGGGTCGAGTGAGGATCCGTTGGAAAGCTTGCTGAGAGACGAACGAACGACACCAAGATGACACTCATCGGAGGTCACACGAGCCCGCACTCGTGGCCCAAAGTGGGCTAGGTGACCATGATGGAAGCATGATATTTTGTTCATATTCCAAGTCCCACATTGCTTGCGTCAATGATGGGAGCTCTCTCATCCTCCTATAAATAAGAGTGACTCCACACCTTTCCAGTTGCTCATTCCATGTGTTGGAAAGGGGGGTCCCGTTTGGGAAACCCCACTCAGTATAATTTTCTCATCCTCTTGAGTCTTCTTCCGCGCATCAGTCGTGGACATGTGGTTCTACCTCTCGTAGGTAGAGTCCTCCGTTTGGTGCGACCCTTTTTGGTGTTCGTCGATTGGAGGTCAGCCCCGGTGGAGCAGAGGCACTGGCAAGATCCAAAGTTTTAGCAATGGCGTCCGGGTTAGTAGCTTCCGCAATATTTAATTTCTGCCTGGTTTATTTTTCGGTTTTTCTTTTTGGTCCCTGGGTCGGGTCGGATCATGTGGATCCGGGCCTTTCCTTACATTGGCATCAGAGCCAGGTTATGCTAGAGCTCTGTTCTCCAGGGATTGATGAACCAAAAAGGGTTAGAAACATGTTTAGGGCTTGTTTGTTTAAAACTTAGGAACATGCTTAGGTTCCCAGTTTTAATTAAATGTTTTAATTTCGAATTAAAACATGAGATAGTCATATATTGTCGGGTAGGGTCCCATACTTTTTGAATTTAAATTATGTGTTAATTTTTTAATTCAATATTGACTGGTAACCCATACCCTAAAACCTAGAAACATGTTTAGGTTCCCCTTTCTTATTAAAGACCCTAATTTGCATGCATGTTTATATTATTTAAGGTATGTGTACCCTGCGAATTAGATATATACCTGGGGATGTATGCTACTGCTTTGGGGAAGAGGAACGTTGACTAACGAGGTTGATTGGAAAAATAGGCCACCGACGGTAGCCGGTCGGCGAAGGTCTGGCAACCTTCGATGGTGGTCGGCGGTGTTGATCGGCGACCGGCGCGGTCTCCGGCGGAGGTCCAGTGACCGGGGCCGCCCGCGGGTCGTCGGTGCCGTTGAAGGTCAGGAAGCCTCCGACGGTGGTCGGCGGTGTTTACCGGTGACAGGCGCTATCGCCGGTAGAGGTCTGGCAACCTCCGCCGCCGCGGGTTGCCGATGACGGTAGATGTCCGGCGATCGGCACCACCTCGGATGGCGGTGCCGGCAGATGTCTCATGGTCGACCGGGGTTGACTGCGGAAGGTCAACGCTGACCGTTGACCAACGTCGCGAAGTTTTCTGTCGCGCATAATTTCTCCAGACTTAGCTCCGATTTCGACGATTTTTTAGTAGTTTTTCTTGTTTTTGTGAGACGAATACAAATATGGGTAGAAATTAGGGTGAATTGGAGTCTAAAGAGTGGATGACTCATTCACATACACAACGAGAGAGAAGATTTAAGCGGTTTGTGATCGTTTAAATTATCTTAAGCGTTTTGCTCGAGTGGGAGCTAGGGGTAGCATGTGGCAAACCCATAACTCGATGTAAATGCTTATCCACGAGGGAATTTGAATAGTAAGTGACTATTTAAATTATCGTAAGCGTTGTAATCAAATTGAAGTTTGAGGTCGTGCTTGTGGCGACTCAATGTCCTTCTTGATCGCTTTCTTAGTGGGAATCCAAAAGGGATTTTGAATAATATGTGACTATTCTATGAAAATTGTTGAGTCAAGCAGAGAAAGGTGTACATATATAGGCTCTCTGTATGATGAGGGTGGTTGACCCCACTTCTGGAATGCAGAGACTGACTATATCTACACTCGTCTTGCGTTGATTACAATTTTCAAGAGTTGTGTGTTGTGTAATAAGGAACTGTGTAATTAGTGTTAGCGTTTAGGATTGACTGATAGTATAACTACAAAACTTGTAAATGTAGATCACATTAGAGATATCGCTTTGGTGACACTGTGGCCACCAAACTGAGGCAGCTTACAATCAAGTTTGATGCCTCCAAGATGCGCTCTGACAAGAGAATGAAGACGCATATAAGGGAGAAATCAAACATAATTTGGGAGTGTGAGTAAGTCTAAACACTCCCCACTGGTAAACAGTGAGTTCAAACTATTGCCAGATCTCTTCCCTCCTATTGGGAGTGCATATAGGTCATTCCGACCTAGTGCTCAAGGATTTGTGGTATAAGGCTGCGAAATCCACCGAGCATGTAGCCTAAGTGGCTAAAGATGCCTAGAGCTATAGGCTCAAAGAACAAGGACAATGGGTCTAAGATACGTGGTGCTTGGAAGAAAAAGGGTAAGTGTAAGGTAAGTAGCCTCAGTTCAAAGGAAAAGCAAGAGAGGAAAATAGATTTTGGCCAAGGTCAAATTTTGCTTGTGCCAATCCATAAGGCACTATGCGCAAAAATTGTTTGCAGCAATCATTTTCCTCTCACCCATGAACATTGGTTCATGGAGTTCCGTCCTCTACCTAGTGGGAGCAGAAGTATCCTCATGGGAAAAAAACATTATTAAAGTTAAGAGGTTGGGCAGCTACAAAACGAAATTTCGTAGTGGCCACTCTTTATCTTTATATATGTTATGTGTTCTAGATACTGAACGGAACTTATTATAAGCTGTTTTTCTGTGAGAGAATTTAGGATATAATGTGATCTACATGTTTATCATGACTCCTTAGTGTTAGTTATGATTTTATGACAATGGTTGTGTTGTAATGCACTTTGAATTACATTCCCGTAATTCAACTAGTTGCTTTGCTGTGTCTTTCTCTGTGGTTGAGACACTTATTTGGCAAATGCGTGTGGGACGCAATTACGTATTTGCAAAGGAGAATTTTTGAGGAAAAATTCCCAATGCTAGTTTGTAAACATTGCCTTACAGACAAATCAACCTGAAATCCATTCAATCATGAAACCAGACAACCCGCTTTGATCAAATTAGTCCACTCGGACATCAGTGGTCCGATAAGCGTGGGGGCAAGGCAAGTGACCTAGTATTTTCACACAGTTACGTGATGAAATTGGAATTGTTAGATAACTAACTATTCCACACACTCCATAGCAATGAGTTGCTCGTAGAGTTGGTTAAGTTGATAATGACTCAAGTGAACGTTCCCTTTGGGGAGATGCTTTGCTAACAGTTGCTTTCATACTTAACCATATGCCCCCCAAATTATGTGAGTGATTCCTTATGAGTTCTAGTTAGGTAAAAGACCTGATTAGAGTATGTTGAGACCATGAGGGTATACAGCACACTTGATCCTTCCTATGAGTATGGGAAGCTTGACCCTAGAGGCAAGTACCGTGTCTTGGTAAGATAGCTTGGTCACTCAAAAGGATACGTCTTCATTAGTGAGAATGAAGACATTCTGGTCACATAATTTAAGTCTAAGGATGTAATGGTCCTTAAGACAAACCTTTCCAGAGTAAGGGAGATGGATTTTGGGATGTGCATCTTTATTGAAAGGAGGCGGACCTACAACACGTTGAGAGAAGCGTATAGACGCATCTCCAGTTGCTGAGTCCAGTGGGAATAATGTTTACGAGTAGCATATCTTCCATGAAGCACAATCCTAGAAGAGTACTAGAGAAGTACTAAATGATCAAGTAGAGCCTTTGATAGTCCAAAAGGCTCTCTCCGGCCCTACTATTAAAAGGTGGACTAAGACGATGGAAGAAGAAAAGATAAAGTCTATAAGGACATACCAAGTATAAAACTTGGTGGCTCTGCCCCGCGTCACAAGGCATTTTGAGAACAAGTGTTCTCTAAATAGTTAGGGGAGACAGATGGGTCAATCGACCACTACTAGGCACATTAAGCAGTGAAGAAGTACATACAACAAAAAGGTATCGACTGTTACGAAACCTTCTCGTTTATTGTGTGGTAAGAGTCTGATTCTAGCTTTGGTCACCAGTTTATGTCTGGGGGTACGTCAATTAGGATGTCAAGACTACTTTCTTGTATGGCAAACTAGGTGAAGGGATCTATGTGGAAAAGCAAATAGGTCTCATGGCAAAAGGCCAGGAGCGCATAGTATGCCGTCTTCAGGGATTTGTCAGGATCTCACATATTCATCTAGCCTCGTGGTAATTTATCACTTAGTCCATTTCAAGAAAGCTGAGAGTATTTCATTACCTCACGCTATATGTAGAAGACATATGGCCAGCTAGAAATAACATAGAGGTTGCTTTAGCCAATTAAGGATGACTATCCTTTCATCATTTAAGATAAAGGAATAGGTTTAGACAGTGAGAGTCAAGATTCATGGAGAATGCTCCAAGAATCGACTCACTTTGTCACAAGAATCCTATGAAGAAGAGATTCTTGGCGGATTCCATTTAAGGGGACTTGAACCCGAGTGATGTGCTAGAAGTAAGAGGCAAGAATTTGTGCTTGCTAGACGTCTTTAGACTAAGTTAGAGATGGAGTCATTGGATAGAATTTTCATACATGTAGTTGGTAGCTTGAAGTATAATGAGGATTATACTCGCTCTAACGTGCCTTTTTAGTCGGCTTTATGAGTCGTTATCAGTCAAACCTAGGTCAAACACACTGTTTAGAGTGTTTTGAGGTACTTGTAGGGCGTTGCTGCCAATCGATTGTTTTCATCATATTGGTGACTCGCAAACGGCGGGCCGCACATTGATGTCGATTGGGTAAAAGACTTAGATGAGAAGACATCCACGTCTTGGTGGGCTTTGCTAAGCACTGGAACCATCTTGCAGAGAGGCAAGTAAGGATTATGCATTTCTTTGTCCACTAGAGACATGGAGTTCATTGCATGATCATCAGCAGTACACAAGGCAGTTTGGATTGGAAGATTTAAAGTCACTTATAGGTCACAAGCAGAGCTGTTGACCTAGTGACATTGATCTCATGAAGTCAAACAACTATGGTTTACACCAAAGAAAGCCTAAGTACCACAAAATTATGCAACACAACTTTGTATGAGACATCGTTACACAGTAGTTAACTACCCTGTTGTTTCAGTCTAAGCATCAAGTGACCGGAGAGAGGGTCGTCACAGTATGACATGTGATAGAGCATTGACTTGGGTGCTTTTTCCTTGAACACTAAAATGGGATATAGTGTGAATATCCAGAGGCAGCTGAAAAGCGTCGAGTGTTGGACAGGAAAACGCCACTGAGAATTGATAAGTCGCCCTAGTAAGTGTACTAGGATGAGATCCGCTAAGATGATGAGGTCTTATGATCGAATTATGAATCCCCGCTATTCATAATGCCTGTAGCCAGACGTGACTGCTCCACTTGGCGCTATGTGAAGCGAGCAAAGTGTAGTAGCAAACTCAAGTCAGATTCTAAGTGAGTCTGGACTAAGGTCTGTGTGGTGTAAGTGATTGAGAATTAAAATTGACATACGCTCGAGAACACCACAACATGTGTTTCATACCGCATGTGCTTTAAGAACCGCACGGGAAGCATCTGAATGAATCCCTGCTTCAATGTTGTGTGAGTCCGTGAAAGGATGCATCAATCCTTTCAAAGGGTACCCTTATGCACTTTGACTCTGTCATGAATAGATGAGGTAGTGCATGCTACTTTGATACCTTTCCAAGAGGCTATGGAAAAATACGGCCCGATGGAAGACTGTCAGGAAAGCAGCTATCTTTGATTGAATTGATAAAAGGTCGAAAGGAAGATTGTGTTGACACATGCATGTGTGATAGTATTCTGAGGTCGACCCATTATGTGATCCCTTTGAGGTACTCATGGATGTGGATACCTACCGCAACTGAGTGTGGCTGAAGTCCTAGTCTTATTGTAGACTTAAAGGGATTGGACTAGCCATGTATATGAACACGTCTAGCGAACCCATGGCACTATTTTTCGGTGAGACATGTGGTCACACCATCAGACACTTGGGTTGTAGCATCACTTTTAGCTGGACCCTAACAGGCTTCTAGTATAAGGCCCCCACATATCGTGCCAAGCGACCACGACTGACACGAAGTATGAAAGAAGACAACGAGAGAAAGAGAAATAGAGAAGTCCTTTGTGATAAGGATAGTCATGGGCCTCCCACCATGTGCGAGTGGGAGTATGTTGGATATATTGGGGTCTTCGGGACTAAATATCTGCCCATGTGGGAGTTCGATTGGGTCGAGTGAGGATCCGTTGGAAAGCTCGCTGAGAGACGAACAAAACGACACCAAGATGACACTCATCGGAGGTCACACGAGCCCGCACTCGTGACCCAAAGTGGGCTAGGTGATCATGATGGAAGCCTGATATTTTGTTCATATTCCAAGTTCCACATTGCCTGCGTCAATGATGGGAGCTCTCTCATCCTCCTATAAATAGGAGTGACTCCACACCTTTCCAGTTGCTCATTCCATGTGTTGGAAAGGGGGGTCCCGTTCGGGAAACCCCACTCAGTATAATTTTCTCATTCTCCTGAGTCTTCTTCCGCGCATCAGTTGTGGACATGTTGTTCTACCTCTCGTAGGTAGAGTCCTCCATTTGGTGCGACCCGTTTTGGTGTTCGTCAATTAGAGGTCAATCCTGGTGGAGCAGAGGCACTGCCAAAATCCAAGGTTTTAGCAATGGCGTCCAGGTTAGTAGCTTCCGCAATATTTAATTTATGCATGGTTTATTTTTCGGTCCCTGGGTCGGGTCGGATCATGTGGATCCAGGCCTTTCCCTACAAAAACTAATTAAAAAAGAAAAATGAATATCAAGTTTTCAAAACCCTCATCGGCGAAAACTGATTAAAAAAAGAAAAATGAATATAAAAAATGATTAAAAATATGAAAAATGACTGTCAAGTTTTCGAAACACTCATTGGCGAAAACTGATTAAAAAAAAGAAAAATAAATATCAAGTTTTCGAAATACTCATCGGCGAAAACTGATTAAAAAAAATTAAAATGAATATAAAGTTTTCGAAACACTCATCGGCAAAAACTGATTAAAAATAGAAAAAGAATATCAAGTTTTCGAACACTCATCGGTGAAAATTGATTAAAAAAAGAAAAATGAATATAGAGTTTTCGAAACACTCATGAGCGAAAACTTATTAAAAAAAGAAAAATGAATATCAAGTTTCGAAACACTCATTAGTGAAAACTAACTAAAAAAAGAAAAATGAATATCAAGTTTTCGAAACATTCAGCGACGAAAACTGATTAAAAAAAATAAAAATGAAGATTAAGTTTTCGAAACACTCATCGGTGAAAACTTATTAAAAAAGAAAAATGAATATCAAGTTTTTGAAATAGTCAACGGCGAAAACTGATAAAAACCAAGAAGAATGAATATCAAGATTTTGAAACATTCATCGGCGAAAATAGATTAAAAAAAGAAAAATGAATATCAAGTTTTCGAAACGCTCATCGGCGAAAACTAATTAAAAAAATAAAAATGAATATCAAGTTTTCGAAACACTCATCGGCGAAAAATGATTAAAAAAAGAAAAATGAATATCACGTTTTCGAAACACTCATCGGCGAAAACAATTTTTTTAAAAAAAGAAATGAATATTACGTTTTCGAAACACTCATCGGCAAAAAATGATTAAAAAATGAAAAATGACTACCTAGTTTTCGAAACACTCATCGACGAAAACTAATTAAAAAAAATTAAAATGAATATAAAGTTTTCGAAACAATCATCGGCGAAAACTGATTAAAAAAGGAAAATTAATATCAAGTTTTTGAAACACTCATCGACGGAAACAGATTAAAAAAAGAAAAAATGAATATCAAGTTTTCGAAACACTAATCGGCGATGTCACGACCCCCTATCGGACGTCCGTGACTGGCACGAGAAGTAGGATTTCTCCTATCCCGTAAGCCTCTAATCCCTGATTGACACTTTAATATGTGTATATCTACCCATTTCTAATACAAACAATATATAATACATATGGTCATCCATTTCCGGTGACCTAAGCAGTTTGTAATCCACAGCTCGCTTAACGACGCTTCAGTCTATACATATACACATAATCAGTCACACGTACATATAATATACATATTGATCACGCGCTTCAGGGCGGGTGATCTATCCTATTCATATGCAGAAATCCTGTGTATAGTCATACAAATATTCAATCACACGCTTGCATATAGTTTACATATTGATTACACGCCTTAATGCGTGTGATCTATCCTATTCACATGCGGAAGCCATATTTTCACACAAACAGGTATTCCATCACACATACATATAATTTACATATTGATCACACGCCTCAATGCGTGTGACCTATCCTAGTCGCATGCAGAAGTCATATACGTATATACATGATATATATTATATCATAGCCTATATTCCCATCACCAAGACCTAACTTTAATCTGTATGAAGCCGACAATGCTAGAATTCAAGTGTGACATATATATATACACCGCAGATGTAAACATACATACGCCATGCCCAAAAAGCATTAATATATATATATACATCACAACATGTATACATAATCAAAATAACTACCGACGCGAACAAAGTGTGCGGTCTTCAGAGTTGTCCGCCTCCTTGAGAAGAAGTGGACGCGTTCCCGACTCCTGAAGCACCTGTATCTGAAACATGTAAACAGGGGGGTGTGTCGAACAGACTCAGTGAGAAGCTCCCCCATCCCTGGCGTAGCAGCGGGTACCACAACAGCTGGGGCAAGGGAGCAACCACAACCACATGCGCATGAAACAGATTTATATTGTGACCTTAAATATGATCAGACAATCAATATATCATATTCACAATTAAAATCCTAATTCATGCTCCTAATTTGTTTATTAATCCACATGTAAATCAAACATAAACATATAACATATGGTTCCATAGATAACATATATTTGTGCACGTAGGCACTCACTTTGGTCTCCCGCATTACGCTAAGAGAAATACTGGCCCGAAGGCAATTTTATGTACGAACCTGGTTGATCACACCAGGAACTTTCTGACTCCAAGGCATGCTTAGAGTAATAGTCGGCAACTTGTCTGACCTCAGTTTAAACCAAGGTAATGGCCACTATGTGGCATACTTGCTGACGTCATAATCCTGTCTGTCCGATCAGGATGACCGACTCGATCTACCCGGACAACCTAAACAAACTCAACCAACATATTTAACCTTGAAGGACGCCCTAAGATAAACTACTGAATATTACACGTGGTTATTAATTAGGCATAGTTTCCCCCATTTCAATTTATGCGGCACTCTCACTCATATTCCACAACCTATGTTCAGTTTTCCTTAGCAAACCATACGAATAATATCTTTAAGTGACGATCAATATGATTGGTTTCTAATGTTACCGAACTCTCACATATGAAATCACGACACAATCCTACCCACGGTAACATATAAGGCTCAATGAGCCACAATAGCACATATATACTTGAGATTAATCATGTAAGCACATACACTATTGCACGTTGACTGCTTACTTGCCAATCATACACGTGTAACACAAATTTACTCTTATAAATAAATTCATATAATAATTACACAAAATAGAGCAAACCACATTTCCACGTAGTCATCCAACCCTGTGGGGCAGGGATGGGAGAGCCCCTCACCTCGTTGGCCCTCTTGATCAGTACTCGGAGTGCCTGAAGCTCCAATCACTCTGTGGTGCCCTATACACATTATATTTAAGAAATTTAGAACGCGTAACTAAGCATCTACTATGCACGTGTCATGCTAATGCTTATGCACCCTTTAGCTATTTTCCAAGAATTAATTATTTAGTTTGTTACGTCGTCTTATTTGCTCTTTCTGAAAGTCCAGAATGCCTCATATTCGACTTTCACACTTTCGAGCCATTTAGAACCTCTAATTGCTTAGGTTAGAGATTTCCACTTGTCTAAATTTCCCTTCATGTGTTCATACGGGTATTTAATTAATAAAAGAATTAAATTCACGGTTCAAAAGAGGCTCTAACTTACTCATTCTACCGTATCCCTTATTCGCCGAGTAAAAGCTTAATTATTACCTCTTTAATTATATATAAAAATATAATTGGGTATACTTAGAGCCTCGGAACCAATTTAGCGGGTCTTAGGTGTCCACTACGGACTAGACCAAAGTGTCCAACCCACCACACAGCTCTTTACGGTACTGTGGCTTAGTATTTCGCCTCTTTTTCACCGGATTGGGTTCCGGTTGAGACAGTAAATACTCGGGCTTTATTCCCTTGTTTATTTCCAGCAATTACAACACTTATACTACTCCAATCCAAGCCTAAACATGCATCAAACTATCAATTTCGAATTTTAAAGTAATTTCCTAACCCAATTTTCCTAATTTCCATACTCGGTCAAATTCCTACGGTTTTACTTCGATTCTGAACCTTACTAAGCTTTCAATAACACCTACTAAGCTCAAATTTAACCCCTGAATGCCTCGATTGGAAGCATTTGAAGAATTCCTAAAATACCCAAAATTGGAGAAATTGGGGTCTTGAAGGATTGGGGCTTTCTTACTTGATTTCAATCGGATAGAAGGCTTGGTGGGGATGAAAGAAGACTCCAGCCACCTTTTCCGGCGAAGTCCGGTGAGAATCCGGCCAAACCGCTATCCGTCACCTCCTTTTTCCCTTCCTTGTGCGCGTGTGCTGCTTGGTGTGTGCGTCTTTTCCGTTTTGCTGCTTCTGCCTTCTATTTGCTTTGCTTTTTCTTTTATTAATGTGTGTGTGAGAGAGAATTGGGTGGGGGTCACGATTTGGCCTCTCCCATTATTTTAATGCATATTATTATATTATTTTTTTTCTTTTGTGTATGTTTTAATTAAAAGGGGAGGGGGTCACGGTTCCCCCCCCCCCCCCACCCCATATATTTTATTATATATATGTATATATATTTTTTTTTGATATTATATATTATATATATATAAATTTTATTAGAAAAACTTATTTACTTGTTATATCCTACTCTTTTCCAATCTTTTTAATCCCTTCTTCTTTTAGGTCCTAAAAAGAATACTTAGATATCCTATTTTTCGCCCTTTAATTTTATTTTTATCTTTAATTTAATTTATTTTTCTTTCTGAAAGAGAAATAAATTTAATGATAATGAAAATAATCAAATATAAATATCTCGGATATTACAATCTTCCCCCCTTAAGAAATTCGGTCCCTGAATTTCAAATAAACTTCTAACCTTAATCTTGAAACAGATGAGGATACGTCTTGTGCATTTCACCCTCGACCTCCCATGTAGCTTCTTCGGTCGAGTGGTTTCTCCACAGGACTTTAACCAATGGAATCTCTTTCGTTCTGAGTTTCTTCAACTGCCGATCTAAGATTTCCACTGGCTCCTCTTCATATGTCAGATTTTCGGTTAGTTGCACGTCTTGCGATTGGATTACGTGCGAGGGATCAGAAAGATATTTCCGAAGCATTGATACATGAAAGACAGGATGTACCCCCTCCAACTCCGTAGGCAATTCCAACTGGTACGCCACATTTCTAAATTGTTCTAGGATTTCAAATGGTCCGATATATCGAGGACTTAACTTCCCCTTTTTACCGAACCGCATTACGCCTCTCATCGGTGATATCCTCAAGAACACTTGTTCACCAACGGCAAATTCAAGTTCTCTCCTTCGATTGTCTGCATAAGACTTTTGCCTACTCTGAGCCGTCAACAATCTCTCCCTTATACATTCCACCTTCTGCAAGGCATCTTGTAACAATTCTGGGCCGATTAGGCTAGCCTCTCCGACCTCGAACCACCCAATCGGGGATTTGCACCTACGACCGTACAGAGCCTCGAAAGGTACCATTTGGATACTCGCTTGATAACTATTATTGTAAGCAAACTCGGCCAAAGGTAAATACCTTTCCCAACTTCCCCCGAAACCCATAATACACGCTCGAAGCATGTCTTCAAGGATCCGAATGGTTCTTTCTGATTGTCCATCGGTCTGTGGGTGGAACGCAGTACTCAAATCAACTCTAGTTCCCAACACTTCCTGCAATGACTTCGAAAACCTGGAAGTGAACTGTGGCCCTCTATCAGATATTATGGACACTGGCACACCGTGCAATCTAACGATTTCTGATAGGTAAATCTGTGCATATTGACTCACTCCGTAAGTGGTCTTAACTGGCAGAAAGTGCGTGGACTTAGTCATGCGATCCACTATCACCCAAACCAAATCAAATCCTCGCGGTGATCTTGGCAACCCTGTTACAAAATCCATTGTTATCCTCTCCCATTTCCACTCAAGTATTTTTATCTGCTGTAATGTTCCGGTGGGCTTCTGGTGTTCAGCCTTGACTTGCTAACACACTAAACACCTGGCTACATAGTTTACAACATCCCTCTTCATGCCATTCCACCAATACAGCGGTTTCAGGTCTTGACATTTTATTAGCTCCCGGATGGATTGTATAAGCTGTCCGGTGGGCTTCTTCACGAATTCTTTCTTTCAAGTTATCAACCATGGGAACACACAACCGTCCCTCCAACCGAAGTACTCCGAAATCATCAATAGAGAATCGGATGTCATCCCCTTTCTCTTTAGTTACCGTATCCCTGATTTGCTTGAGGTCGGTATCTTCATCTTGTCTAGCCTTCACCTCTTCTACCAGAGAGGACTTAGCTTGCAAATGAGCTAGAAGTAAGTGAGAATCCCCAATCTCAAAATGATTTCCCGTTTGTTCTAGCTCGTGCAGTTCTCTAATCAACGGTCTTCTTTCTTCACTTATATGAGCAAGACTGACCATGGATTTCTGACTCACAGCATCGGCTACCACATTAGCCTTTCCTGGATGATACAAGATCGTGTAGTCGTAGTCTTCCAACAACTCTAACTATCGACGTTGTCTCAAGTTCAAGTCTTTCTGCTCGAAAATGTATTTAAGGCTTTTGTGGTCTGTATAAATTTCACACGTCTCACCGTACAGGTAATGTCTCCATATTTTCAAGGCGAACACTACAGCAGCCATCTCAAGGTCGTGAGTCGGGTAATTCTTCTCATGTTTCCTCAATTGTCGCGATGCATACGCAATTACCTTGCCATGCTGCATCAAGACACACCCTAACCCAATCCTCGACGCATCACAGTATACCACATTCCCTCATGTGCCTTCAGGTAATGCCAACACCGGAGCGGTAGTGAGACTGTCTTTCAGCTTCTGGAAACTCCGCTCGCACTTATCATCCCATATGAACTTCACCCCTTTCTGAGTCAACTTAGTCATGGGCGCAGCAACCTTAGAGAAGTCCTGCACAAACCTTCTATAATATCTCGCCAAGCCCAAGAAACTACGAATTTCAATAACAGAGGTAGGCTGGGACCAATTCTTCACCGCCTCTACCTTACTTGGATCAACGTGGATTCCCTCTGATGATATCACGTGACCCAAAAAGGCAACTCTCTCAAGCCAGAATTCGCACTTAGAGAACTTGGCATACAATTTCTGCAAGGCTAATCTCATGTGTTCTGCATGTTCTTCAGAATTCTTAGAATAAACCAAGATGTCATCAATAAAGACAATGACAAATCAGTCCAAAAATGGTTTAAAGACCCTGTTCATCATGTCCATGAACGATGCAGGAGCATTAGTTAATCCGAAAGACATCACCAAGAACTTGTAATGTCCATATCGGGTCCGGAATGCGGTCTTAGGTATGTCCGATTCTCGAATCTTTAATTGGTGATACCCAGATCGCAAATCAATCTTGGAAAACCGCTTCGCACCCTGCAACTGATCAAATAGGTCATCTATCCTTGGCAGTGGGTATTGATTGCGGATCGTCACCTTATTTAACTTTCGATAATCGATACACAACCGCAAAGATCCATCCTTCTTCTTCACAAAAAGGACCGGTGCACCCCAAGGAGAGAAGCTGGGTCTTATAAAACCCTTGTCAAGCAATTCTTGCAATTGTGTATGTAGCTCCTTTAATTCTTTCGGAGCCATCCGATAAGGTGGTGTGGAGATAGGTTGGGTTCCAGGTTGCAGCTCAATTTCAAATTCAATTTCACGATCGGGCGGCAACCCCGACAATTCTTCTAGAAATACATCCAAGAACTCTCACACTACCGGTACTTGAGTCGGTGAAAGTACTGCTTTCGTGGTATCTTGGACCAAGGCCAAATACCCTTTGCATCCCTTTGCAAGTAACTTGGATGCCTTCAAAGCCGAGATCAAGCTTGGATACGATTCAGCTTCGTCACCCCGTATCACAAAAGGCTCCTCGTTTGGCATATTAAATTTCAAGCATTTAGCCCTACAGTCCACAACCGCATGGCAAGACGACAACCAATCCATTCCGAGGATCACATCAAGATCAACCATACACAACAACCGAAGGTCTACCACAGTCTCATGACCATCGACTTCCACAATGCAAGACTTGTGCACATACTCTACTTGTACCGATTCTCCCATTGGAGTAGAGACAAGTACTGTTTCTTCCATTCTAGATGGACTTTTGTTGAATTTAGAGGCAAATGCATGCGACACATAGGAATGAGTGGAGCCGAAATCAAATAAGACTCATGCTTCAAGAGAGCAAACAATAAGGGTACTTGTCACAATTGCATTTGATGCATAAGCGTCTTGCTGAGAAAGTGCAAATGCCCGCGCTTGTCCTCCACCTATTGCCCCTGGCCCTCTACCACTAGATCCTGCACCACGGCCTCTAGCTGTACCTGTACTTGCTGTCTGTGGTGGTATGGTTCTCACTGGTGGGGCTGGAATAGGTGTACCCCTCGGCGTCAGATTGCTTCTCACACTTGTACCCTCTTTTCTCTTTGGACACTCTCTAGCCATATGGCCCACCTGGCCGCAGTTGTAACACCCACCTATCAGTCTCCGACATATTCCAAAATGAAATCTGCCACAATTCGTACACTAGGGCCTTGTCTTATCGGCATTTCCAGCCCCTTGCACTCTCTGTCCCCCTTGAAAATTACTTTTTGTACCTGTTTCATGGGTGGTAGTTGAGGATTGTCCTCCTGTGGACCCTAAATATCCTGCACTTCCACCTGTTGTCTTCCTTTTCTTACTTCCACCTCCTTGGTTGTCACTGCCTGTAATTAACTTGACTTTGGGATCAACAAAAGTCTCGTACCTCTTCCTGGTTTCAATCATTCTGGCACAGTCTGCTGCTTGAGCTAAAGTCTCAAATTGCCTCCTCTGAGGTAATAAAGCAGTAAATAACGGCTCCGTGAGACGGTGTATGAACCTCTTGATCCTTGCCTCTTCATCAGGAACCAACTCAGGTGAGAATTGAGCTAGTTCTGTAAAAAGTAACTCATACTCCGTCACAGTCATGTTAGGCGTCATCCACAACTCCTCGAATTGCTGACGCTTTGCATCTTTAGTGCCTTCAGATAGAAACCGACCCAGGAATTCCCTCTGAAAATCTTCCCAGGTCATCGGTGCCACCCTTCATGAATACCTGGTCTGTACGGACTCTATCCATACCCTGGCAGCTCCCCTCAGCTGGAATGAAGCTAATTCCACTAACTCATGTCCTGAGCACCTCAGCATGTGCCCAATTCTGACTATGTCTCTCACAAAGTACTGCGGATCCTCTTTCTCACTAGTTCCGCAGAAAGTGGGTGGATGAAGCTTCAGAAATTTTGAAATTCGTAGCTCTCTGGGTGCTACCCGTGGCTCACGAGGCATTTCCTGTGGTTGTTGCCATACCCTATCCTCTTCCTTAACAACCTCCATCTCTTGATTGCTAGGAACTCTCTCTTGTTCTTCCTCGCCGACTACTAACCGACGTACCTCCCTCTGTATTTGCCTCGTCATCTCTTCTCTTAGTTCCTGAAATCCTGCCGTGAGCATTTCCGCCACGAAAGGTGCACCTGTCTCTACTTGGGGTTGAGGTTCCGGTGACTGTCTCCTCTCTTCCCCTCTCACTTGTGCTCTCCCTCGACCTTGAGCACGACCTCTACCTCAGCCTCGGGTACGGCCTCTACCTCGGCCTCGGGTGGGCATTCCCTCCTCCCGAACTGATTCTCGATCAATTTCAGTAGGAGTTCTCCTTCCACAGCTAGTCTGTCTCGTGATAGGTGGCATCCCTATACTGCACAAGGACCACACCTAATAAGTACACGTATATTAATGATATTTCATATCAAAGAGAGTAGAAAGAAAGGTTGACACAATTTCCTAGGTACTTCCACAAGTGCCTTTTTACTCCCACGTTGTGCCCGGGTTCACAACGAGGCGTAAACTGACACCCGGTCCTACCTATGGCTTCATACAATTTAAAGATAACCTACCTCTGACACCAAGTTTGTCACGACCCCCTATCGGATGTCCGTGACCGGCACGGGAAGTAGGATTTCTCCTATCCCGTAAGCCTCTAATCTCTGATTGACACTTTAATATGTGTATATCTACCCATTTCTAATACAAACAATATATAATACATATGGTCATCCATTTCCGGTGACCTAAGCAGTTTGTAATCCACGGCTCGCTCAACGCCGCTTCAGTCTATACATATACACATAATCAGTCACACGTACATATAATATACATATTAATCACGCGCTTCAGGGTGGGTGATCTATCCTATTCACATGCAGAAATCCTGTGTACAGTCATACATATATTCAATCACACGCTTGCATATAGTTTACATATTGATCACACGCCTCAATGCGTGTGATCTATCCTATTCACATGCGGAAGCCATATTTTCACACAAACAGGTATTCCATCACACATACATATAATTTACATATTGATCACACGCCTTAATGAGTGTGACCTATCCTAGTCGCATGCAGAAGTCATATACGTATATACATTATATATATTATATCATAGCCTATATTCCCATCACCAAGACCTAACTTTAATCTGTATGAAGCCGACAATGCTAGAATTCAAGTGTGACATATATATATACACCGCAGATGTAAACATACATACGCCACGCCCAAAAAGGATTCCTATATGTATATATATATACATCACAACATGTATACATAATCAAAATAACTACCGACGCGAACAAAGCGTGCGGTCTTCAGAGTTGTCCGCCTCCTTGAGAAGAAGTGGACGCGTTCCCGACTCCTGAACCACCTGTATCAGAAACATGTAAACAGGGGGTGAGTCGAACAGACTCAGTGAGAAGCTCCCCCATCCCTGGCATAGCAGCGAGTACCACAACAGCTGGGGGAAGGGAGCAACCACAACCACATGTGCATGAAACAGATTTATATTGTGACCTTAAATATGATCAGACAATTAATATATCATATTCACAATTAAAATCCTAATTCATGCTCCTAACATGTTTATTAATCCGCATGTAAATCAAACATAAACATATAACATATGGTTCCATAGATAACATATATTTGTGCACGTAGGCACTCACTTTCTGTCTCCCGCATTACGCTAAGAGAAATACTGGCCCGAAGGCAATTTCATGTACGAACCTGGTTGATCACACCAAGAACTTTTTGACTCCAAGGCATGCTTAGAGTAATAGCTGGCGGCAACTTGTCTGACCTCAGTTTAAACCAAGGTAATGGCCACTATGTGGCATACTTGCTGACGTCATAATCCTGTATGTCCGATCAGGATGACCGACTCGATCTACCCGGACAACCTAAACAAACTCAACCAACATATTTAACCTTGAAAGACGCCCTAAGATAAACTACTGAATATTACACGTGGTTATTAATTAGGCATAGTTTCCCCCTTTTCAATTTATGCGGCACTCTTACTCATATTCAACAACCTAGGTTCAGTTTTCCTCAGCAAAGCATACCAATGAGATCTTTAAGTGACGATCAATATGATTGGTTTCTAATGTTACCGAACTCTCACATACGAAATCACGACACAATCCTACCCACGGTAACATATAAGGCTCAATGAGTCACAATAGCACATATATACTTGAGATTAATCATGTAAGCACATACATTATTGCACGTTGACTGCTTACTTGCCAATCATACACGTGTAACACAAATTTACTCATATAAATAAATTCATATAATAATTACACAAAATAGAGCAAACCACATTTCCACGTAGTCATCCAACCCTGTGGGGCAGGGATGGGAGAGCCCCTCACCTCGTTGGCCCTCCTGATCAGTACTCGGAGTGCCTGAAGCTCCAATCACTCTGTGGTGCCCTATACACATTATATTTAAGAAATTTAGAACGCGTAACTAAGCATCTACCATGCACGTGTCATGCTAATGCTTATGCACCATTTAGCTATTTTCCAAGAATTAATTATTTAGTTTGTTACGTCGTCTTATTTGCTCTTTCTGAAAGTCCAGAATGCCCCATATTCGACTTTCACACTTTCGAGTCATTTAAAACCTCTAATTGCTTAGGTTAGAGATTTCCACTTGTCCAAATTTCCCTTCACGTGTTCATATGGGTATTTAATTAATAAAAGAATTAAATTCACGGTTCAAAAGAGGCTCTAGATTACTCATTCTACCGTCTCCCTTATTCGCCGAGTAAAAGCTTAATTATTACCTCTTTAATTTATATAAAAATATTATTGGGTATACTTAGAGCCTTGAAACCAATTTAGTGGGTCTTAGGTGTCCACTATGGACTAGACTAAAGTGTCCAACCCACCGCACATCTCTTTACGGTACTGTGGCTTAGTATTTCGCCTCTTTTTCACCGGATTGGGTTCCGATTGAGACGGTAAATACTCGGGCTTTATTCCCTTGTTTATTTCCAGTGATTACAACACTTATACTACTCCAATCCAAGCCTAAACATGCATCAAACTTTCAATTTCGAATTTTAAAGTAATTTCCTAACCCAATTTTCCTAATTTCCATACTCGGACAAATTCCTACGGTTTTACTTCGATTCTGAACTTACTAAGCTTTCAATAACACCCACTAAGCTCAAATTTAACCCCGGAATGCCCCGATTGGAAGTATTTGAAGAATTCCTAAAATACCCAAAATTGGAGAAATTGGGGTCTTGAAGGATTGGAGCTTTCTTACTGGATTTCAATCGGATAGAAGGCTTGGTGGGGATGGAAGAAGACTCCAGCCACCTTTTTCGGCGAAGTCCGGCGAGAATCCGGCCAAACCGCTGTCCGTCACCTCCCTTCTCTCTTCCTTGTGCGCGTGTGCTGCTTGGTGTGTGCGTCTTTTCCGTTTTGCTGCTTCTGCCTTCTATTTTGCTTTGCTTTTTCTTTTATTAATGTGTGTGTGAGAGAGAATTGGGTGGGGGTCACGATTTGGCCCCTCCCATTATTTTAATGCATATTATTATATTATTTTTTTTTTCTTTTGTGTGTGTTTTAATTAAAAGGGGAGGGGGCCACAGTTGCCCCCCCCCCCCCCACATATTTTAATATATATATATATTTTATTATATATATATATATATACATATATATATATTTTATTAGAAAACTTATTGACTTGGTATATCCTACTCCTTTCCAATCTTTATAATCCCTTCTTCTTTTAGGTCTTAAAAAGAATACTTAGATATCCTATTTTCCTCCCTTTAATTTTATTTTTATCTTTAATTTAATTTATTTTTCTTTTTGAAAGAAAAATAAATTTAATAATAATGAAAATAATCAAACATAAATATCTCGGATATTACAGGCGAAAACTGATTAAAAAAAGAAAAATGAATATCAAGTTTTCGAAACACTCATTGGCGAAAAATGATTAAAAAAAGAAAAATGAATATCAAATTTTCGAAACACTCATCGGTGAAAACTAATTAAATAAAGAAAAATGAATATCACATTTTCGAAACACTCATCGGCGAAAACTGATAAAGAAAAAGAAAAATGAATATCACGTTTTCGAAACACACATCGGCGAAAACTTATAAAGAAAAAGAAAAATGAATATCAAGTTTTCGAAACACACTTCGGCGAAAACTATTTAAAAAAAATGAATATTATGTTTTCGAAACACTGATCGACGAAAACTGATTAAAAAACGAAATTTGACTCTCAAGTTTTCGAAACACACATCGGCAAAAACTGATTCAAAAAAAGAAAAATAAATATCAAGTTTTCGAAACACTCATCGGTGAAAACTGATTAAAAAAAAGAAAAATGAATATCAAGTTTTCAAAACACTTATCGGTGAAAACTGATTAAAAAAAAAGAAAAATGAATATCAAGTTTTCGAAACACTCAACGGTGAAAACTGATTAAAAAAAGAAAAATAAATATCAAGTTTTCGAAACACTCATTAGCGAAAACTTACTAAAAAAGAAAAATGAATATCAAGTTTTCAAAACCCTCATCGACGAAAACTGATTAAAAATAATAAAAATAAATATCATGTATTCGAAACACTTGTCACGACCCCAGTTACAGGGATCCGTGACCGGCACGGGAATAGAATTTAGCCTCTAAACCCGTAAGCCTTATCTATAATCATAAATTATCTACCCTTATACACAATCATCCTACAATATTCACATAGTGTATATAGTGGCCACACCATCATTGGTGGCCTAGTTAACCTGCAATCCACGGCGCTCAATGCCGCTTCAGCCCATTTCACGTATATATACATACATCCATACACTCAAGACATTCACACATAAATATATATACGTAGTGATCAAACCCCAAAGGAATGATCTATCCTATTCACACACAATATATGTATAACTTGTCATAATCACACATGTACACTCACACGCGCAGTTAAGTATACATAGTGATTACACGTCTCAATACGTGTAATCTATCCTATTCACATGCAGATATTTATATTTTCCATCCAACATATACCAAGTCACACGTATATATATAGCATATACATATTGATCACACACCATTGTGTGTGATCTATCCTATTCACACACGCAGATATGTATATATATAGGTATATCCTACCCTTTTTTACTTGTACTGTTTGGCGTATCCCATGTCATCACATGGATACCCTCCAGTACCACTTCAACTTTAATCAATCACATATATACAACTATTTTCACAATTAACAGTTTAGGAACAACAATAGCATGTTATTTCCTAACAATTCTTACAAACAAGAAAGTAAGCAAACCACGTATTCACATCCTCATTCAACCCTGTAGGGCAAGGATGGGAAACCCCTCACCTGGACGGCTTCCTGTTTCTGGTCCTGGAGTCACTCCTGCTCCAGACAATTCGTGGTTACCTAACAAATATATTTACATCATTATCATCCTTACTGTATGCAAATTATATGCATATGCTATGCTCATGCCTTATAAGTACATTAAACTTTCCAAGAACCAAGTCCTTGGTCTTAACCTTCTTCCTCTCTCTTAATACTCATTTTCACCTAATAAAAGCATTTCACTATTTAAATCAATCCTGAGCATCCACCACGGTCTAATCTAAATTCCTACTCACATCTTAACTCCATATTCTAGATTGGATTGAGAGGTGTCTCTTTTATTACCGAATTAGTTTCCGGTTGAGACGGAATTACTCGGCTTCAATCCCTCGTATATTCCAACAATTCCTACTATTATATAACACCAATCCAACACACCAATCAATCCCAAATCAATTTATACTACACTTTAATCCTCTTTAAAATTCCATTGTCCTATGGTTTCCAAATTGGATGACTTCTATCATCAATTTTCCAACACCTACGCTTCCAAATACCTCTAAACAACCCAATAGCTTCAAATTAGGACCCAAAGTAATTTATTCATACCAATTAGGAATTTTCCAAAAATCCCTAAAATAGATAAATTTGGGGTTTGAGAGATTCGGGACTTTTTACCTCGATTCAATCGGATAGGATGATGGAATGGGGTAGAAAAAACTCCCGGTCACCTTCCCCGGCTTCGAAATGGCGGATTTCGGCGAAGATTCCGGCGAAAACGCAATTTCCGTCGTTATTCCCCTCTCTCCACCGTGAACCGCGCCGGACCACCTTCCTCCGGCGTCCAGCGTCGCCGTCGACGGTCCCTGAACGGCGAACGGCGGCGTCGCATGCCCAGCTTCCTCCTCGCTCTCACGTTCGCGTCCCTTTTCTCGCTGGAGTCCTTAGCGTCGTGGTCCTCAATTTGTTTCAAAGTCTCGGCTTCTCTCTCTCTGCAAAAGAAATTTGGGGACCAAGTTTAATTATGAGGGGGGTCACGTGTGTGACCCCCTTCCAGCCACATACATGTATTTTTTTTTTATTTACTTTCTTTAAAAAAAAGCTACATGCATATATATTTATATATATATATATATATATAATATATTATTTATTGTTAAAATCAACTTTGGGGTTAATAAACTTACACCCAATATTTCCCGTTAGGTCCTAATTTTGGTCCAAATAAAATTTCATTTATTTCAAATTTTTCTCCTTTACCTTCCAAATTAAAATAAAAAATCAAATTAGGACATTAACGTTGATTGAAAAATTTCCGGGTATTACAATCTTCCCCCCTTAAGAAATTCGGTCCCCGAATTTCAACCACACACTAACCTTAGTTTTCAAATAGATGAGGATATGTCCTGCGCATATCAGCCTCAACTTCCCACGTTGCTTCCTCGACCGAATGGTTTCGCCACAGGACTTTCACCAATGGTATTTCTTTCGATCTCAACTTCTTCAATTGACGATCCAAGATTTCCACCGGTATCTCCTCATACGTCAAATCTTCGGTTAGTTGTATCTCTTGGGGTTGGATTACATGAGAAGGATTTGGCAAGTACTTGCGAAGCATTGATACATGAAACACCGGATGAACTCCTTCTAGTTCTGCCGGCAACTGAAGACGGTAGGCAACATTTCCCACACGTTCAAGTATCTCAAACGGTCCGATATATCTTGGACTTAGCTTGCCTTTCTTGCCAAACCTCATCACGCCTCTCATTGGTGAAACTTTTAAAAAGACTTGCTCACCCACAGCGAATTCTAACTCTCTCCTCCGATTGTCGGCATATGACTTCTGTCTAGTCTGAGCCGTCACAAGCTTTCCTCTAATCACCTTTACCTTGTCCAACGCTTCTTGAACAAGTTCTGGACCAACTAACTTGGCCTCTCCGACCTCGAACCAACCAATTTGGGGATCTGTACATATGACCGTATAAAACTCGAAAGGTGCCAATGGTATACTCAGTTGACAACTATTTTTGTATGCAAACCCAGCCGGAGGTAATTACCTTTCCCAATTTCCGTCGGAATCCATAATACACGCCCGAAGCATGTTTTCAAGAACCTGAGTGGTTCTTTCCGACTCCTAATATGTCTGTGGGTGAAAAGCATTACTCACTCAACTCTAGTCCCCAACACTTTCTGCATAGACTTCCAAAACTTGGAAGTGAACTGTGGCCCTCTATCAGATACTATGGATACTGGCACCTCGTGCAATATAACGATTTCTGATAGGTAAAGCTGCTCTTATTGACTCACTCCGCAAGTGGTCTTAACTGGCAAAAAGTGCACGGACTTAGTCATACGGTCCACTTATCACCCAAAACAAATCAAATGAACGTTGTGATCTTGGTAACTCTGTTACCAAAATCCATTGTCACCCTTTTCCATTTACTCTTTGATACTCCTAACTGTTGTAACCTTCCAGCGGTTTCTGGTGTTCAGCCTCGACTTGCTGACACATTAAACACCTGGCTGCATAGTTTGCAACATCCTTACTCATGACACTCTACCAATATAACTATTTCAATAATTATCCATATTATTGATTCCTAGATGAATGTTATAAACGGTTCGGTGTGTTTCCGCAAGAATTCTTGCTTCCTAGTTATCAACTATAGGAACACACCACCGTCTCTCCAACCGAAGTACTCCAATTTTACCAATACAGGGGTCGGATATCATCCCTTTTTTTCCCCCGTTAGTTACTGTATCTTGATTTGTTAGAGATCGGTACCTTTATTCTGTCCAGGCTTCACCATTTCCATGAACAAGGACTTAGCTTGCATATGGCTAGAAACAGTTGGAATTCAAACTTCGAATTGAGTTCCAGACTGTTCTTGACCACAACGGTGAGTATGATGCAATTAGTTCTCCGAGGAGTTAGCAGTTGCATTTTCTAATGAGGTTCACCTTAACTCAATCTGCCCGCCAAACTAGCTACGTCCGTAGAGGCTCCTTATATTCGTCTTGCAACGCGCCTGGATATTAGCGGTTTGTGTGGCACACTAGGTTCTATTTCCATAAACTCTAACTCCAACCATCGGAGTCCTTGTACCTACATATCGTCTACTTCCACGCAATTACCCTTCTGTTGGTATTTCCCCCCGACAATTTCTTTGTAAACGACTTCTCCAGAAAAGTCCGTTTACATCTCACCACTCCCTCTACACTTCATCTATACTTACCTCTTACACGTCATACACCCTACGTAGGTGTTTACACTTTACCATCAGTGTACTCAACCCTTTCGAGGTTGTTACACTTACTTTCAACTCGATTTATCCTACTCGTGTCCTAACGACGCTTAATGTCATGATACTAGCCCCGTTACATATCCCACTTACCGTTCCTTGATTTATGACCCGTGTTTCACTCTTCCTTTCTGGGCTTCTACACTCACCCTTAGTGGTTTTCATAACCACTTTAGGTTACTCCCTGCCGACATCCCATGTTCGACTCACTTAGACTCTTCTATGGCTACTACTTGTAGCCATTTTTATGTATAATGGAAACTCATCAGTCTCCCATCATACTCATAACCCTACCTCATGCTCAGTTCGGTCTTCACATCCGGAGACCTCACTTAACACGACTATGACTGTGGATTTATACCATCCTCAGTTTAGTCCACTTAGGGTTGCATGCCCTATGTTAACTCCACTCATTTTTGGGTTGCTGTTGGCCTTTACACCAACTTGGCCCTCTCGGACTCCTCAACTCATTTAGACCTTGTATTCCTACTTGGAATACTTGATCTCGTTAACTTCAGCATGAACCTTTTCGGACATGCTCTACTCCTCTTGACTAAATAGGATCCGCTCCCATGTTTAGACTCTTTCTTTTCTTACATTGTGGCGTATGTTCACGAACACACACCGCCTCTTGTAATTGTGTTGCCCATTGGGTTCCAATTGCCCCCAATGGTAACAAACTTTGTTTTATCATTCTGGCTTGCATCCCCTCGATGCTCACCCGACTCCGTTCCCGTATTCTCTCTTTTGTTTTCCCTTTCATACCTACGTGGTGCCCTTTTCTTTGAGTATTTTCAAATACTCACTACTAACCAAATTATAACCCTCGATTAACCGTCCTTATGGTTAACTTTCCTGGTATGGCAATCACAGAGCCATTTGTACATTTGGTTCGTTTACTCAGTCTCCACCCATACACGGGCTTCAGACTAACAGGTTTACGGTTCACCAACCTGTGGGACAAGCTCACCTAGCTATGTCCACTACAATTTGTGTACTATACCTACACTTACTGTAATAGTCGGTTTTCCCACTCCTACCTAACTCTTATCTTATGGGGTTCTAACTCCTATAGATTTCCGCTCTTCTATTTCTCTTATGAAACTTCTTACTCCGTCTACCTTTTTTTTTCTTTCATCCGAGAGCTATTTATTGCAATAGCACTCATTTTCTTCAATGTTGGACTGTACCCGAAAGGATACGCCCATTTCCACTTCTTTACTTTCTTCGGTTTAACTCCTTCGGGTCCATAATCGCTCTATGGTCCCTTAATGGTAACCCTTAGGTTTACCCGAACATTTTTTTTTTTTTTTGCACTGTTTAGTGATTTTCGATGTTTGCTTAACTTTAATCACTTCAAGTGAGTGATTTTTCTTCTGCTTCAACCATCCTTATACAGTTTACCTGTAAAAGGACTCTTGCTTGATAGAGTATTGATCACATGAGTTAAATTTCTTAGGCACCTAGCAAGTTTCAAAAATATATTCAAGTTTATTTCTTAGAAAAACAATGCCTAAGATTTTCGTAATTGATTTGGGTTTAACCGATTGGAATGACACACTTTTAAAATGAGCCTTCAGGAAAATTTTGCCTTCCAACGGTTATTCCTAATATTTTCAAGAAAAATTTAAGGGTCTTTCAGAATCTCATATCCGGAAAGACCGAAAAGATTTCAAAAAAAAAAACTTTCATGTGAGCAATATCCTATCGTTTATGCTCTTCTTTAAACAACACAAAAGAGTTTGGTTGGGCTAACTCCCTTCCTTTCCCCCTCGTTTGCTTAAGAAGCTAGCAGTTCATGGATCAAGCGCAGGGTTGGACTAGGCTCCTTCCCTGTGCTTTACCATTTACTCTTCCTCCTACTCGGCGTACGGTCACGCTCTACGCGTTCACATATGCCCTTATTTCTTAATATCTATTTCTACGGCATAAGGTTCGGCCACTTTGCCCTCCCATATACCGCTTTTCCTGAGTGTTCTAGTCCGTAGACTTTCACTTCTTTTCTGTGGCATTCACCACCTCATTTCTGTTTACATTTTAGGAAGGACAACTCACTTCCTTTAGCCATAGTCTACCGCACAGTTGTGACCCAGTTACGTGGTCATCTTACTGTCGACCTAATACCCCATAACCCTGTTTATTCTTATCTGCAACTTTTCAATTTCAATCGCCCCATGGGCTTACTTTCCTTTCTACACGTCAAGTGTGCCTTTTCTTTTACTTTACAAACCACTTCTGGCTGAAAGTACCATTTACCGTATATCACTATTCTGATTCACGATTGGTCACATGGTTCTGCCTTTGCTCCTTCCCATGTTTCCAATTACGCATCATTCACATAGGGTGCATGGTTCTCCCGTGTCCTTCCCATGCCCCGTACTTACGTTTCTATTCTATTGGCATTCCATACTATATCCAAATCCTTTGCGTCTATACTGTAGCACACAATGCATCGTTAATTACATACTGTGGTGCATTCCTGCCTACAATTCAACTGGATGCATATGTGTCTAGGTAGCATCCTCTATGGATGTCACCTTTCCATACTGTGGCGTTCTAAGGTTTCCGGGGTCACTCCCACCCCACCTTACGCCTTAGTGCTCCTTGGCACTTATGTACTGTTACAGGTTACGTGCTCTACATAGAATTTCACATACCAATTCTACGCCCGAGCGATGACACGAAAAAAATTCATGACTCAACATCCTGGGTACTCCCACAAGTGCCTTTTTACTCCCACGTTGTGCCCGGGTACACAAAGAAGGGTAAACCGACACCCGGTTATACCAATGGCTTCACATGACTTAAAGATAAACCAGGCTCTGATACCAACTTTGTCACGACCCCAGTTACAGGGATCCGTGACCGGCACGGGAATAGAATTTAGCCTCTAAACCCGTAAGACTTATCTATAATCATAAATTATCTACCCTTATACACAATCATCATACAATATTCACATAGTGTATATAGTGGCCACACCATCATTGGTGGCCTAGTTAACCTGCAATCCACGGCGCTCAATGCCGCTTCAGCCCATTTCACGTATATATACATACATCCATACACTCAAGACATTCACACATAAATATATATATACGTAGTGATCAAACCCCAAAGGAATGATCTATCCTATTCACACACAATATATGTATAACCTGTCATAATCACACATGTACACTCGCACGCGCAGTTAAGTATACATAGTGATTACACGTCTCAATACGTGTAATCTATCCTATTCACATGCAGATATTTATATTTTCCATCCAACATATACCAAGTCACACGTATATATATAGCATATACATATTGATCACACACCATTATGTGTGATCTATCCTATTCACACACGCAGATATGTATATATATAAGTATATCAAGACTTTCCCAACACCCAGAATCCTATCAGTAAGCACATGTGAAGCCGACATGTCTAGATATAGCATAATTTAAAAGCTGCAAATATTTACATCGCATTTACAACTTTAGAATATATACAACTCAAAATAATGAAGGCTAAATAATCAAAAGATGTCCACCCACGCGAACAAATGCGGTGCAAGTGGATAGATGTCCGTATCACTGTCCAGACGTCGAAGCCTGCCCGATTCCTGTATCTGTAACATTTAAACAGAGGGTGTGAGTCCAACAGACTCAGTGAGAAGCTTCCCATCCTCGGCGTAGCGGCGGGTACCACTACAGCTGGGGAAAGGGAACCACTCACAACCACATGCGCACGAAATACCAGTTTGTCATAAGTTATATAATGATCAGGCAACATTAATATAACGTTACATCACAGATAAACCTAAGAATCATGCTCCTCAATCCTGCTACTCATAAGCAACCAAAAACATGAAACATTTCATATCAAAACTATAAATCATACAATCGACTCTAGTGCCACGCTAGAGCAATAGCCTCAACGGCAAGTCTTTCAAATGCTATGCACCACCCTAGTGCCAAGCTAGGGCAATAGCCACAACGGGCAAGTCTATCAAATGCTATGCACCACCCTAGTGCCAGGCTAGGGCAATAACCACAACGGGCAAATGTCTGACGTCATATTTCACTCTCTTACTTTCAGTGGGGTTTGTAACACGGACTACTCATTTCTACTCTAAAGTGTCTTTACCTCAGCAGTGTGAACTCCACTAAGAATTTCTAATCAATTATGAGATTTTCTATTCTTTGCTTAGTACCCAGCCCTTGATTAGATGATAACCTAGCTCTAAGGTATTTCCTAAGTTCATTTACCACAAATCACGTCGACGTGTATAAATAAGTCAATTTCATTTCCTTAGTGGGTTTCTAATTATTAGGACAAACCAAAAATTGAACGAAATCAATATCCTACCCTTTTTTACTTGTACTGTTTGGCGTATCCCATGTCATCACATGGATACCCTCCAGTACCACTTCAACTTTAATCAATCACATATATACAACTATTTTCACAATTAACAGTTTAGGAACAACAATAGCATGTTATTTCCTAACAATTCTTACAAACATGAAAGTAAGCAAACCACGTATTCACATCCTCATTCAACCCTGTAGGGCAAGGATGGGAAACCCCTCACCTGGACGGCTTCCTGTTTCTGGTCCTGGAGTCACTCCTGCTCCAGACAATTCGTGGTTACCTAACAAATATATTTACATCATTATCATCCTTACTGTATGCAAATTATATGCATATGCTATGCTCATGCCTTATAAGTACATTAAACTTTGCCAAGAACCAAGTCCTTGGTCTTAACCTTCTTCCTCTCTCTTAATACTCATTTTCACCTAATAAAAGCATTTCACTATTTAAATCAATCCCGAGCATCCACCACGGTCTAATCTAAATTCCTACTCACATCTTAACTCCATATTCTAGATTGGATTGAGAGGTGTCTCTTTTATTACCGAATTAGTTTCCGGTTGAGACGGAATTACTCGGCTTCAATCCCTCGTATATTCCAACAATTCCTACTATTATATAACACCAATCCAACACACCAATCAATCCCAAATCAATTTATACTACACTTTAATCCTCTTTATAATTCCATTGTCCTATGGTTTCCAAATTGGATGACTTCTATCATCAATTTTCCAACACCTACGCTTCCAAATACCTCTAAACAACCCAATAGCTTCAAATTAGGACCCAAAGTAATTTATTCATACCAATTAGGAATTTTCCAAAAATCCCTAAAATAGATAAATTTGGGGTTTGAGAGATTCGGGACTTTTTACCTCGATTCAATCGGATAGGATGATGGAATGGGGTAGAAAAAACTCCCGGTCACCTTCCCCGGCTTCGAAACGGCGGATTCCGGTGAAGATTCCGGCGAAAACGCAATTTCCGTCGTTATTCCCCTCTCTCCACCGTGAACCGCACCGGACCACCTTCCTCCGGCGTCCAGCGTCGCCGTCGACGGTCCCTGAATGGCGAACGGCGGCGTCGCACGCCCAGCTTCCTCCTCGCTCTCACGTTCGCGTCCCTTTTCTCGCTGGAGTCCTTAGCGTCGTGGTCCTCAATTTGTTTCAAAGTCTCGGCTTCTCTCTCTCTCTGCAAAAGAAATTTGGGGACCAAGTTTAATTATGAGGGGGGTCACGTGTGTGACCCCCTTCCAGCCACATACATGTATTTTTTTTTTATTTACTTTCTTTAAAAAAAAGCTACATGCATATATATTTATATATATATATATATAATATATTATTTATTGTTAAAATCAACTTTGGGGTTAATAAACTTACACCCAATATTTCCCGTTAGGTCCTAATTTTGGTCCAAATAAAATTTCATTTATTTTAAATTTTTCTCCTTTTCCTTCCAAATTAAAATAAAAAATCAAATTAGGACCTTAACGTTGATTGAAAAATTTCCGGGTATTACAATCTTCCCCCCTTAGGAAATTCGGTCCCCGAATTTCTACCACACACTAACCTTAGTTTTCAAATAGATGAGGATATGTCCTGCGCATATCAGCCTCAACTTCCCACGTTGCTTCCTCAACCGAATGGTTTCGCCACAGGACTTTCACCAATGGTATTTCTTTCGATCTCAACTTCTTCAATTGACGATCCAAGATTTGCACCGGTATCTCCTCATACGTCAAATCTTCGGTTAGTTGTATCTCTTGGGGTTGGATTACATGAGAAGGATCTAGCAAGTACTTGCGAAGAATTGATACATGAAACACCGGATGAACTCCTTCTAGTTCCGCCGGCAACTGAAGACGGTAGGCAACATTTCCCACACGTTCAAGTATCTCAAACGGTCCGATATATCTTGGACTTAGCTTGCCTTTCTTGCCAAACCTCATCATGCCTCTCATTGGTGAAACTTTTAAAAAGACTTGCTCACCCACAGCGAATTCTAGCTCTCTCCTCCGATTGTCGGCATATGACTTCTGTCTACTCTGAGCCGTCACAAGCTTTCCTCTAATCACCTTTACCTTGTCCAACGCTTCTTGAACAAGTTCTGGACCAACTAACTTGGCCTCTCCGACCTCGAACCAACCAATTTGGGGATCTGTACATATGACCGTATAAAACTCGAAAGGTGCCAATGGTATACTCAGTTGACAACTATTTTTGTATGCAAACCCAGCCGGAGGTAATTACCTTTCCCAATTTCCGTCGGAATCCATAATACACGCCCGAAGCATGTTTTCAAGGACCTGAGTGGTTCTTTCCGACTCCTAATATGTCTGTGGGTGAAAAGCATTACTCAATCAACTCTAGTCCCCAACACTTTCTGCATAGACTTCCAAAACTTGGAAGTGAACTGTGGCCCTCTATCAGATACTATGGATACTGGCACCTCGTGCAATATAACGATTTCTGATAGGTAAAGCTGCTCTTATTGACTCACTCCGCAAGTGGTCTTAACTGGCAAAAAGTGCACGGACTTAGTCATACGGTCCACTTATCACCCAAAACAAATCAAATGAACGTTGTGATCTTGGTAACTCTGTTACCAAAATTGTCACCCTTTTCCATTTACTCTTTGATACTCCTAACTGTTGTAACCTTCCAGCGGTTTCTGGTGTTCAGCCTCGACTTGCTGACACATTAAACGCCTGGCTGCATAGTTTGCAACATCCTTACTCATGACACTCTACCAATATAACTATTTCAATAATTATCCATATTATTAATTCCTAGATGAATGTTATAAACGGTTCGGTGTGTTTCCGCAAGAATTCTTGCTTCCTAGTTATCAACTATAGGAACACACCACCGTCTCTCCAACCGAAGTACTCCAATTTTACCAATACAGGGGTCGGATATCATCCCTTTTTTTTCCCCCGTTAGTTACTGTATCTTGATTTGTTAGAGGTCGGTACCTTTATTCTGTCCAGGCTTCACCATTTCCATGAACAAGGACTTAGCTTGCATATGGCTAGAAACAGTTGGAATTCAAACTTCGAATTGAGTTCCAGACTGTTCTTGACCACAACCGTGAGTATGATGCAATTAGTTCTCCGAGGAGTTAGCAGTTGCATTTTCTAATGAGGTTCACCTTAACTCAGTCTGCCCGCCAAACTAGCTACGTCCGTAGAGGCTCCTTATATTCATCTTGGAACGCGCCTGGATATTAGCGGTTTGTGTGGCACACTAGGTTCTATTTCCATAAACTCTAACTCCAACCATCGGAGTCCTTGTACCTACATATCGTCTACTTCCACGCAATTACCCTTCTGTTGGTATTTCCCCCCGACAATTTCTTTGTAAACGACTTCTCCAGAAAAGTCCGTTTACATCTCACCACTCCCTCAACACTTCATCTATACTTACCTCTTACACGTCATACACCCTACGAAGGTGTTTACACTTTACCATCAGTGTACCCAACCCTTTCGAGGTTGTTACACTTACTTTTAACTCGATTTATCCTACTCGTGTCCTAACGACGCTTAATGTCATGATACTAGCCCCGTTACATATCCCACTTACCGTTCCTTGATTTTTGACCCGTGTTTCACTCTTCCTTTCTGGGCTTCTACACTCACCCTTAGTGGTTTTCATAACCACTTTAGGTTACTCCCTGCCGACATCCCATGTTCGACTCACTTAGACTCTTCTATGGCTACTACTTGTAGCCATTTTTATGTATAATGGAAACTCATCAGTCTCCCATCATACTCATAACCCTACCTCATGCTCAGTTCGGTCTTCACATCCGGAGACCTCACTTAACACGACTATGACTGTGGATTTATACCATCCTCAGTTTAGTCCACTTAGGGTTGCATGCCCTATGTTAACTCCACTCATTTTTGGGTTGCTGTTGGCCTTTACACCAACTTGGCCCTCTCGGACTCCTCAACTCATTTAGACCTTGTATTCCTACTTGGAATACTTGATCTCGTTAACTTCAGCATGAACCTTTTCGGACATGCTCTACTCCTCTTGACTAAATAGGATCCGCTCCCATGTTTAGACTCTTTCTTTTCTTACATTGTGGCGTATGTTCACGAACACACACCGCCTCTTGTAATTGTGTTGCCCATTGGGTTCCAATTGCCCCCAATGGTAACAAACTTTGTTTTATCATTCTGGCTTGCATCCCCTCGATGCTCACCCGACTCCGTTCCCGTATTCTCTCTTTTGTTTTCCCTTTCATACCTACGTGGTGCCCTTTTCTTTGAGTATTTTCAAATACTCACTACTAACCAAATTATAACCCTCGATTAACCGTCCTTATGGTTAACTTTCCTGGTATGGCAATCACAGAGCCATTTGTACATTTGGTTCGTTTACTCAGTCTCCACCCATACACGGGCTTCAGACTAACAGGTTTACGGTTCACCAACCTGTGGGACAAGCTCACCTAGCTATGTCCACTACAATTTGTGTACTATACCTACACTTACTGTAATAGTCGGTTTTCCCACTCCTACCTAACTCTTATCTTATGGGGTTCTAACTCCTATAGATTTCCGCTCTTCTATTTCTCTTATGAAACTTCTTACTCCGTCTACCTTTTTTTTTCTTTCATCCGAGAGCTATTTATTGCAATAGCACTCATTTTCTTCAATGTTGGACTGTACCCGAAAGGATACGCCCATTTCCACTTCTTTACTTTCTTCGGTTTAACTCCTTCGGGTCCATAATCGCTCTATGGTCCCTTAATGGTAACCCTTAGGTTTACCCGAACATTTTTTTTTTTTTTGCACTGTTTAGTGATTTTCGATGTTTGCTTAACTTTAATCACTTCAAGTGAGTGATTTTTCTTCTGCTTCAACCATCCTTATACAGTTTACCTGTAAAAGGACTCTTGCTTGATAGAGTATTGATCACATGAGTTAAATTTCTTAGGCACCTAGCAAGTTTCAAAAATATATTCAAGTTTATTTCTTAGAAAAACAATGCCTAAGATTTTCGTAATTGATTTGGGTTTAACCGATTGGAATGACACACTTTTAAAATGAGCCTTCAGGAAAATTTTGCCTTCCAACGGTTATTCCTAATATTTTCAAGAAAAATTTAAGGGTCTTTCAGAATCTCATATCCGGAAAGACCGAAAAGATTTCAAAAAAAAAAACTTTCATGTGAGCAATATCCTATCGTTTATGCTCTTCTTTAAACAACACAAAAGAGTTTGGTTGGGCTAACTCCCTTCCTTTCCCCCTCGTTTGCTTAAGAAGCTAGCAGTTCATGGATCAAGCGCAGGGTTGGACTAGGCTCCTTCCCTGTGCTTTACCATTTACTCTTCCTCCTACTCGGCGTACGGTCACGCTCTACGCGTTCACATATGCCCTTATTTCTTAATATCTATTTCTACGGCATAAGGTTCGGCCACTTTGCCCTCCCATATACCGCTTTTCCTGAGTGTTCTAGTCCGTAGACTTTCACTTCTTTTCTGTGGCATTCACCACCTCATTTCTGTTTACATTTTAGGAAGGACAACTCACTTCCTTTAGCCATAGTCTACCGCACAGTTGTGACCCAGTTACGTGGTCATCTTACTGTCGACCTAATACCCCATAACCCTGTTTATTCTTATCTGCAACTTTTCAATTTCAATCGCCCCATGGGCTTACTTTCCTTTCTACACGTCAAGTGTGCCTTTTCTTTTACTTTACAAACCACTTCTGGCTGAAAGTACCATTTACCGTATATCACTATTCTGATTCACGATTGGTCACATGGTTCTGCCTTTGCTCCTTCCCATGTTTCCAATTACGCATCATTCACATAGGGTGCATGGTTCTCCCGTGTCCTTCCCATGCCCCGTACTTACGTTTCTATTCTATTGGCATTCCATACTATATCCAAATCCTTTGCGTCTATACTGTAGCACACAATGCATCGTTAATTACATACTGTGGTGCATTCCTGCCTACAATTCAACTGGATGCATATGTGTCTAGGTAGCATCCTCTATGGATGTCACCTTTCCATACTGTGGCGTTCTAAGGTTTCCGGGGTCACTCCCACCCCACCTTACGCCTTAGTGCTCCTTGGCACTTATGTACTGTTACAGGTTACGTGCTCTACATAGAATTTCACATACCAATTCTACGCCCGAGCGATGACACGAAAAAAATTCATGACTCAACATCCTGGGTACTCCCACAAGTGCCTTTTTACTCCCACGTTGTGCCCGGGTACACAAAGAAGGGTAAACCGACACCCGGTTATACCAATGGCTTCACATGACTTAAAGATAAACCAGGCTCTGATACCAACTTTGTCACGACCCCAGTTACAGGGATCCGTGACCGGCACGGGAATAGAATTTAGCCTCTAAACCCGTAAGACTTATCTATAATCATAAATTATCTACCCTTATACACAATCATCATACAATATTCACATAGTGTATATAGTGGCCACACCATCATTGGTGGCCTAGTTAACCTGCAATCCACGGCGCTCAATGCCGCTTCAGCCCATTTCACGTATATATACATACATCCATACACTCAAGACATTCACACATAAATATATATATACGTAGTGATCAAACCCCAAAGGAATGATCTATCCTATTCACACACAATATATGTATAACCTGTCATAATCACACATGTACACTCGCACGCGCAGTTAAGTATACATAGTGATTACACGTCTCAATACGTGTAATCTATCCTATTCACATGCAGATATTTATATTTTCCATCCAACATATACCAAGTCACACGTATATATATAGCATATATATATTGATCACACACCATTATGTGTGATCTATCCTATTCACACACGCAGATATGTATATATATAAGTATATCAAGACTTTCCCAACACCCAGAATCCTATCAGTAAGCACATGTGAAGCCGACATGTCTAGATATAGCATAATTTAAAAGCTGCAAATATTTACATCGCATTTACAACTTTAGAATATATACAACTCAAAATAATGAAGGCTAAATAATCAAAAGATGTCCACCCACGCGAACAAATGCGGTGCAAGTGGATAGATGTCCGTATCACTGTCCAGACGTCGAAGCCTGCCCGATTCCTGTATCTGTAACATTTAAACAGAGGGTGTGAGTCCAACAGACTCAGTGAGAAGCTTCCCATCCTCAGCGTAGCGGCGGGTACCACTACAGCTGGGGAAAGGGAACCACTCACAACCACATGCGCACGAAATACCAGTTTGTCATAAGTTATATAATGATCAGGCAACATTAATATAACGTTACATCACAGATAAACCTAAGAATCATGCTCCTCAATCCTGCTACTCATAAGCAACCAAAAACATGAAACATTTCATATCAAAACTATAAATCATACAATCGACTCTAGTGCCACGCTAGAGCAATAGCCTCAACGGCAAGTCTTTCAAATGCTATGCACCACCCTAGTGCCAAGCTAGGGCAATAGCCACAACGGGCAAGTCTATCAAATGCTATGCACCACCCTAGTGCCAGGCTAGGGCAATAACCACAACGGGCAAATGTCTGACGTCATATTTCACTCTCTTACTTTCAGTGGGGTTTGTAACACGGACTACTCATTTCTACTCTAAAGTGTCTTTACCTCAGCAGTGTGAACTCCACTAAGAATTTCTAATCAATTATGAGATTTTCTATTCTTTGCTTAGTACCCAGCCCTTGATTAGATGATAACCTAGCTCTAAGGTATTTCCTAAGTTCATTTACCACAAATCACGTCGACGTGTATAAATAAGTCAATTTCATTTCCTTAGTGGGTTTCTAATTATTAGGACAAACCAAAAATTGAACGAAATCAATATCCTACCCTTTTTTACTTGTACTGTTTGGCGTATCCCATGTCATCACATGGATACCCTCCAGTACCACTTCAACTTTAATCAATCACATATATACAACTATTTTCACAATTAACAGTTTAGGAACAACAATAGCATGTTATTTCCTAACAATTCTTACAAACATGAAAGTAAGCAAACCACGTATTCACATCCTCATTCAACCCTGTAGGGCAAGGATGGGAAACCCCTCACCTGGACGGCTTCCTGTTTCTGGTCCTGGAGTCACTCCTGCTCCAGACAATTCGTGGTTACCTAACAAATATATTTACATCATTATCATCCTTACTGTATGCAAATTATATGCATATGCTATGCTCATGCCTTATAAGTACATTAAACTTTGCCAAGAACCAAGTCCTTGGTCTTAACCTTCTTCCTCTCTCTTAATACTCATTTTCACCTAATAAAAGCATTTCACTATTTAAATCAATCCCGAGCATCCACCACGGTCTAATCTAAATTCCTACTCACATCTTAACTCCATATTCTAGATTGGATTGAGAGGTGTCTCTTTTATTACCGAATTAGTTTCCGGTTGAGACGGAATTACTCGGCTTCAATCCCTCGTATATTCCAACAATTCCTACTATTATATAACACCAATCCAACACACCAATCAATCCCAAATCAATTTATACTACACTTTAATCCTCTTTATAATTCCATTGTCCTATGGTTTCCAAATTGGATGACTTCTATCATCAATTTTCCAACACCTACGCTTCCAAATACCTCTAAACAACCCAATAGCTTCAAATTAGGACCCAAAGTAATTTATTCATACCAATTAGGAATTTTCCAAAAATCCCTAAAATAGATAAATTTGGGGTTTGAGAGATTCGGGACTTTTTACCTCGATTCAATCGGATAGGATGATGGAATGGGGTAGAAAAAACTCCCGGTCACCTTCCCCGGCTTCGAAACGGCGGATTCCGGCGAAGATTCCGGCGAAAACGCAATTTCCGTCGTTATTCCCCTCTCTCCACCGTGAACCGCACCGGACCACCTTCCTCCGGCGTCCAGCGTCGCCGTCGACGGTCCCTGAATGGCGAACGGCGGCGTCGCACGCCCAGCTTCCTCCTCGCTCTCACGTTCGCGTCCCTTTTCTCGCTGGAGTCCTTAGCGTCGTGGTCCTCAATTTGTTTCAAAGTCTCGGCTTCTCTCTCTCTCTGCAAAAGAAATTTGGGGACCAAGTTTAATTATGAGGGGGGTCACGTGTGTGACCCCCTTCCAGCCACATACATGTATTTTTTTTTTTATTTACTTTCTTTAAAAAAAAGCTACATGCATATATATTTATATATATATATATAATATATTATTTATTGTTAAAATCAACTTTGGGGTTAATAAACTTACACCCAATATTTCCCGTTAGGTCCTAATTTTGGTCCAAATAAAATTTCATTTATTTTAAATTTTTCTCCTTTTCCTTCCAAATTAAAATAAAAAATCAAATTAGGACCTTAACGTTGATTGAAAAATTTCCGGGTATTACAATCTTCCCCCCTTAGGAAATTCGGTCCCCGAATTTCTACCACACACTAACCTTAGTTTTCAAATAGATGAGGATATGTCCTGCGCATATCAGCCTCAACTTCCCACGTTGCTTCCTCGACCGAATGGTTTCGCCACAGGACTTTCACCAATGGTATTTCTTTCGATCTCAACTTCTTCAATTGACGATCCAAGATTTGCACCGGTATCTCCTCATACGTCAAATCTTCGGTTAGTTGTATCTCTTGGGGTTGGATTACATGAGAAGGATCTAGCAAGTACTTGCGAAGAATTGATACATGAAACACCGGATGAACTCCTTCTAGTTCCGCCGGCAACTGAAGACGGTAGGCAACATTTCCCACACGTTCAAGTATCTCAAACGGTCCGATATATCTTGGACTTAGCTTGCCTTTCTTGCCAAACCTCATCATGCCTCTCATTGGTGAAACTTTTAAAAAGACTTGCTCACCCACAGCGAATTCTAGCTCTCTCCTCCGATTGTCGGCATATGACTTCTGTCTACTCTGAGCCGTCACAAGCTTTCCTCTAATCACCTTTACCTTGTCCAACGCTTCTTGAACAAGTTCTGGACCAACTAACTTGGCCTCTCCGACCTCGAACCAACCAATTTGGGGATCTGTACATATGACCGTATAAAACTCGAAAGGTGCCAATGGTATACTCAGTTGACAACTATTTTTGTATGCAAACCCAGCCGGAGGTAATTACCTTTCCCAATTTCCGTCGGAATCCATAATACACGCCCGAAGCATGTTTTCAAGGACCTGAGTGGTTCTTTCCGACTCCTAATATGTCTGTGGGTGAAAAGCATTACTCAATCAACTCTAGTCCCCAACACTTTCTGCATAGACTTCCAAAACTTGGAAGTGAACTGTGGCCCTCTATCAGATACTATGGATACTGGCACCTCGTGCAATATAACGATTTCTGATAGCTAAAGCTGCTCTTATTGACTCACTCCGCAAGTGGTCTTAACTGGCAAAAAGTGCACGGACTTAGTCATACGGTCCACTTATCACCCAAAACAAATCAAATGAACGTTGTGATCTTGGTAACTCTGTTACCAAAATTGTCACCCTTTTCCATTTACTCTTTGATACTCCTAACTGTTGTAACCTTCCAGCGGTTTCTGGTGTTCAGCCTCGACTTGCTGACACATTAAACGCCTGGCTGCATAGTTTGCAACATCCTTACTCATGACACTCTACCAATATAACTATTTCAATAATTATCCATATTATTGATTCCTAGATGAATGTTATAAACGGTTCGGTGTGTTTCCGCAAGAATTCTTGCTTCCTAGTTATCAACTATAGGAACACACCACCGTCTCTCCAACCGAAGTACTCCAATTTTACCAATACAGGGGTCGGATATCATCCCTTTTTTTTCCCCCGTTAGTTACTGTATCTTGATTTGTTAGAGGTCGGTACCTTTATTCTGTCCAGGCTTCACCATTTCCATGAACAAGGACTTAGCTTGCATATGGCTAGAAACAGTTGGAATTCAAACTTCGAATTGAGTTCCAGACTGTTCTTGACCACAACCGTGAGTATGATGCAATTAGTTCTCCGAGGAGTTAGCAGTTGCATTTTCTAATGAGGTTCACCTTAACTCAGTCTGCCCGCCAAACTAGCTACGTCCGTAGAGGCTCCTTATATTCATCTTGGAACGCGCCTGGATATTAGCGGTTTGTGTGGCACACTAGGTTCTATTTCCATAAACTCTAACTCCAACCATCGGAGTCCTTGTACCTACATATCGTCTACTTCCACGCAATTACCCTTCTGTTGGTATTTCCCCCCGACAATTTCTTTGTAAACGACTTCTCCAGAAAAGTCCGTTTACATCTCACCACTCCCTCAACACTTCATCTATACTTACCTCTTACACGTCATACACCCTACGAAGGTGTTTACACTTTACCATCAGTGTACCCAACCCTTTCGAGGTTGTTACACTTACTTTTAACTCGATTTATCCTACTCGTGTCCTAACGACGCTTAATGTCATGATACTAGCCCCGTTACATATCCCACTTACCGTTCCTTGATTTTTGACCCGTGTTTCACTCTTCCTTTCTGGGCTTCTACACTCACCCTTAGTGGTTTTCATAACCACTTTAGGTTACTCCCTGCCGACATCCCATGTTCGACTCACTTAGACTCTTCTATGGCTACTACTTGTAGCCATTTTTATGTATAATGGAAACTCATCAGTCTCCCATCATACTCATAACCCTACCTCATGCTCAGTTCGGTCTTCACATCCGGAGACCTCACTTAACACGACTATGACTGTGGATTTATACCATCCTCAGTTTAGTCCACTTAGGGTTGCATGCCCTATGTTAACTCCACTCATTTTTGGGTTGCTGTTGGCCTTTACACCAACTTGGCCCTCTCGGACTCCTCAACTCATTTAGACCTTGTATTCCTACTTGGAATACTTGATCTCGTTAACTTCAGCATGAACCTTTTCGGACATGCTCTACTCCTCTTGACTAAATAGGATCCGCTCCCATGTTTAGACTCTTTCTTTTCTTACATTGTGGCGTATGTTCACGAACACACACCGCCTCTTGTAATTGTGTTGCCCATTGGGTTCCAATTGCCCCCAATGGTAACAAACTTTGTTTTATCATTCTGGCTTGCATCCCCTCGATGCTCACCCGACTCCGTTCCCGTATTCTCTCTTTTGTTTTCCCTTTCATACCTACGTGGTGCCCTTTTCTTTGAGTATTTTCAAATACTCACTACTAACCAAATTATAACCCTCGATTAACCGTCCTTATGGTTAACTTTCCTGGTATGGCAATCACAGAGCCATTTGTACATTTGGTTCGTTTACTCAGTCTCCACCCATACACGGGCTTCAGACTAACAGGTTTACGGTTCACCAACCTGTGGGACAAGCTCACCTAGCTATGTCCACTACAATTTGTGTACTATACCTACACTTACTGTAATAGTCGGTTTTCCCACTCCTACCTAACTCTTATCTTATGGGGTTCTAACTCCTATAGATTTCCGCTCTTCTATTTCTCTTATGAAACTTCTTACTCCGTCTACCTTTTTTTTTCTTTCATCCGAGAGCTATTTATTGCAATAGCACTCATTTTCTTCAATGTTGGACTGTACCCGAAAGGATACGCCCATTTCCACTTCTTTACTTTCTTCGGTTTAACTCCTTCGGGTCCATAATCGCTCTATGGTCCCTTAATGGTAACCCTTAGGTTTACCCGAACATTTTTTTTTTTTTTTTTGCACTGTTTAGTGATTTTCGATGTTTGCTTAACTTTAATCACTTCAAGTGAGTGATTTTTCTTCTGCTTCAACCATCCTTATACAGTTTACCTGTAAAAGGACTCTTGCTTGATAGAGTATTGATCACATGAGTTAAATTTCTTAGGCACCTAGCAAGTTTCAAAAATATATTCAAGTTTATTTCTTAGAAAAACAATGCCTAAGATTTTCGTAATTGATTTGGGTTTAACCGATTGGAATGACACACTTTTAAAATGAGCCTTCAGGAAAATTTTGCCTTCCAACGGTTATTCCTAATATTTTCAAGAAAAATTTAAGGGTCTTTCAGAATCTCATATCCGGAAAGACCGAAAAGATTTTAAAAAAAAAACTTTCATGTGAGCAATATCCTATCGTTTATGCTCTTCTTTAAACAACACAAAAGAGTTTGGTTGGGCTAACTCCCTTCCTTTCCCCCTCGTTTGCTTAAGAAGCTAGCAGTTCATGGATCAAGCGCAGGGTTGGACTAGGCTCCTTCCCTGTGCTTTACCATTTACTCTTCCTCCTACTCGGCGTACGGTCACGCTCTACGCGTTCACATATGCCCTTATTTCTTAATATCTATTTCTACGGCATAAGGTTCGGCCACTTTGCCCTCCCATATACCGCTTTTCCTGAGTGTTCTAGTCCGTAGACTTTCACTTCTTTTCTGTGGCATTCACCACCTCATTTCTGTTTACATTTTAGGAAGGACAACTCACTTCCTTTAGCCATAGTCTACCGCACAGTTGTGACCCAGTTACGTGGTCATCTTACTGTCGACCTAATACCCCATAACCCTGTTTATTCTTATCTGCAACTTTTCAATTTCAATCGCCCCATGGGCTTACTTTCCTTTCTACACGTCAAGTGTGCCTTTTCTTTTACTTTACAAACCACTTCTGGCTGAAAGTACCATTTACCGTATATCACTATTCTGATTCACGATTGGTCACATGGTTCTGCCTTTGCTCCTTCCCATGTTTCCAATTACGCATCATTCACATAGGGTGCATGGTTCTCCCGTGTCCTTCCCATGCCCCGTACTTACGTTTCTATTCTATTGGCATTCCATACTATATCCAAATCCTTTGCGTCTATACTGTAGCACACAATGCATCGTTAATTACATACTGTGGTGCATTCCTGCCTACAATTCAACTGGATGCATATGTGTCTAGGTAGCATCCTCTATGGATGTCACCTTTCCATACTGTGGCGTTCTAAGGTTTCCGGGGTCACTCCCACCCCACCTTACGCCTTAGTGCTCCTTGGCACTTATGTACTGTTACAGGTTACGTGCTCTACATAGAATTTCACATACCAATTCTACGCCCGAGCGATGACACGAAAAAAATTCATGACTCAACATCCTGGGTACTCCCACAAGTGCCTTTTTACTCCCACGTTGTGCCCGGGTACACAAAGAAGGGTAAACCGACACCCGGTTATACCAATGGCTTCACATGACTTAAAGATAAACCAGGCTCTGATACCAACTTTGTCACGACCCCAGTTACAGGGATCCGTGACCGGCACGGGAATAGAATTTAGCCTCTAAACCCGTAAGACTTATCTATAATCATAAATTATCTACCCTTATACACAATCATCATACAATATTCACATAGTGTATATAGTGGCCACACCATCATTGGTGGCCTAGTTAACCTGCAATCCACGGCGCTCAATGCCGCTTCAGCCCATTTCACGTATATATACATACATCCATACACTCAAGACATTCACACATAAATATATATATACGTAGTGATCAAACCCCAAAGGAATGATCTATCCTATTCACACACAATATATGTATAACCTGTCATAATCACACATGTACACTCGCACGCGCAGTTAAGTATACATAGTGATTACACGTCTCAATACGTGTAATCTATCCTATTCACATGCAGATATTTATATTTTCCATCCAACATATACCAAGTCACACGTATATATATAGCATATACATATTGATCACACACCATTGTGTGTGATCTATCCTATTCACACACGCAGATATGTATATATATAAGTATATCAAGACTTTCCCAACACCCAGAATCCTATCAGTAAGCACATGTGAAGCCGACATGTCTAGATATAGCATAATTTAAAAGCTGCAAATATTTACATCGCATTTACAACTTTAGAATATATACAACTCAAAATAATGAAGGCTAAATAATCAAAAGATGTCCACCCACGCGAACAAATGCGGTGCAAGTGGATAGATGTCCGTATCACTGTCCAGACGTCGAAGCCTGCCCGATTCCTGTATCTGTAACATTTAAACAGAGGGTGTGAGTCCAACAGACTCAGTGAGAAGCTTCCCATCCTCGGCGTAGCGGCGGGTACCACTACAGCTGGGGAAAGGGAACCACTCACAACCACATGCGCACGAAATACCAGTTTGTCATAAGTTATATAATGATCAGGCAACATTAATATAACGTTACATCACAGATTAAAAAAAATTAATATCAAGTTTTCGAAACACTCATATGTGAAAACTGATTAAAAAAAATTAATATCAAGTTTTCGAAACACTCATAAGTGAAAAATGATTAAAAAAAGAAAAATGAATTTCAAGTTTTTGAAACACTCATCTACAAAAAATGATTTGGAAAAGAAAAATGAATATCAAATTTTTGAAACACTCATCGGTGAAAACTAATTAAATAAAGAAAAATGAATGTCACGTTTTCGAAACATTCATCGGCGAAAACTAATTAACAAAAAGAAACATGAATATCAAGTTTTCGAAACACTTATCGGCGAAAACTAATTTTAAAAAAAGAGAAATAAATATAACGTTTTCGAAACACAGATAGGCGAAAACTGATTAAAAAACGAAAAATGACTATCAAGTTTTCGAAACACTCATCGGCGAAAACTGATTAAAAAAAAGGAAAAATAAATATCAAGTTTTCGTAACCCTCATCGGCGAAAACTGATTAAAAAAAAGAAAAATGAATATCAAGTTTTCAAAACACTCATCGGCGAAAACTGATTAAAAAAATGAATATTAAGTTTTTAGAACACTTATCGGCGAAAACTGATGAAAAAAAGAAAAATGAATATCAAGTTTTCGAAACGCTCATCGGCAAAAATTAATTAAAAAAATAAAAATAATATCAAGTTTTCGAAACACTCATCGGTGAAAAATGAATAAAAAGAGAAAAATGAATATCACGTTTTCGAAACACTCATCGGCGAAAACAATTTTTTTAAAAAAAGAAATGAATATTACGTTTTTGAAACACTCATCGGCAAAAATTGAATAAAAAATGACAAATGACTACCAAGTTTTCAAAACACTTATTTGTAACATCCCAAAAATGGAAATCCAACTTTGACCAAAAAGTCAAAATGTTGACTTTTTCTAAGTTGTTGACTTTTCTTTAACTTGTTTGACTTTTTGATTTTTAAGTGTTTGGATGTGTTTGCCTTTGTTTTTGTTTGTAATTAAGTTTATGAACCCTAACTAGAGGTCAAGAGACCCAAAAAAACCAGAGAAAAATGACCAGAGGAACCCTAACCCTAACCCTAGGGACTAAATTGAAAAGAATAAGTTACTTTTTAACCTTTTTCTTTAAGGAATTAAATAGGACAGAAAAGACCTATTTGACCCTAGAAAGATACCCTAGGACACTCTAGAGATACCCTAAGACCTGACTAAGGGACCCCAACCTCAAGAAGAGTACGAAAAAGATACATTTTCTCCAGTGAAAATTCAGGACTAAAATGAAAGAACTGAAAAATTGGAGCTTTAGCCCTTTTGCTTACTTAAGGCCTAAGGAAGCTCAATTTAACCACTTAGAGACACCCTAAACTATCCTACAAGGTACCAGCCATGAAATTAAATAAAAACACATGATTAAGTAAGTTACACATTTTAAAAATAGCAATAAATAGGAAATTTATCACAAATAAATCCCTTTAATGCCTTTAAGCACTTGTAACCGAATCTACTATTTTTAAAGCCAATTAAAGACCCAATCAAGGTAGTTACCACACCCAGCAACTTGAGTAAGCAAAGTACAAGACCAGAATGAAGAGGATTGAGGCTGGAGACCGAGACTAACTAATTTACAACTTAAATTAAACAAGCCCCTAAGTATCAACCACTAATGCACCTAGATTAAAGCCTATCCGAGACCTAAGTGTCTAATTACCCACCCAAACGGTTCCTTAAGCTGCCAGCACGTCCCTAATAGGTGTCCTAAAACTAATCCACGAGCCTCAGCCAGCAAACACCTCACCACACTCATCATTGCCACTCCACATGCCCTTAGTGCTATAAGAGAGAAGTGAAACCGAGAGCGATAGGCACCAGCAACCTAAAACCAGAACTGAGGGCTGAGAGCAAGAGAGGATAAGTTCAGAGAGAGGCTGAGACCGTGGGTGTGCTAGGGGAATCGAAGGATAGCAACTGGAGACAGAGAAAGAAGGTTGAATCCACACACACCCACACACCAGAATTCTGTTGTGTTTGCATTAGTTTGCCCAAGCTACTCAGAGGTCCAAATCCGTGTCACTTCTTCTAGAAATCAAGGTAACGTAGTGTTACCCTTCCTTCTCCATCACTGAGCCAAGAGCATCCACCAGAAACGGTGGTATGAGCCTCTATAACTCATTTTCCCGAGGCTGCCACAGAATGCCCTGTTTCGGGCAGTGAAGCTTCCATGAGGCATATCTCCTTCATCTGTTATCCAATTTGAGCGTGTGAGTAGTCATTAGAAAGCTAAGAGGATAATCTTTGAAATCCTTTCAATTCATGCATGATGAGAGGCTGCTGTACAGGGGTTCAGAGCCTCGAAAGATTGTAAATTTTTTGCTAAAAATTGATGTTTTCTGATGTTGTTCTGTATGCTTGCTGAACTTGGTACTTTTGGTGTTCTGAGTCTTGAACTTAGTAGAAATGGTTAGGAAAAGGTTATTAGGACCTCTAGGTGGAAGGAACTTGTTGTGGTCACTCAGGTAGCTACGGGTATAGGGGATGATTTTCAGCATTTCAAACTAAACATTTCTGCTTCACTGAAAATTGTACTTGCCTTTTCATTTCTGTCATTCTTCTGTAAAGTTTTATGTTTTTCAATGTTATTCTACTGAAAAATGGTAGTTTGTAAGTTTTTAAAACGTGGGGAGAATGCAGTAAAGAGATGGAAATAGTAAGGAAATTTTCAGTGATATTGCAAGAGTAGAGTATATGGTGGGAAAGAACTTTTTGACACAAAATGGTTGGTAAACCATCTTTGAATCATTGCTGGGAGGTGAGTGTACCTTTCCCCCAGGTATTTTTCTGTTTTTCCACAGTGGCTACATGTTCAAGTAGACCTACCAATTGCTAGAATGGTTATTTTTAAACTCATAAAACTAAGAAAGTAAAAATTCTGATTTTTGAGAAAAGCTTAAGTCTTTTTTTAAAGTGGGGAGTCAAAGTCTGTAAATGTTGTTTAGGGTGCATCATGTGAGTGTTCTAGCTGCCACAACCTAGGAAATGCTTGCTGTAGTCTAAATTAGCTAGAAGAAAGGTCTAGGTATGCCAAAAAATGAAATTGAGATGCATTCATCCTAGTGTGGCTGTGAGCTTTGGTGTTTTTTTCTGAAAGTTACTGGTGTGGGAGTCTGTGAAGTAGTTAGTCACCTTGTAAATACTCTATAACCCTTTTCTGATCTGGTTTAAAGCACTCTAAGTAACTATAGGAACTAAAAGAAAGGGAAATGGCAAAAAGGAAGGAAAATATGTGCAAAAACAGTAGCTCTGTACTAATGTGGCTGCACCAACTTGCTGTGCAAGTCACAAGTAGCCTAAATATGCTTGGGAGACACTAGGATGGGCTGGTGAGGGCTTAAAACAAAAAAGGAGAGGTAGTAGGGACTAAACTGAATGAATTTTTCTGTTTTTGCCCCTTTTTTAGAATCTGTGTAAATTGAGCTATCTATGGTAAAAGTTCTGTACTTTCTGGTTCTGTATGGTAGTATGGACCTATGTGTTGGCAGGGAGGTGGTCAGAGTGGCCTCTAACCCCATTCTATGCTCAACTTGATTTTTGGGAAAATTTATGTGTTTTGCTGCAAAAGTATGTCTTCTGGTTGCTATTTTTCTGTGAAAACTGCATGAGCAAGTCCCAACTAGCTTTTAGGTACCTACTGAACCCTGGTTTTGGCTTGAAACAAACTAGAACAGAATTTGGGTCTTAATAGGGACTAATTTGTAAGAAAAACTTGATAAAAACTGAAAAGTCCTATTTCTACCCAAATTCTAGTTCAATTCTGTTGAGATTTTCTGGATGTGTGTAGTAGGTCCTAATTGACTCTTTGGATGGCTGAGTGAGGTCTAAATACTTGAAATGAACCCTGAATTTCCTTATTTTAAAGAAATGGACTCTTTTGAAAAGATTTGTGAATTTAAGGGTCCAAATGCAATTGTCTTTATTGGAAAATTGATTTAGGCTGTTATGTATGCTTTAATGATGCTTGTGGTGAAATTTATTGACCTTTGGATGATTAAATTAATGGTTATGCCTGTTACTTTTGATGGAAGTTATATTTGACAGTATGGTTGACTTCTGGTTGACTTTTGTTGACCAGTGGTTGAATTTATTGATTTTACCAGACTATTTAAGTGTGTGGCATCCAAATCATGAAACTGAGTTTTAGCATGCATCTGTGAAACTAGAATGCCTGGAAGGGCAGGTTTTTAAGCATGCATTTGTATGTTGATGTGCATATGCCCCTGGAGGGGTAAAATGGTAAATTTGCCTTGGAGAGGCAGTGTTTGTGTTTTGATGCCCTGGAGAGGCAATTGATTTGACAACTGAGTAAACATTACCTGTGAATAAAAGTTATATTGAATAATTTGATCTGTATGAAGAGGACACACTAGGCTGGCTAGGAATGCGTCCGGGACGTAGCTGCCTAGCAACTAGTGAGGAAATAATCCAGTTCGGGACTGGTGATCCTAAGGTTCTAACTTTGTGTGCACACCGGGGGACGCCCTGGGATGTTAGGTAATTACCTGTTAGCCTTATTTGAGCAGGCTTTCCATAGTGGTAAATGGTAAGTCGGTATTGTCCTGTTTCATTAGATTATTTTGAATTGATGGTAATGGTTTAACCAGTTGTAACAGGTCTTGGAGAGATTTGATGGTTGCATGTAGAGGTAAATATGTACCTTTTTGAAAAGACTGACTTGACTGAATCCTGCATATATTGGTAAATATGCATGTTTTTAAAATGAAAATGATTTTTCATCTGTTTACAACTTTCAGCATCACCATATATCTTCGAATTTGTGTGAATGGAAATATCTTGTGATTAATGTATTGATTTCCTTCTGGAAGTGGAAATATCTTGTAATCGATGTGTATTAAGTTTAAATTATCTGTTGATTGGGAAGGAAGTATTTTTCTGTATTCTTAGGAATGCAGTTGAACCACTAATTAGTGTTTTATAAAACTGGTAATCTATGTTACTGGGATTTTATATCTCACTATGTTAGTGTGTTCAGATGCCCAGGTACATTCTGTTGCTGGAGATTGAGGTAGAGCTCCTAGAGGTACCCCTTTTGGGATACTTCCAAATCCTGAAGGCAGTTAACATCCTTTTCTTCTTCCCTTCGGTTGAGAATGCCCCAGGGACTTAGAAAGGGGTGAGATGGACAGGTAGCAGGAGCTGACTCACATTTTGGTAGTGACTCTGATGGTCACTCTAGTATAGACTTTAGTATTGACTATTTTGGGCCTGCGAACCACTAACTTTGATACTTATGTCTGTATATATATATATATATATATATATACATATGCATGTATGAATTATATGTTGTAGACTTAGGTTTCAAACTGCTTAGGTAATATGCGGAGGTATAGTACCTCATTTTCACTTGACTTTGTTTGTATGTGTATTTAGGGAAAGCGCGAGAGTATCAAACATCTAACTTCTAATTTCTTAGGTTAAAATAACCAACCGAGAGTAAGCGATCCTTGGGGGAAACAGTTAACTTCATGAAAGGAAAAAGAAAAAAATTATACCGGGATTTTAAGAAGTTAAGTAAATAACCTAATTCCGCAACTAAAATCAATAAAGAAACTAGGACGTTACATTATGGTATCAGAGCACGGTTATTAGAACCTTGCTAAATCATAGGTAGAATAGCCTAGCATAGACACTGATTGGATAAACTCAGCTGAGCATGCCAGTTTGAGTAAATTGAGTCTATGAATGTGCTAGGAAACCTAGATTGTTGCATATTTCCTCTACTTGCTGTATTTTTCTCTATTTTACAATATTATTGAGATTGATCACCTTAGTGATATTTTTGTTTAGCAGAAAGCTATGTCAAATAGAAGGAACGGTGCCAACAATAGGCAACCTGAAAATGACATGGTGCGTCAAATGATGCACGCATTCGAAAACATGGCACAAGCCATGAGAGATCAGGCCTCAGCAACTACCGAGGTGCTTCGCCAGACCCATGGTAACCACAACCATAATCAACATGACACTGGACATCATGAGGGTAATAACATGGGATGGGCTGAATTTCAGAAGGCTATGCCTCCTGTTTTCAGAGGTACCTACGACCCTATTGTGGCTGAGGAATGGTTGAGGGAACTAGAAAAGCTATTCAATGTACTTCATACCCCCGATCCACAAAAGCTAACCTTTGCAATCTACCAACTGCAAGGTGAGGCTGAGTACTGGTGGCAAGGAGCCAGACAACTACTCAAGGGTAGGAATCACCCCTTAACCTGGGAAACCTTTAGGGAAGCCTTTTTAGCATAATACTATCCGGAGAGTGTAAAGAAAGAAAGAGAAATTGAGTTTCTGCAGTTGAAACAGAGAGGGAGACCCTTTGATGAGTACTTGGCCAAGTTTGAGGAACTTGCCAAATTAAATACTTACCTGAAGTTTAGACATGATGAGGGATGGAAGGCGAGTCAGTTTGAAGCTGGGTTAGACCTAAACATAAAGACCCAAGTAGCCTCGCTAGAAATAAAGAACTATGCGGAGCTAGTAAACAAATGCCGTATCATTAGCAAAAATCTGAGTTATAGGGCCTTAGTGAACCAGAGATTCAACCGAAGACCCCAAAATAACCTAAATGTGAGGAAGCCAAACTTCAAACCTACCCAGGGAAGTACCAACATAACTGCCCCTATTGGAGTGAACCGTCCTCGATGCACCCAGTGCAATAGGGAACACTACCCTACTCAACCCTGCCTAACCTGCTACCGGTGCGGGAAGACGGGACATTTTGCCAGGGCGTGCAAGGTCAATGATCCTGCAGGGAACGGAAACCGGTCACCGGCTGTTGGAGGGGTCTTTGCTCTGGACGGGGCTGTCAACGAACAAACTGAGGATCTCATAGAGGGCACGAGTAAGATTCAAAACATAAATTTTAAAATTCTATTCGACTCAGGAGCCACCCATTCTTTTATTTTTGAAACATGTGTGCAAACCCTACATCTTTCTACCCAACCCTTGTTATGTGAATTGCATGTTTCCACCCCTTTGGGGAAAAGATTGATTGCTACCCATACTTTTTTAAACTGTCCCATTACTATTAATTCTAAACTTTTTCATGCCAACCTTATCTGCTTGAACATGTCCACCATAGACATAATCCTAGGAATGGATTGGTTATCTAAGAATCGTGCTGTGTTAGGTTGCGCTGCTAAATCAGTGATCTATTTAAATGCCTGTACTGTTGAAGAACCTAGAACCTTGAGTCTAGAAGAGAAAATTAGTTTAATTCCAATGGTCAGGGATTTCAGTGATGTTTTCCCTGATGAAATACATGAGTTACCTCCAGAGAGAGAGATAGAGTTTTCCATAGATCTTATGCCTGGAACCGGACCTATATCAATCACACCTTACCGTATGGTCCCACCTGAGTTGCAGGAATTGAAGGCCCAAATAAATGACTTGCTGAGCAAGGAGTTTATCAAACCTAGTGTCTCTCCTTGGGGAGCCCCAGTCCTCTTTGTGAGCCAGAAGGACGGAAGCCTTAAGCTTTGTATAGATTATAGACAGTTGGATAAGGTGACCATCAAAAATAAATATCCCTTACCCCGCATAGATGACCTATTGGACCAGTTACGAGGAGCGACTGTATATTCTAAAATTTACCTTAGATCAGGGTATCATCAGATTAGGGTTAAGAAGGAAGATATCCCTAAGACCGCGTTTAGAACGCGCTATGGCCACTATGAGTTCCTAGTGATGCCATTCGGGCTGACCAATGCCCCTGCGATGTTCATGGATTACATGAACCGCATTTTCCGACCCTACTTAGATCAATTCGTCGTAGTCTTCATTGATGACACTCTGATTTACTCTTGGAGTGAAGAAGAGCATCAAGAACATCTTGCATTGATATTGCAAGTACTACGAGAGAAACAGCTATACGCCAAAATAGAGAAATGTGAGTTTTGGTTAGAAGAAGTGAAGTTTCTAGGACACGTCATCAGTAGGCAAGGCGTAGCTGTAGACCCAAGTAAGACGGAGACCGTTAGGAACTGGGAGAGACCCAAAACCGTAACCGAGATTAGAAGATTTTTGGGTTTAGCCGGGTACTACAGGACATTCATAAAGGGATTTTTGGAGATAGCCCTCCCTATGACTAGACTGACCCGAAAGAACACACCTTTCAAATGGTCGGCAGAGTGCAAAACAAGTTTTCAAACTCTGAAGGATAGGTTGACCACACCCCCTGTGCTCACCATACCTGACGCATCGAAGCCTTTCGAGGTCTACACTGATGCCTCAAGGAAAGGACTTGGCTGTGTGCTTATGCAAAATAGGCAAGTGGTGGCGTATGCCTCACGAAAACTTAAGCCAAATGAAGAGAACTACCCGACACATGACCTAGAACTAGCGGCCGTAATCTTTGCAGTAAAAATTTGGAGACACCTACTATACGGAGCTAGGTTTACCATCTTATGTGACCATAAAAGCCTTAAGTATCTTTTTTATCAGAAGGAGTTGAATATGAGACAGAGGAGGTGGGTAGATTTATTAAAGGATTATGAGTTCGAACTTAAGTACCACCCAAGGAAAGCCAATGTAGTTGCCGATGCCTTGAGTAGGAAATCGATTCAGGTAGCCCAAATAATGGTCAAAGAGATGAAAATGATTGAGAAGTTTAGAGACCTAGGCTTGAATATTGTGTTGGCTAATGAAAAGTAAGAAATGAGTGAGTTTTGGATTGAGTGTGACCTACGGGCTCAAATCAAGGAAGCCCAAATTAAGAATGAAACCCTAGATGTCTTAAGAAAACAATCCGATTTTTACGAATCGGAGGATGGGGTACTGTTGTTTAGGGATAGGATAATAATTCCTAGCGACCCTGAGTTAAGGAATAAGATTTTAGATGAGGCCCATAGGAGCATGTACACGGTTCAGTCCGGTATGACCAAGATGTATCAAGGCCTGAAAAATAAATTTTGGTGGCCAGGGATGAAGAAAGACATAGTCGAGCACGTGGGTAAGTGTCTGACCTGCCAACAGGTCAAAATAGAACATCAAAAACCCTCGGGGATGCTGCAACCTTTAGCCATACCCGAGTGGAAATGGGAAATTACCATGGATTTCGTAGTAGGACTGCCTAGGACCCCTTCCGGTAATGATTCGATCTGGGTAATTGTGGATAGACTCACAAAGTCCGCTCACTTTTTACCCATCAAAATCACATTTTCCTTAGAAAAAGTAGCCCAAATCTACATTAAGGAAATAGTGAGACTTCATAGAGTGCCTACCAGTATATTGTCCGACAGAGATCCCAGATTCACTTCACGATTCTGGCAAGCTCTACAAAAAGCCTTAGGGACACAGTTGAGGTTTAGCACAACATACCATCCTCAGACTGACGGTCAGTCCGAGAGAACGATCCAAACTCTCGAGGATATGCTTCGATCATGTGCACTGGAACAAGAAGGCACATGGGATGCCTACTTGCCACTAGTAGAATTTGCCTACAACAATAGCTATCACTCGAGTATAGGCATGGCACCGTATGCAGCTCTCTATGGAAGAGAGTGTAGGTCTCCACTGTGTTGGACGGAAGTCGGTGAGAAGAGAGTATTAGGGCCGTACATAGTTCGCCAAACTACGGAACAACTCCGTATGATTAGGGATAAGATGAGAGTTGCCCAACAGAGGCAAGAGAATTATGCCAATCAGAGGAGGAAACCACTGGAGTTCAATGAGGGAGACCATGTATTCCTCAAAGTAACCCTAATGACAGGCATAGGAAGATCACTAAAAGCGCGTAAATTACATCTGCGATTCATAGGTCCCTATCAAATTCTTAGGAGAATCGGTCTGGCGGCATATCAAATAGCCCTGCCCCCAAAGTTGTCCTACCTCCACAACGTATTCCATGTTTCTCAACTCCGTAAATACATTCCTGACCCTTCACACGTACTCAAAACTGAGCCGGTAGAATTGAAAGAAAATTTAACTTAACCCTCAGTCCCTGTGAAGATTCTAGAGTTTGAAACCAGACAACTTCGGAGTAAGACCGTTCCATTAGTCAAAGTGTTGCGGCAAGATGTTTCGACACAGGAAATGACTTGGGAACGCGAAGAGGACATAAGACAAAAGTATCCAACATTATTTGCAAGTACTTTTTCTTAAAATTTTGATGGCAAAATTCCAATAAGGGGCGGGGGAGTATTGTAACATCCCAAAAATGGAAATCCAACTTTGACCAAAAAGTCAAATGGTTGACTTGTTCTATGTTGTTGACTTTTTTTTAACTTGTTTCACTTTTTGATTTTTAAGTGTTTGGATGAGTTTGCCTTTGTTTTTTTTTGTAATTAAGTTTATGAAACCCTAACTAGAGGTCAAGAGACCCAAAAAACCAGAGAAAAATAACCAGAGGAACCCTAACCCTAGGGACTAAATTGAAAAGAATAAGTTAGTTTTTAAGCTTTTTCTTTAAGGAATTAAATAGGGCAGAAAAGACCTATTTGACCCTAGAAAGATACCCTAGGACACTCTAGAGATACCCTAAGACCTGAATAAGGGACCCCAACCTCAAGAAGATTCCTAAAAACACACATTTTCTCCAGTGAAAATTCAGGACTAAAATGAAAGAACTGAAAATTGGAGCTTTAGCCCTTTTGCTTACTTAAGGCCTAAGGAAGCCCAATTTAACCACTTAGAGACACCCTAAACTATCCTACAAGATACCAGCCATGAAATTAGATAAAAAACAAACATGATTAAATAAGTTACACATTGTAAAAATAGCAATAAATAGGAAATTTATCACAAATAAATCCCTTTAATGCCTTTAAGCACTTGTAACCGAATCTACTGTTTTTAAAGCCAATTAAAGACCCAATCAAGATATTTACCACACCCAACAACTTGAGTAAGCAAAGTACAAGACCAGAATGAAGAGGATTGAGGCTGGAAACCGAGACTAACTAATTTACAGCTTAAATCAAACAAGCCCCTAAGTATCAACCACTAATGCACCTAGATTAAAGCATACCCGAGACCTAAGTGTCTAATTACCCACCCAAACAGTTCCTTAAGCTGCTAGCACGTCCCTAATAGGTGTCCTAACACTAATCCACGAGCCTCAGCCAACAAACACCTCACCACACTCATCATTGCCACTCCACATGCCCTAATTAGTGCTATAAGAGAGAAGTGAAACCAAGAGGGATAGGCACCAGCAACCTAAAACCAGAACTGAGGGCTGAGAGCAAGAGAGGATAAGTTCAGAGAGAGGCTGAGACCATGGGTGTGCTAGGGGAATCGAAGGATAGCAGCTGGAGACAGAGAAAGAAGGTTGAATCCACACACACATTCACACCAGAATTCTGTTATGTTTGCATCAGTTTTCCCAAGCTACTCAGAGGTCCAAATATGTCTCTCTTCTTCTAGAAATCAAGGTAACGTAGTTGTACCCTTCCTTCTCCATTACTGAGCCAAGAGCATTCACTAAAAACGGTGGTATGAGCCTCTATGACTAATTTTCCCAAGGCTGCCACAGAATGCCCTGTTTCGAGCAGTGAAGCTTCCATGAGGCATATCTCCTTCATCTGTTATCCAATTTGAGCGTGTGAGTAGTCATTAGAAAGCTAAGAGGATAATCTTTGAAAGAACCTCAATGCATGCATGATCAAAGGCTTCCGTACAGGGGTTCAGAGCCTCGAAAATTGTAAAGTTTCTGCTAAAAATTGATGTTTTCTGATGTTGTTCTGTATGCTTGCTGAACTTGGTACTTTTGGTGTTCTGAGTCTTGAACTGAGTAAAAATGGTTAGAAAAAGGTTATTAGGACCTCTAGGTGGAAGAAACTTGCTGTGGTCACTCAGGTAGCTACGGGTATAGGGGATGATTTTCCGCATTTCAAACTAAACATTTCTGCTTCACTGAAAATTGTCCTTGCCTTTTCATTTCTGTCATTCTTCTGTAAAGTTTTCTGTTTTTCAATGTTATTCTGCTGAAAAATGGTAGTTGTTAAGTTTTTAAAACGTGGGGATAATGCAGTAAAGAGATGGAAATAGTAAGGAAATTTTCAGTGATATTGCAAGAGTAGAGTATATGGTGGGAAAGAACTTTTTGACACAAAATGGTTGGTAAACCATCTTTGAATCATTGCTGGGAGGTGAGTGTACCTTTCCCCAGGTATTTTTCAATTTTTCCACAGTGGCTACATGTTGAAATAGACCTACCAATTTCTAGAATGGTTATTTTGAAACTCATGAAAACTAAGAAAGTAAAAATTCTGATTTTTGAGAAAAGCTTAAGTCTTTTTTTAAAGTGGGGAGTCAAAGTCTGTAAATGTTGTTTAGGTTGCATCATGTGAGTGTTCTAGCTGCCACAACCTAGGAAATGCTTGTTGTAGTCTAAATTAGCTAGAAGAAAGGTCTAGGTATGCCAAAAAATGAAATTGAGATGCATTCATGTTAGTGTGGCTGTGAGCTTTGGTGCTTTTTTCTGAAAGTTACTGGTGTGGGAGTCTGTGAAGTAGTTAGTCACCTTGTAAATACTCTATAACCCTTTTTTGATCTGGTTTAAAGCACTCTAAGTAACTATAGGAACTAAAAGAAAGGGAAATGGCAAAAAGGAAGGAAAATATGTGCAAAAGCAGTAGCTCTGTACTAATGTGGCTGCACCAACTTGCTGTGCAAGTCACAAGTAGCCTAAATATGCTTGGGAGACACTAGGATGGGCTGGTGAGGGCTTAAAACAAAAAAGGAGAGGTAGTAGGGACTAAACTGAATGAATTTTTCTGTTTTTGCTACTTTTTCAGAATCTGTGAAAATTGAGCTATCTGTGGTAAAATTTCTGTACTTTCTGGTTCTGTATGTTAGTATGGACCTATGTGTTGGCAGGGAGGTGGTCAGAGTGGCCTCTAACCCCATTCTATGCTCAACTTGATTTTTGGGAAAATTTATGTGTTTTGCTGCAAAAGTATGTCTTCTGGTTGCTATTTTTCTGTAAAAACTGTATGAGCAAGTCCCAATTAGCTTTTAGGTACTTGTTGCACCCTGGTTTTGGCTTGAAACAACCCAGAACAGAATTTGGGTCTTAATAGGGACTAATTTGTAAGAAAAACTTGATAAAAACTGAAAAGTCCTATTTCTACCCAAATTCTGGTTCAATTCTGTTGGGATTTTCTGGATGTCTGTAGCAGGTCCTAATTGACTCTTTGGATGGCTGAGTGAGGTCTAAATACTTGAAATGAACCCTGAATTTCCTTATTTTAAAGAAATGGACTCTTTTGAAAAGATTTGTGAATTTAAGGGTCCAAATGCAATTGTCTTTATTGGAAAATTGATTTAGGCTGTTATGTATGCTTTAATGATGCTTGTGGTGAAATTTATTGACCTTTGGATGATTAAATTAATGGTTATGCCTGTTACTTTTGATGGAAGTTATATTTGACAGTATGGTTGACTTCTGGTTGACTTTTGTTGACCAGTGATTGAATTTATTGATTTTACCAGACTATTTAAGTGTGTGGCATCCAAATCATGAAACTGA